>JAPDSC010108546.1:4843-20159 GCA_026290005.1 Latrodectus geometricus
TATGGGATTTTGCCAAAAAAATAATACCATTGACATGATAAGAAGGCAAAACCTTGATTTTATAGGTATAAACAGATAAGTAAGTTTTCAAATAAGTTTTAGAAAATATTTACTTAAATTCTTAAACTATTTTTAAGAACTCAAATAAAACACTTCCAAGATTAAAACTACAATAATTACTTTTTTTCGAGAATTATCAAGAAAATTTCATAAAATCATGTACACCAAAATTATTTTTTCACAAATACTTACACGTTTTATGAATGAAATCATATTTGGCTGATATTATTACAAGCCCAATAGTAAGGTTATTTTAAATTGAAGAAACATCATGGTGTGAAAATGTTATTCTCTAGTTTGGAAAACAACGGTTTTGATACCTGACACAGTGGAAAAATGTTAGGCTGTGAAGATCTACGCAGTTAAATTTTCATAAAGTCTAAAGTCTCAGTACAATAGAAGAGCAGATATTAATAGTGGAGTGTACCAGAAGTCAACTATGCCGTTCGCCTATATTTCAAATATACGAGCTATTTTCCGTTGCTTGAAGATTTTAAACAGGCAAAAGCGTATATAATATATATTTAATGTTACGTCTTTTAAACATGAAATGCACATTTCATCCACTTTATAAAACTTTTATTCATTTCGTCATATAATGCTGTACGTAATATTAGTTATACTGATGAATTCATTGGTCACTCAATGGTCATTTTTTGCACATGAGGGCTAATTTAATTGGATCAGAACTTATCATTTAAAGTGAATTCCGAACTACATTAAATATCCTAGTTTAAGGTGGGGCTTGAACCCGCACCCCCCGACCTGTTGAACTGAACCGCAGCATTTGTTGCATAGAACAATATGAAAAGTTGTTCAGACCTAGGGATCTCGATCTCATAGGGTTTCGTAAAATAAATATACAACAGAAGAAAAAAAAAAGCAAATATTTTTGAATTGTTGTCAGTAAATTATTAGGTTGGGGGAAAAGAAATCCATTATTTTAACGTGAATTTTATATAATTTCTTTCGGATTCACTTTGTAAAAAGGTTTAAAACATTTTTCATATAAATTTTTAGAACTTGCGCAAAGCTACGACTGCTGACATGCGGTCAACTTCGCTAATTTTTAATACTTCATAGACATTCTCGACGATGCCGTATCCACATGCAAGGTGCATCTTTAACATCAAAAGTACCTGAACGGAATCGACGAAACCAAAATTGTACGCAACTGGTTACCATAAGGCGATAATCACCTTTCACAATTTTAGCCACCTGGCTACTATTTTCGCCATTATGAAAGAAAAACTAAAATGTATTGAATTTTTTGTTTGTTGTCTTCCATTTTTAAAACCTTGTACTTATAACTGAATTAATCAAACAGAAAACCGCCAGGGAATATTTTAGCGTCAAATGCCACCTTTCAACGATCATAAATCTGAAATTGTTTGATAGATACCTCACGAGATAGCGATCACTACAGACGTCTACCGAAAAAACAATGGATTATTTTTTCACCAAATTAATATATTGAAGACTTCTAGCGTTGAATGGTATTTAATTACAAATTCATATCTTTATGAATGTATCAAAACATTAACCCTTATTTTAATTATTAACAATTAGTTTACTAGGTAGAAATAAAAAAATTATTATTTCCACCTTGTGAACTATTTATGTAGATTAAACAACATTTTATATTGCTCTTCATTCTGCTCAATAAATCAATATTTCATACATTTACATTAATGTTAAAAAAAAAAAATCATCCTTAAGTATGTGAATTTATTTTTCTAATTCAAGTGCACAGCCAGTATAATGATATATACTTATTACATAAGCATTCATAATTTTTATTAGATAAACTTCATAAAATCTGCGAATCGATGAAAATGTAACATTGAAAAACAGATTAAATAACAAAATGACTTGAATATGGCAAAATTAATAAATAATATTTTAAAATCAAAATTGCTCAATGCTTTAAAGCAATCAGCTTATAAATTAAAATGTACGCATTTTTTTTCAATTATAAATTACAAAAGAATTTCCACTTTCAAGTCAATTTGGCTTATAAAAAATATACCGACTAACGTGGTTCAATACTGGTTGTCACTTGATCTTGTATCAAAATTAGGTAACAGATAAATATATAATCTTTGGACAGAAATAGCCATAAACGGAACAAAATGTAAAAATAGTTACCTTTTTAAATAGAAAAATTTTTTTTTATAAAATTTGATTCTCGATTGCAGAAAATTTGAATCAGATTTATAATTACAACAAAAAGTGGGTCAGAAGACTATAAAACTGATTGTTATATGAAACAACACAAGTTATATGTCAGTTTAATTTTGATAAGCTTGAAAAATAAAGTGATTTTACATATTTTATGTGCTAGTTTAATAATAAATTTGAATAATTCATTCAGAATTTACGAGGAAAATGTGCGGCCATGCGTACAAAATAGAATTCCCATAATACTTATGCACGAAAAAACAAACACACATAACTGCAATATATTTTGACTAATTTATGGGTGGGATTATTTTTTAATGCTTCATATTTATAAAGCATATAATTTCTATTTTTATGATTCTTAAATAAAAACGCACGAAAATTATAATTTCTTTTATTAACCCTTCTTTGCATAATGGTGGAAATTTCCATCATAACATATAATGCCCAAAAATTATATAAAAGAACAAGTTCACTTTAAGTTGATCGTGTTTGGATACCTTTTTAATGTCCGTTGCATAAAAAGAAACATAGCTGTCAAAAATAAACAAGTGTCATATCAGTGAAACGTGCTTAAAATTGTCTCATTCCGCTGTTTGTTGTAGTTGCAACAAACGTATGATTTCGTTTATAATTTTGTTTTATTATACTAGAGTTTCTATTGCTAAAAAATTGAAAATGAGTGGAAGAAAGGTTTGTAACACGTGTTTCTGTTATTTTCCTCTTTTATTTCTATTTAGTACTAAGCTAATGATCTAACTTTGGATGATGATGGAAATTTTTAGCATATTGTTTTTTGCTAAATTTATACTATAAATATATACTAAGATTTTTTTTAACCATTTTTCATTTAATTTTGAACATGAATTATATCAACTTGATTAATTTCACCAATAAAGAAAAAATCATGCAAAGATGGGTTAAAATTTTTCGTTCAGGTTGTTTCGGAATATTATATTTTTCGAAAATGTAAAAATGTGTTGTATATATTTTTTTAGATTTCTATTAAAAGATGTAAGATACTTATTATCTAATTAAATTGCACCCTTCTCGATTAAAAAAAAATTGATTTATGATTATGCTACAGAAGAATTTTTCGACCTCAAGTCGTTTCTATCACCGTATATCTTTTATGGAATATTAATGATTATTATCATATTATGAAAAGTATTGCGAGTCTCGAAAAAATATAGTAATCAATGTAATGAGTAGCACTGAGAGAAAGAATTAAGTTTAAATCTTTTAATCTTAGATTTCATTCATAATTTTATTTTATTATTATATAATGAATCATCATTATATCCATTTAGTGGAAAATATTTTAATTTCCTGAGAAAATAAAAATGCCAACGATTCAATCTATTAAAGAAAATTGGAAATGTTAAAGCTTCAATAATTTCTTTAAAATATAATTAAAATTATTATTACTTTATTTAATTAGAGGAAAATTGTAAAAGTAATAAGCATCACTGTAATAATGAATTTTACCAAGAGCGATATTGACAAGTTTAAATCATCCTATTTTCTTGGACTTCATGTATAATTTTACAAGAATGCAAAAACGTCCACGATAATGAATTTTATTGATGGGGGGGGGGAGAGGCGAGAATAACTTAAATAATTTTATCCTTTTAGTTTCCAAATATAATTTAGTTAAAATTAAGGAAAAATCGTGTGAGTGATAAGAACACGCGAGCATCGAAAAAGTACCACAAAGGGGTGTGATCGATATTAAATCATTTTTATTTTTTGGAATCTCATGTGGAATTTTAAATACTATATAATCAATATATCTAATCTGTAGCCGCCCAACCTGTCTAGTGGTTAGCGTACCTGACTTCAGATGGGTGGGACCTGGGTTCGAATCATGTATAATTTTACGGGCATGGCTGTACTTTCTCTCTCTCTCTTTCTTGTCTCTGTCCTTTCTTTGTGTGTGAATGGTTGCCTACCCTATAAACGGGTACCTATAGCATGTGTGTACTGATGAAGTCGGACTCCACACCAAATATGGTTCAGTTGGAAAAGTGGAGCAACGCACCCCATGTTGCCAGCCTAGTTGGCACACGACAACAACAACATCTAATCTATAAAAGCTATCATAAAATTCATGGCAATATAATCATAAGAAACTTAATGCCCAATAACGTGAATAAGTAACGTGAGTTAATTACTCAAAATAACGTTTTAACTTATAAATTCAAAATTTTAAGTAACGAATAATTTTTTTAAAAAAAATTCAAATATTTAAGATCAAAAACCAATTAAAAGTAGCAAAAAAATCGTAATAACAATAAATCACAATATCAGAATGAGGACCTAATATAATTGTCCCCAGTTTACAAGTAACAGGGTCATAAACAACAGCACAACTTCATTATTGGTATGAAATGTGGAACCCGTTAAAAGAATGATTTCATTCTTATTTTGAAGTGTTATACTAAGGTAGGTTAAATAGACGATTTCATATTCCTAAGATACAAAGCGATTATCGGTAATTTTTCAACTAAGAAAACCTAGGATCATTTTATACAGGTTCAGTTTTCAATTGAAGAAAACCTAGGATCATTCTATACAAATTCAGTTTTCATCTAAAGAAAACCTAGGATCATTTTCATCTAAAGAAAACTAAGATCATTCTATGTAGGTTCAATTTTCATCTAAAGAAAACCTAGTATCATTTTATACATGTTCAGTTTTCATCTAACGAAAACTAGGATCATTCTATACAGGTTCAATTTTCATCTAAAGATAACCTAGGATCATTTTACACAGGTTCAGTTTTCATCTAAAGAAAACCTAGGATCATTCTATACAGGTTCAGTTTTCATCTAATGAAAACTAGGATCATTCTCTACAGGTTCAGTTTTCATCTAAAGAAAACCTAGGATCATTTTACACAGGTTCAGTTTTCATCTAATGAAAACTAGGATCATTCTATACAGGTTTAGTTTTAATGTAAAGAAAACCTAGGATCATTTTATACAGGTTCAGTTTTCATCTAACGAAAACTAGGATAATTCTATACAGGTTCAGTTTTAATCTAAATAAAAGCTAGGATCATTTTATGCAGGTTCAGTTTTCATCTAAAGAAAACCTAGGATCATTCCATAGAGGTTCTGCTTTCATCTAAAGAAAACCTAGGATCATTCTAACAGGTTCAGCTTTCGTCTAAAGAAAACCTAGGATCATTCTATACAGATTCATTTTGCTGGGTGATAGCAAGGATCCT
Organism: Latrodectus geometricus; assembly: GCA_026290005.1. Lineage (NCBI taxonomy): Eukaryota > Metazoa > Arthropoda > Arachnida > Araneae > Theridiidae > Latrodectus > Latrodectus geometricus. The sequence goes on from JAPDSC010108546.1 coordinate 10,317, forward strand.
TTTATCCAATCGATCACTTTATTGTCACTGGCATTCTTGCATACGAAGGAAATATACGGAAGAATTCCTTACATAGCATTCCTTATGATTATAGTTTGAACTCTTGTATATCCAAGAAGAAATATTAAAATTCATGATACACAGGAACTTCGTTTAAAAAAAATTATCTATAAATTTATCATTTATTCTAATTAATTTATTATTTATTTATTAATCTAATTAATTTATTATTTATTTTTATTAATGTATTTATTTTTGTATATTTATAAATTTATCATTTATTCTAATGGAGAATCGCACAGACTGACTAAACAACTTAAGTCAAAACTTTAGGAAGAAAAAAAAATTATTAATTGATGCAATAAAAAAAAGTTACTCATTAAATATACAATTTAAAATTCCAATTATATATGATCACCCTAACAACGGAATATAAATATTTAACCATAAAATCAAATATTTTGTATATTTATTTATGAAACAAATTTTTTACTTATTAATTAATGTACTGTGCATACAAATTATCCTACATGCATTTTATCACAATTGTATATATATATATATAATTATATTTGAATATTATTCATAAATTTTGTTAACCCTTAGGAATAAATCCAAAATGTAATTTTTAAAGATCACTTTTTCAGTTTGTTGGTGTATAACAGGGGTGGCCAAACTTTTGGGATCCGGGGTCTACTCCACATTTAAAAAATCGAAGACGGTCTACCAATGGCAGAGCTATTTACATATTTATTTTCGGTAACAAGAAAAAATGGTAAATTATGTAATTTTTCTAAAAAAAACTTAAAATTTGCAAAATAAAAAATTTACTGACGAAAATAATCAAAGTATTCATACATCAAGAACTGACTATCCTATTCACTTCGTTTAGTTGAAATTTGGCACAGTATATCTGCGACAAGTTTATATATTGTGGCACGTACGAGTTTATTGCAATGCATAAACACGAAATTAAATGTTCCTCTGTTAAATGCGACCAATGTTTGTCTTTTGTTCATGGTTGAAAAAGCAGATTCGCAAAGATACCTCGATCCAAAGTATGATTTGAAATACAAAATCAATTTGTAAATATTTGAAGACGTTTCCTCAGAAATAAATTTCCAAAAATCGGTATCGCTAAATATGCTTTGGATTTAAAAAATATATCACATCTTAATTTTATAATTTCTTCCTCGACCGTGACTGATGTGATTTCTATTAAATGTCCTATATTTTCATATACTCCATCAATGTTGACATTTTCATTAAATGGAAATATCATAAAATTGAGTATTTCTATCAACCTAATTAAGTCAGCGAATCTTCTTTCAAATTCTTCAAACAAAACAAGTAAGTATTTAGCGAAATCTTCGAAGGGTTTGGATTATGGATGCACTCTTCCTCCGTGTTTTTGAAGTTTATCAATTCATGTTTTCTTCATTGAGATGCATACCTTTCTATAGTTTCCTTGAATGTTTTAATCGTGCTCATCATGTCCTTTTTATATAAATCGTAAATCTTTGCACAGTTTGTTTTGGGTTTTAAAGCGTGGACTGCAGTAAATTTTTATTTTGAATAATTCATTGATTCTATGTCATAAGTTATAAATTGAATTGTTAATATCCGAGGTCATTATCGGGATGGTCGCGTGGACTACCTAAAATGCCTTCGCGGTCGACGTCTTGGCCACCCCTGGTGTATAATCATAATATGCAAACACTTTAAATGGGTAACAATGAATTTTCAGAATGAATTAAAAATATCCCCATAAAACGATTTTTTTATATTTTGGAAACGTGTGTATTGGTAATTATTCAATTATGTCATATGTACTCCTCAATTCAAGTTAAAAAAAAAAACAAAAAAAAAACGAACTTTTCACAACATTTTATTTTTTTTAAAATACAATGCCTTATATACACTTGTTCACAGTGGTAACAATACTTTTCTTTTTATTATAAATACCTCTTCAATCATATAAACTTTGGAAAGACATCTGGGATTTACAATTCAAAAAATGGAGATTTTCCCCTTGTGAGATCTAACAATAAAATATCCAATTTTATATATAAAAATCAATACAAGAAGGTTGAAAAGGAGCAACATGATTTTTGATTATTGGCATTGTAAAAAAACAGGAGGTCCATTAACAAATTAAAATAAATATATTTGCAGTCTCAGCAAAACACATTATCTTCTTGTTATACTATTATTGCAATGTAATAGTCAAGCACAACGATTCTGCATAGTATTGAACATTTAGATCTAAGTTATATACGACAAATATAAAAATTATCATAAAACTTGGACCTGAAAATGTAAAACAATACCTAAAATATTGAATTTACAGAAATTTTCAAAAATAAAATTTAAATCTAAAGCTAATAAACTAATATTTGTAACTGAAAACATTATAGCAAATAGCAAACTTTATTAAAATTTATTAAGGCTAATACATTTATTAAAGACAGATTGAGTAATTCTTCAAAGTTATTTATTTCTTATATTATAGAGTCACTATTTTATATGTCTAGTTAATATCTAATTTATAACAAGTTTGATATTGACTAACACTAGAGTGCAAGCATTAAAACAGAAAAAAATATAATTAAAATATAAATTTTATCTATTTAGAAGAGTGTTGATGAATATTTATATTAATTGATAGCATATTTCCAAATTAATTTCTTATACAAATAACCAGAAAACTTTTTTTTTACAAAGAATCTTATATACTATGTCTTTTAACCTTTATGGAATTGCTATAAGCATAAAAGTTTGATTTACAAATTCCTCTATTCTAAAACAAAATAAAATTATTAATTTCTAAGCTCAGTTATAGTTTAAAGTTATTGTAGTGCAAAATGTCCCCTTTACAGTAAATTTACAAAGCTAAATTTATATATACTGATATAGGTGTAATACAAAGGTAGATTTATAATATATATCTCTACACACCTTAATTTCCTGTAATTAATATAGAATGTATTGTACTTAATCCGAAACACTTTTTCATAAGGGAGAAAAAAATGTGCAATCCCACTTAGAAAATTTATATAAACACATAATGTTAATTAGAAGAAAGTCAACTATAAAAAGTTTTTTTTAAATACTTTTAGAACTATGACACACAATACTTCTAGCCATACACATTAAAGTATTCTAAATCAGAAAACAGTTGTAAAATATTGTTGCGTAGTGAATTAAGGTTATTAATTTGATTCAAATATAATATTGTACACACTTTTAAGTATGAGCATAGTTGTTTTATTGTTTTGAAAGTGTGCAACAATTAATGATAACCAATTTGTGCAATTTGGGATATTTAATAATATTATAAGGTTTGAACTTGTATATTTTTCTAGTTATCAATTCAGCTTCACAGAAGCTAGTGACTATAACATCATAGATGTACTCCAATAAAAAAACAGAACATTATTTTTGATTTTGAATTTTGATATTATATGCTTTTGAATGTTTCCTTCATTATCTAAAATAATATATCTATTTATGGTTCTTTAATGAACTTAATTCACATTTTGAAATCTATTGTTAAAATATTTAATAGTTTTTAAAATTGCAATAAATTTTAGAAATGTCCAGCAATATCTGCATTGAGGTATGATCTAAGGTTTAGGAAAAATTTTTTCACATTTAATCCAGATCATAAACAAGAAATTATGATAAATTACTCAAATAAAATTATTGTCTTTATAACACATAAATAAAATATTTAATAAAGTTAGTTAATATATTCAATAACTACATTCATACACTTACATTATAACGTTCTTATATAATCTATAGAATTCCCATAACACAATTAATGGGAGAAAAAAGTATTTTGCAGCCATTTTGAATGATATTAAAAAGCAATAAGAGATGCAAAAATTTCGAGGCAAAATTAAGATTAATATCTTGGGGAATATGATAACTTTAGGATGTTATTTTTAATTTAAAAGAATCAAATAACTAATCAACTAAACTTAAAGGAGTAATCTGGTAATATTCCCAAAAATGTGCACATACAACATATTACATATAAGTTTTAAACATTTAGAGTTATATAAAATCCGATACTTTTGTGGCTTAAAAATAATTTTCAGCAGTTTTGATTCTAAGATTTCATTTAGACTCCAATTTTCTTTTTCAATATTTTATAAAATAAAAATAATCAAAATATGTAATCTGAATTACTTAATACTGGAAAAAATGTACATAGGTATACTAATTTTCCAAACAAATTCTCAAGAAATCATAATTAAAAAGAAATTATTTTAAAGAATAGAAGCAATAAAAATACACTAATAAGTTTTTGATAAAAACACTTAGCTAAAAAATAATTTAATTAAGATTTAGAAACTAACTAACTTTTTTTAAAATTTTTATTAAACAAGATTTTAAAATAATAAATTTACGGAAGTAAAACAACTTATTTTAAATTATTAGAGTAATATCTGAATAATATTTTTCAAAATGTAAAATATTTAAAAGATGAGAGTATGGATGAATAGCATAGTCAGAAACGTCTGTTTAACTCTGGAATGAATAATTTAAATTAGTAGCAACATCTATATACAGATGATCCTTCACTATATAAAAAACAAAGGCATTTTATTGAAAATGTAATAAAGAATAAACATTTTTTAATTAAAGAGCGTCTTTTCAATGATGCAGTTTTACAGCCAAGATACATGAAAATATATTACAGGCAAACAGAAAATTACATTCTCAACTTGGGTAACTATGGAACAAGCAACATTGTATTTCAAATACATTTAAATACTGTTCAATAAAAAGTGTTTAATATATACAATACATTGTAAACCAAATGAGCTTATCAGCAGAAATACTGATAATTAAAACATTCATATATATTTAAACATTTATATTTGAAATCAAATGGTCACAGAGAGGTACAACAAACAAGAACTTTTAAAAAAATACATTTAAATTTGATGAAAGAATAATTCACAAACACGGGGGAAAAAAAGCATAAAAACACACAAATTCAATTGCAGCAAATTTAGGCAAAAGCCTTTCGTAACTGCACATTCAAGTTTACCTTTTTCGAAGAAAAAGGAAGTTTTAATAAACTATAACTCACCTGCAGCATTTATCACAGTATTTTCAGTGTGCACAATTGGATTATTATAAAAATATACACTTATATAATTCAATAAATAATTAAAAATTTAAATTAATTAAAGAGCATAAGAGCTGTTACTTAAAAAATTGACTTTAAAAAATTAAAATTTCTGACATTTGAATAAAAGTTCTGCATGGAAGCCTAATGTACATATAACTGCAGCTTGTTTTTCAAGCCCATACCATTATGCAAATTAAACTATTTTAATAATATGATATAAAATATTTTTTTTTCATATCAAACTCATTTTTATGAGTTGAAAAGCTGTTACTACTAGGTTACTATTACACTATCAAATAATCAATTACAATTACATATAAAAAACTTGTTTTACACAACTTAACATACACTTAGGCATTTTTAATAATTTAAGTATTTTCTACACAAATTCATACTGAATTTGTACTAAATCAAATTGATTGCATCAAAATTGCATATTGATTGTATAGATAGTTCTATAGAAATATAATTAAAATGGATGTGCCTCCAGTTCTCTTATATATATATACATAACCTTATTTTAATACATTAACCAAAATGACTTATTTTGAAATAAGCGAAGAAAAAATATCAAAATAATTTATTTTGTGCAGAATATATCAACAAGTAGTGAATGAAATATAGAAATACTTGGTTTTAAAATAACTTCAATATTTGTAATCAAAACATTAGTAATGACAAAATGACATTCTTGAGAATTTGTTACATATACAACAGAAATAGAATTTTGAAAGGTAAAATTAATAATAAAATTTTTTGTATTTTAATACATGCCAATTAAGGATTATCTATATGCTTCTATAAATTTCATGAAGATTTCCGTAACTTATAGGATTAAGTGACAGAAGAAAATAAACATAATTTTATTATTTGCATTTTTTAAGTAAAATCTGAGAATTATTTAAAATAAAAGCATAATGTCTTATACAATGTGAGAAGTAAAAAAAAAAAAAAAAACAGGCAAAAAAAGATACATTTATGTTTTACAATGCACATCTCATTTTATAAGAACTATAATTGATGATAAAATAACTCATCGATTCCTTCACTTAGACATTAGTTTTATCAAAGCACATTTTTATTCATAAATATCATTTAAATTATATTGTATTTTACAATGAGCTGTCTAAGCAAATTTCATAAAGGAAGTTATTCTTTTTCATAAGAGTTAGAAGATAAAAAAAATTTTCTTCTATAAATTTACTTATCAGAATATTTATTTGTGTTATGAAAATAACGACTTTCAGATTATAAATAATTATTATTCCAATCTTAACTTTCTTTCCACACATTTTATTTTTGTGTATTACTGTTATAAATGATTATTAGTTAACTGTTTGGCATGTTTGATAATTTCCAAATTAAAACAAACATATCTGTTATGCATTAAAACTAATAGTATAAGATACTTATAATTTAAGACATATAATATTCTAAAACAATATTAATTTGAGTATCTTAAAAACTTTTTGCGAGAAACATAAAATATGTCTTGCTATTCAAAATATAATACAATATTAATATTTACATAAGCAATTTGCAATACATTTCTACACAGACTTATTATTTTCAACACTTCAAAGAAATAGACTTCCACAATTTAAGAGAAAATATTAAATTAGAAACATTTCAAGTTACAAAAGTTAACTTCCTATTTTAATGTTATTTAACAAACACCAAAACTGTACCACATGAATAAATATATTGTTGCTATGTTTTAACAAATATATTTTTAATGATCTTTAAAAAATAATTTTTATTGCATAGATCATTTCAAGACATTAAAACACAGTGATAGTCAGATAAAGGAAGATATATAACATAGACTAAATCCTACTTTAACATTTAAACTACTGTGTGCATTTAGTTACATTATTTAATTGAGATACACATATCCTTATCCATAAATACAGACACTAGATACACTTATCTAAAGAAAGGGTACTATTGTAGTCACTGATTGTTTAATATTATGAATTTTATAAAAGTGATATAAAAATACTTTTATTTTAATGAAAAACTTTTTCAAACTTAAAAAATATTTAAAACAAGAAAAAGATATTAATTTTGGATCAAGTTTAAAATTAATTCATTTTAAGAAATTTTTCCTACAAATATGCTTCAAATTGATAAAGAACTATTTTTTTGTTTGGATAAACAACAGCTCATTATATATTTTAATCAAATTAAATCTCTACTCAAATCAAAACTCTGTAACATCACTCATGAAACCACTATACAATCAATCGCTAAAACCACATTGATAAGCTCAATTCATAAAGAATAAATTTTACACAATTAGTCAAATTATAAGTACAAAAATTGTCATTCTTTACATGTTTTATTCCACTACTTAAAAAAAAAAAAAAAAAAAAAAAGAGAGAGAGTATCAATTAAAATTTTTTTAAAAATAAATTTAAATAATGTTATTTTTGCAATTTTGAGCACACAAATTAGTAAAATATATAACTGTTTTCTTGTTACCAAAGTAAAACACATGGAAAATATCTTGCATGCTGTAAACATAAGAAACATTTTTATCAATATGTAAAACTCAAGAAGAAAATGTAAAATACATTTAAATATAAAAAAAATGTTTATAGATATAGCTAAAAAATAATTTAGAATATTAAATTATTCCCTGCATACTAATATGATCGTCAGTTTCACATCATTTATAGTAAACGTACAAAATATTAAGTTATAATTATAAAACATAACAGATAATTATGAAATAAAACAGAAACAAATAAAGAAATTCATGTTTCCAAATTTGAATCAAAGTTGTTGATATAAAAAAACAACCGCAAGCATTATTTAATAAAAAGAAAACTTATGACTTAAAAAAAAGAAAACTTTTTAGCATTTTCCATTAATTCCAAATATTACATAAAATATTTTTTTTTAAATCCACATAAAATATTAAAAACATAAAGCATTAAAAATATATTTTAAATCCATATAAAGTATTAATGAAATACTTTAGATTTTGTAAAATAAATTGTTATGTCTAAGTTATATATTCTTTAATAATTCTAACTTTTTTCGCAATGTTGTAATTTTAATTACATATTACAAAAATTGATCCTCACAAAATTTGTTAAGACCATTAACATCTCATATAAATGTAAAATAAAGATAGTGACATAACTACACCACATTTTTTTTTTCAAGTCATAATTAGTTTTCCTTCGCAAATTTACTATTGAATTCATATATAATTACAACAGAAATTCATTATTGCAGTTTTGATTAGTTTTATAAATGAACAAACTTTTTAAAATAGAGTAACAAATTATAATGAGCATATAGACACTATCAATGAAACTGTAAAGAGAGATTTAACTTAAAAATAGCATAACTTTGAATGTAAGAAATAATTATTTAATAATTTAATATAGTATCAAAAGAAAGTTGACAATGAGCATTTTGATTTTTGAGCTGATCAATTGGCACATATATACACAAAGGCATTCCCCACCTTAAAGGGATATACATATATCAGAACAATTATATAAACATCCATTGACATATAAATTTATAAATATTTTTAAATTAATTTCTAATATATAATATATATTTCAGTTCATTAATAAAAAATCATTTATTTTTCATGCAACAGTAACATTTTACCTTTAATTAGACAATAATCAAACTGGTATTATAATGGCACTTTAAGATTTTTAAAAGTTATGGGGGCACATACTAAGAAAACTGCTTCTACATAATTGAAAATTTGTCAAACACCCATTTGGAATGTATAAATTTCAACACACGAGCGATTGCATAGGGGTTATATCCACACATATCATACAAAATTTTAAAATTATAAACACAACTAAGACATAAAAGAAAACATTTCAACATGCATTCACCATAAAATAAATAAAGCCAATAATGTTGATTTAAGTAAAAATACAGAAGATATGCTTATAACATTATACAACGACAAATTCTTCACTTTCATATACACTTGGTGTTTTCACTTGCATTGACTTTTCACACAGTGAAATTTTCACAGTAAAACCAGACAACCAGGCATGACACTTCAAAATGAACCAACTCACATTAGCCAGTGGAATTTTCAATGATACAATCAGTAAGAGAAGCATGAATTTTTCATTCTGTTCTAATTAAGACTCCATTTAAACATGAGAAATACCTATTTGATAGAAACACTTATTGAGAAGTATTTTCTCTATAACTTTAAATCTACTACATAACACATTTATGAATTCTCAATGTGTGAGTTGGTTCTTTTCAAGGAAAATAATGCCCAATTCATAAGTCATTTTGGGTTCAACATCAAAGCATTATGTGTTAAGCCGATTCAAGATTTTGGTTTCCGATGGCGAAGAGTCTGGAAAAACTTTTTCTTCTTGTACTTCTCCTCTGAAATCGTGCTGGAGGAGGATTCTGATGATGCTCCTCCTTCACTACTGTCCACAATATTGGAAGAACTGGCGCTTTTCTTGAGGGCTTCAACAGCAAGACTGCCGGGTTTCTTTTTTTTGTCTAAAATACTTGCACTTATTTTTCTTACTATATCTCCCATTCGTCCATTTGATGGAGATTCCGATGTCAACTGAGTGGGGTTAGATAAGTAAACCTCTTTGTTTTTTATAAGCGATATGCCACCACCAGGCCTAAAAATAGAATTAATATAATTGTTCAATACATATAATTCTTAGAAA
>JAPDSC010108550.1:0-68026 GCA_026290005.1 Latrodectus geometricus
GATATATTTATATACGAGTATCAAAATGAATCAGCAGTTAGAAGGAAAATTTTATTTTAAAAAATGTTTAATCGATTCAAATCGATTCTTGTTTCAATATCATTAATTTCTACCTATACTTTTCGAAATATTATGGTAAAAAGCATTTTTCATTTGTTAAAAATAAAATAATACGTTAAATGTTGAAAATTTCAGTTTTTGGAAAACTTAATTCTTCCTTCTTTATTTAACTTCAATTTATGAAATTTATTCAGCTGCTTTTGCGTCACAACTTGGTTTGAAAAATAAAACATCCACTAAATTCTACATCTTCTTTAATTAATTAAATATAGATAAAGTTCATTCAAAATGGCGAAAAATGTTTCGAAACAACATATTTTTAGAGAACTGAAATTTTATATGTTAAAATTTAATCCTTTAATAACAAATTTTTCGTGAAAAACAAAATGTATGGAACGCATTATTGCGTGGGTTTTATACTCGTTCGTAAATTCCATTCTTTTTTCTTTGACTCTTTGATGATTTTTATCGTTATGAGAGTTATTTTAAGTAAACTGTTGGAGATAAAATTATTAATACGTAATGAATATGTTACAAAAAATGAAAATAAAATTAAATATGAAAATAGAGACACAAATTTCATTTTTTATTTCGCATTTCTTAATTTTTCAAAATGCTAGAAGGTTATTTTATATGTGAATTTTATTTCAATATTATTTTACAAAATTAAAAATATGAATATTATATCGTAATTACACGAGAAAGAGTTTCGATAGAAAGTGCATATTTTCTAAAAATATTTATTTACTGTTTTATTCCTGCATTAAATGTTTTAAAAAAACTTTAATTCTTAAAATCCCTTTGAGCTAAATTGTTTTATAAAGCATTTTAAAATTATTTAATAAATTTTCATGTGAAAAAAATTGATGCATTAAAAACAATTAGAAAAAAATAAATTTGATTAAAAGTATATTAATTAATGCTTTTCTGAGCGTAGGCAGATTGATAGATCACCCAGTAACTGAGTAGCAAAGATCTTGCACTGGAGGTCCAAGTAAAAGAAGCGGAGAGGCATACCTAAGAAAGTATGGATAGAAGATTTCCTGGTGAACTGAAACATTTTGAAAGGTATCCCAATGAAAAATCTATGAAGGGCAGAGTTGTCTAGACAGACATTATGTGGCACGCCAAGTCGCACTCTAAGCTGAAATATTGTTAAAGAAGCAATTTTTAAACATGATGCCAAATTCAAAAAGTATTTCCATTATTTCGGTTGGTCTATTTTGAACATTTGCCTCAAAAAAGTTTTAAGCAGTCCTAATTCAAAATGACTCTTTTAAATATAACTTGATTACTAATTCTCGAATTACTATAAGAAAAAGTTCGAGTTTTTAATTCAAACCATTTAATGCAAAAATCAAAGAACCATTGCATATAACTATGAGCATTTCGTAAACGAAATAAAGTTTTGAATAAATTAAACAAAAGAAAATTTTCAGAAACACGAATTTTTAAAAAATAAATAATACATTTTTCTCTGAAACTTTGGCGATAAATCGCAATTGCATTATAATGGATATTTGACTAGATCGATGTAAAGTGTTTCTAAGCACTTTTATAAAAAATTTCAAAAAAAGAAATTAAACTATTTGAATTTTTTTTACAACCTATCAATTTGAGTTAACTTTAATCTAGTAATAAAATAGTGCTGTTTGGCGGGAAAGATTTCAGGTTCATATCTAATTGATGTTGAATAACGAGAATTAGAAGTTGCGCATCTACTTATCGTATTTAGTTCCATTAGAATGGATACTTCAAAATTTTAGTGCTTTTCTCTCAAATCCCTCGTTCTCAAAAAGCTATCTCGGAACATTATTAAACTCAATAACTGTTAAACTTTATAACAGTCTTTGGGAGTTATCCTGTTCATTACGCTGTATCAAAACCGTCCATTTGTATGACAAATATTTAAGAAAGTAATGAATTCTCTTTATTTTTTAATCAAGTATATATTTATTTTTTATCGTTGATTATTATATCTTTATTATGTTATTATTAGAAAGACAGTAACAGAGCTTACTTAAGGAGCTATTATTATACAAAATCAAAATTATTAATCAGAAAGAAATATAAAATACTAAAAAAATTATAAATAACATGAGAATAACAAATTAAAATTTCATTTTTTAACAAATTAAATTAATGGAAGCTTGATTGTTCTTAATTTCTTTCATTAATCGTTAAATAATAATAACTCTTAAAGTATTAATTTAATTTTGAATTTTAAATACACAGTTTGTGTTACAAATATTTATCATCGTTTATAAATATCATGAAATAAAATCTTTAGCTTTTAAATTATTAAAAAGAAACAAATGAAAGCCATCGATATCATAAATGAAAATTTCTGAATATAAATTTAAGTACTCCTGTCTGGAAATTAATATTATATATTGTGCCAAGAAAAATAAGGTAGAAAAGTCTAGAAGTATACCTTTGTTTTCACATGACAAGGAATTTTAACTTTACGAAATTCATTTATTTCCACTCATTCGATCGTGAAATAACGAGTTAAATTTGGACTTTGATACTTCAATTAAATTCTATTTTCAATCAAAAATACATTCAAAGCAAATCAATTTCTGGATTAACTTTATTTCAAATACTCAAATAATGCTGTTGAAAGTAAATTATATAATATCCCTGACTTTAAAATTGCGAAATGCAGTGCTTCTGAAAACTAATTTTAAACTTTTTCTATGATCTCAAGAAGTGATTAAGTCATGATGTTTTCTTGCAAAAAGTTTTTAAATATTTTTTTAATTTAAAGCCAGATTAAATATTTCTTACTGCAGTGCCGATTAAATTGGAAAATAAAATTCACAAAATATATTCTCTTCGTTTGTGTATTAGCATAATCATCAGAAGAAGCTTTTAAACAACTTCATTTAACTTTTCCTGCAATTCGGCATTTCGTTTGCCAAATCTTAGTCTTTTTTAAAGAAATTTTAAAGCTTATTTTAAATATCTTGAATCGCATTATTGAAATATTTTACTGCATTTTTTATACGCTACATTTACTTAAACATAGCATTAATTTCTAAACCAATAGTTCTTAAAATATGTTTATGATTTAAAATAAATTTCTAATTATTCATAGTAATTATTTTTAAAACATTGGATCATCATTTGTTGATGTTTAAATACAAAAATATAATAATCTGTGTAAATAATGAATAAAACAGCAACAAATATAAATCTTATGTTGCTTTTGGTTTTTATTCTAATTTTAACCGCGAAAAATTATTTTTTACTCCTCTTACTCTAAAATGGTAGAGTTTTAGAGATGAGATAATGTACATTTAAAAGTAATATAATTTTTGGTTCATTTGACGCCATATATACTATTCACGGTAATGGAAATAAAATATAAATCACACATTCAAAAGATAAATTGATAAAAAAAAGCGAACTGAAATATATATGAAGCATTAAAAAGGCCCAATTTCTTGATTCAAAATATGTAAAAAGTATATTTACCAAAGTCTGATTTTAAATACATTTTAACTAAATATAAGAACTATTTTCATTCTAAATATTTGTATATTTGTAACTATCGATGTTTTTTTATTTATATACACATTGATATAAAGAGATTAAAGAAGAACAAATTTTGCACTAATAACATTCCTAGTAGACACAACCCTATTTCATAAATTCTATTATTAAATCAACTTTAATAAGTTCATTTACATTTATTATTAAGTTTCAAAAGTACATATTTAGTCAACATATTAAATAAATTAGAGTTTATTTAAAAAATTACAACAAATTGATAAAATTATTAAATTTTTTTATTCAGTATATTTTTTCATATTTTCCTTTTCTCACAATTAATAAAACTCAGAAGTAATTTCAATAAAATTAAAAAATGTGTTTGAATTTCTTAGTGTACAAGATTTACTTTGAAGTGTTATTCTTGAAAGCGAAGAGTTAATAAGAAATTCCTGAGAATAAATTCTTTTATTGTACGGAAATTTTAGCTCCTTTCACTTTTAAGGTAGTAAAATTCATTGTAATTATAAATAAGTTATTTCAATAAACGCAATTTTTTGTAACAATATTTTAATAATTAATAGACATTTTATTAATTCCTTATTTTTACTAATACTCTTATTTCTATTCATATTAAATTAAACGTATATTATTTAGTATTTCGATTACTTTCATCCAAATTAAAAAAATGTCAATTCAATAACTTTTGAAAAGTTAATTTCATTTTTTAATATTAAAAATCAGTTTTTCCTTTTTCCCCTAGAACTGCATTCTTGTATGCTTCTTAAGCCTTTAGAATGAATATATACATTCGAGAATACAATTTGTACTAACAACAATGACACACTCTTAATTTAAAACTGGTATATAGATCAGATTATTTTCCATATGCTACAGAGAAATTTATTACCCATAAATAAGAAATAAAAGATTTTTTCTTTCAAAATGGATTTATACTGACATAAACGCTTTGTTTTCACTTTTAATATGCTCATGCATAAATCACATGCTATTAAAAGAAATATTTTGTAAATAATTAACGGAAAATAATTTGTTTGTACAAAATTAATTTTTTATAATTTATTGTATTAAGATTTTATTGTAATAGAACAGAATGAATCTAAATAGATTGAATAAGGATTTATATAATAAGATGAACTCTGTGTATAAATTCAACCATCTACTTTAAGATTAAAAATCTAAATCAAAGATTTCCCTTGGAATCACAATTTCTTAATTTTTATAAGAAATAAAATCTTATAAAAATTAAGAAATTGTGATCTTAAGAAATTGTATAGCATACTATACAATTTTGTATTAAGGTAAATAGATCAGATTATTGTATATCCCGAGAAATTGTAAAGCATAAAGTAGATATAAAATTTCGTATTAAGGAAATTAGCATTAAAAATATTTATGGTAAAATTAAAATGAGCTTCTAGGAAAGATAAATTCAAACTATTTTAAATTGGAAAAGATCAAAGCGAAATTCTAGCTCATCATGTACGCTAATTAAGCAAATTCAATGACTAAGACATCCCCGTGTGTATTTAAGCAATTTGGACAAACACGAAGCACTTTTCAGAAATTCGATTGCTTCTTAGTAGTCATATAACAGTACACTAAACAAAGTAAGCACGCAATGGGGAGTGCGATACCGAAAAACACGTTGTAATTGCTTCTAGACGAACTAATTCCTTTAAAACGTAATTTTCTTTAGGTTAGGTTGGCAAATTGAACCATTTATTTGGAACTCCCATGGAATATTTCTTGACTTTCTTAGATATCTAAAGAAACGTAAGAAATATAGTTTAGTTTATTTTTAAAAACAAATATTTACTCATTTGCTAAGCACAGTAATCATACTGATGAAAATATTAGTAACGGAATGCTGATTTTTCTTTGATATCATTTTAGGTAGTTTTCATTTAATTAGAGTAATAAATATCATTTTACTTAACTGAAAAATTTAATTAAAACATAAACGTTTTCCATTCTTTTTAAATATTTTAAAAGATGATGTAGTTAAAATCCTTTTCATTGATTTTATAAAATTTTAACTAATAGCAAAATGCTTTGGAACTGATAAATATTTGTACATCTAGTGTATTTTTTGGAATTAAAAAATAATGCTTGTAATTTATGATATTAGTTTTTTTAATCATAAAGTAGACATAAAATTTTAAAATTGAAATTTTAAACGGTTTTATTATTCTAATTATATAATTAGAGTTTGATTAGCTATAACATCCAATAACCTAAAAGCCGCAAGAAATTGTTAAATAGTGCAATTTTATGTGGTGCAAAACTTTGTTAGAACAAGAAATTTTCAATCTGCCCTTTGGCCACTTCGTACATGAGAAACGCAATTCCATAGATATTTCAACGAAAGTGCAATTATCACAAGTCATGGTTGGAGAAACATTTAAACTGGTATTTAAAAAATGCATGAGTATATAAAGGTTCTTTAAAGACTGTTGGCAGAAAGTAGTATGTTTGATACTAGTCACTTTTAAACAGGTGATGGGCATTTAATTTTTATTTTCGGAAAAATCTTTTGGTCTAAGATTCTAGGAGAATAGTGCGTTACTTCCTATGCAACATTGTGAACTCTATTCATAATTTACGGAAAATCATCTAGAAACCAATGAACAGTAAATATTCAAAACGTTTTACAACATATTTGTTATGCTATTCTCTCCTTTAATATCTTGAGTTATGATGATTATAATGATATCATGAGTTTGAATTTATCTTGATACATGTTACTAGGTTGAGTTGATATTCGTAACAAATGAAATGTTAGCTCATCATGATGCGACATGTTTCCTTTCATAACGCCAATAATATATGAAATATAGTATAGTAAAATCTTAAAGACTGTACCTTAGAACCTATTAAGACCTCGGAACCTATTATTCGATTTATTATGTAATGTTGAATTATGTGTGTGACCTGCTAACATTATTTTTATCTGGAAGAACGTCTAAAAATGCCATTACTCTAAGTGTTTTTCTTTATTTGCTGCATTAAAAGTTCGTATATTTTGTTTATTACAGTATTTGATAACTACGATTTTTTACTAAAAATGTATGAATGACATAATAATATTTGCAATTATGAATTAAAAGTTCTTAAATTGTATCAAATATTTATTTGTAATTTTTTCTGACACTGAAATAAATAAAATTAAAACAATTTACGTGTGAGAACTCGATGCCATTCCTGCTATTTACATTCAAATTGTGTTGTGCTGTTATCGATTTTCCCAAGTTCCCAATATTGTAAAATATTCAAAACACTTTTTAGATTTTTTTCTATAAATCATAGCAGAATTTTAGTGGCTTAAATAAGGCGTTTATATAAAAGGATGTTCGGATAGATAATTAAGCTTATAAATAATAAACAAATAGTAATGAGATCTTATTTTCTGAGAAAAAAATTCTTCGCAAATTAAAAGTGATGCTATAGATAATATTCTTAAAAATCAAAAAATATGTTTCCAAAAGTAAAAAAACATGTTCAATGTAACATCTAACATTGACTGAAAGTAAATTAATACTAT
The DNA here is from genome assembly GCA_026290005.1 of Latrodectus geometricus. Lineage (NCBI taxonomy): Eukaryota > Metazoa > Arthropoda > Arachnida > Araneae > Theridiidae > Latrodectus > Latrodectus geometricus. Next base: position 7,121 of record JAPDSC010108550.1, read on the forward strand.
CAAGTTTCAAACATTAGCTTTTAATATGTCAGGAGGAATGTTAATAGATTTGTTGTGGTGCATTCATACTTTCATTTCTCTCATTGTTTATATTACCATAGATAATGACTTTGAGATAACTCTTTACCCACAGATCATAGGGATTAAAATCTATTTAAAACAAGTCGGCAAAAAAAGAAACTTTATAGCTCTAAAAATATATTATTTATTATTTATTCAAACTTTCATTTTCCTAACATGGCTAACAGGTGTCCTTAAGAAGTCATTGCCATTTTTCCAAACACTAAAATCATTTCTTAAGGAGTACGGCTGAAAACATTTCATACAAAATCTTTCTTACTCTTAATTCTTAAAAGTCGTAATGAACAACGTTTCATTTAACTTTTTTTAATGTTTTAAAAAAGGATAAAATCGCATTAATTTTTACAAACTAATCCTAAATTTGTTAACAGTAGATGATTTGGCTCATTACTATCATATCAAAATACGAATTTAATTATAAGAGCCTTACGTAGGTAAATTATTACTAAGGTATCAGGTAAAGCATAAAATAAGAATTATAATTTTTATACAGAAAACAACATATAAACAAATAAATATCTGCAAGTTTCTTTATTTTAAACTAAAGAAATTATTTTAATAATCGCATTCCTTTGAAAAAATGTACTTTTCAATCCCACTTACTAATAACAATATTTTATTAATATTACTAACTTGTTTTCTGCAATACAAATTACAAACAATAAGAACTTCAAATCGTATTCCGTATTTTTTCATCAAATCATTTCATATTTATTTTTTTAGAAGTACAATATCATAATTCAAAAAATTTACATACATATTTGATTTCTTTTTCTTGGCAAATATATGCCATTAGAGATTGCCTTTTATACTATTTAACTCTGTACAAATGAGTTTCTGCAATCACTTCTAGATACTTGCGGGACAGATCAATTAAAAGGTGAGTGCTTAAAATTGCATACCGATGAGACCTGTTGTCTGGACGAGAGAGCAGATCTCGTCGCTGGGTTCCCGACAGCAATCGATGACGTCCTGACATCTGGTGTCCGGAGTGATTGGGACGTCCACCCATTTCCCATTGTCTATGTGAACGGCCAGAATCACCTGCAATAAAGAAAGAAAGTTTCAGAGGTGTTTCGCTTAGCTTTCTGTTCTACTGTATTTTATTTGAAAATACAGATGTAAAACAATTTGATACAAAATCCTTTTGCACCATTAAGCTCTTGGCATGGGCCATCATGTATTAAATAAAAAAGTAAAGTATCAAAAGTTTTTTCGTTAATCATAAAACTATATTGCTATTGTCTTACAAATTATTTCTGATTTATCAAACTATACTGACCATAATGAGTTAATTGTTTTTTAACCAAAGAGAGGAATGCCAGATGTATGAAATGGTGGTTTAGTAATTAGAAAAATATGGAAGGTGTTATCCATTAAAACGTTTCTGGTTTACAGAGCTGTAGATTAAGATACTCGAAAAAGACATGAGAGATGTTATTTCATTTCTTTTTTGTATAATACAATTGTGATAAAATCTCATACAGTTGCGTTTGCTTATCAACTCTTATCGTGCACATTATCTTTTTTTTTAAGATAGAGTGAAATCAAATATGTAAAAGAAACTTAAGCATATCAATTGTATAAATACTCATATTTTAAGATGAAATATTTTCGAATTATTATCAATTGCATAAGGAAAAATGTAATAAGAATTTTCATTTCTTCTACTGCTTTGTCTATATTGCGCTAAAAAATAATAAATAAAAATAAACATAATTACACATTTATTAAGATCAAAGAGACGGAAAAAAGTTTTTAACATTTGAACCAATTGACATTTCGTGAATAAATGTTTTCCAACGTAACGCACAATTGTGTTCCAAAAGTGTTTCGTGAAACTTATAAGTGTTGCGAATCACTTATTAGCATTTTACATATTTAACTAAATATAAAACTTTTGTTTCTTATTATACTCTTGAATAAAATAATGCAGGAAAATGTATATTTAAGACTAATTTTTAATATTAAACAAATAAAAATAACAGTTACATAAAATCTACCTATGTCATGAAATAAATTCAATTCACAGCAACTATATGCAAAGTAATACAAGCAAATAAATTTCTATTTGCGACGTATTTATAGTGCTCTTAAGTAACATTTATGAAGATTACATTTTTTGTTCTATTTACTACTTGCTTTGGGAATTTCTCATTCCATCTGAAAAAATTATAATATAATTTAAAAATAAAGGGTGATTAAAAAATTCTCTACATACAAAGGTTAATGCGTCAGAAAATCAAGGCTCAAAATAGATTTTGAACTATTAAATATATGGAAATTCAGGATGGATTCTAAACTTAAAATATTAAACTAATACAAAAAACTTAAATTGATTCATGGAAAACTATAAAAATTATAGTGCACTTTATATTGAAGTTTATCGCAATGTTTACATACGAAAACGTTTTAAAAATCAAAAGTTAGTTCCATATTTGTAAAGCTTCGAATAAAGATATATATACCCGTCTTAAGAAAAAATTTCTAAATTTACAAACATGTACCAGCAAATAGGTCATGCTATACATTAGCATGCTGTTTCCATCTTATTATTTATGTGTGTGAGAACTTTTGTATCAACCAAAAATTAATAACACAAAAATATGATTATTTTTTAAATCTTATTGTGTGTTTATTATTACATTTGGCTAAAAAAGAAAGTTCATGTGTATGTGTGCAAATAGTAAAAGCAAAATCACAATTTTTTTGTCAATTCAAATGTGCAGCGGATTTAAAAAGGCATTAACTAGATTAAATGATTTCAGGTTTATAAAATTTTAATAAATTACTTATAAACTTAATTCTTTCTTGACATGAAATATTACTTTCGTTATTTAATTACAACATCGAAAACAATAAATATTATCCCTATTCGGGAAATATTTTAAGATAACTGTTAAAAATACTCGTGTGTTAAATAATTTAACATTATTATCAGTTATTCTCTCGCCTTCTATCTCTATTCAAATCAAGAAACATCTAATCTATCAGAGGTACTCTCTCAGATTAAAAATTTTATTCAAAGGTAAATATGCGATTGAAGTTTAATTCCATCTCACAACGTACCGATTTCCTATGCATTTGTGAGAATAAATCGCAACCAATTAATGAATAGCAATTATTTTAAATTATTTCGTAAATCAGTACATCGCAACATTTCCTAGATTTATTGAAGTAATTAAATCACGGTATAGCTTTATTGGAGATGTGAATCATATGACTGCTTTATTTGAATATTTAGTACTAAGTGGGATATTTGTGGATCCAATAATATTTCGTAGGGAAAAGCTATTTATGGGAAGTTCCCGTAATGTTTCATAAAGTCAGTTTCTCAAAATAACACCAATTAATTTTAAATTTAAAGATTCAATGTATATATATATTATTTTATATGATAAAAGTCTATTTATTCATTGCAGAATAATGTATAAGGTACGAATTAAAAATTATCTATTAGAATATTGCGTGCTCATCTCAATATTATATAGGTAAAATAAATTTCGTTATAGACTGCTTAAATTTTCTATGTCAGTTACGCTTCTCGATCAAAAAAATCTCAACCAACATAAAATTGGTATGTTTCATCTATTATATTGTAATTCCCTTAGAACAAAGATTCTAAAACTTAAAATATTATGTTTTTAACATAAATGCAAACTAAAAGCTAAAATTTAAAATTTGAAATTTTTTATTGCATAAAAAATTTTCTTTTTGATAATTGTACTGTTTACTAAAACATACTGTCAAACGCTATCATAAAAATATTTTTGCTATGGAATATCAGAATCATTACTCAAACATTAAGAGTAATCATTACTCAAAGCACAAAATAAGATTGATAGCAGGGTAACGAAAACATCAATAGAGGGTTTATGTATTTGTATATAAAATAAGTTGTCAGGAAAAATGAACTATAATTCAGTTTGATACATACCAACTTCAAAGTCTGCATATGGTATAATCGATATAAAGGGTTACGTATTACTTGATGAAATTAAACATTTTGTGTTAGTCAAAGAAATGTTTACATGCACTAAAACTGCAACCTTATGTCGTGTGACATTAAATCATATAGGTGTATGCTAATAATCTTCCTGGAAGAACTTTTACTCTGCTCTTTTTTAAATTGTCTTTCATCAAAACACTGTCGCTGCTTCTGAACAATCTTCAATTGATTCAAATAGTTTTTCAGAGATTAATGTCTGATTTACAAATAATCTAATCTCAACCCTATTGATTATATATGAAACTACTGGAGACTTAGTTTACTTATCATTTAATCATTAAAAATTATGAGAAAAGGCGTAAAAAAATCATGCATGCCTTCCTACTATTTCCAGTGTCTCATATTCAATCTTCGATGAATTGCTAAATGTCATTAAGATAAAAATACTGTGTACAGATATGTGTGTTTATATATTTATATACATAATCGTAACAAGATAGATGTACGGAGTGAGTTTCAATGCTATTTTTCAAACACAATTTACTAGAGAATAAAATTCAAAATGAGTAATTCTGTCTACATAAATTTTTATTTATTTGTTGATTAATAATTCTTTGATTGCGATTCTTTTTAAATATATCACATTTAAAATCAAGTATTCAAAGTATCTCACAATAGGCTTCATTTGTTAAATTCCCCAATGTGTGATATCAATATTATTTTCAAAAAAAGTATTTGGAAATTATGAGGAATTTATATAAATTTTACAATCATTGCAAATATAACATGGTGATATAAAATAAATCCCCATGATAATCATCATGTTTATTTTAATAAAACAACGGTAATACTTTTTTAGTTTTGTTATACGTACCCTATTTAGTTTCAATTAGTAGAAAACTAAAAATAGATTGATAACGCAATTCCCACACACGCACACATAATTTCCATTACTTTTTTTTTATAAAACATGAAAACAGGTAAACTAATCAATGCATAAATTTGAATTTTTTTGCAAAACATATTCCCCAATATTAGTATTTTAATATTGTTCTAATAAATTTACAATTATTAAAAAAATACATAAAATAATTTGCAAACAACAAATTCCATTATATAATTACTATAACAAACGATAACATTATATAAATCTATTCATCTTGCAATGCTTAACTTGGCGAGAAATCTAAAATCAAGATTTCTATACTCAATCTGAGTGAAGAACTAAAATATCTCTGAAAGTGTATTATTTATAAGTCAATGAGCTGGCTACATAGAGAAACGACATAACTATTCCGGTATCCCATTTCTTCTTGCCATCTCAGTTCTCCGTCCTTTAATCACTGGACAGAGGGTTCCTTTTATCTTCTTACATGTGATTTTCATCTTACATCATCCCGCTGCTACCTAACACAATAGACCTTTCTGTCCATTTTTTTCCCCTCGTCATTCTATCCCCAAAATAGATGGGTGGTTGTTGATGGGGAAGAGGAAAAGAGATGGACACCATTCGTAATAGAAGTTACACGGCAATGCACATCGCCTGGCCAAGCAGAAACATTTATTCGTGGATATTAGTTAAGCCTGATAAGTTGCGTTCTTAGTCGAACATTTATTTTCTTCCGAAAATGGGACTACATTGTCACTAAAAAAATATTATTTATTTTTTGTACAGAGCTCAAACTAATGTTAGATAAGTAAGAATGTATTCGAGTCTAAGTATATTTATATGACAAAAATTAAAATGTTACTATTTTCAGGACTATTTGTGAATAAAATATTTATAATTATCAGATTTGTAAATACTGTAATGTGATTTTCAATCTAAAAAGTTTTTATAAAAGTTTATATATATATATATATATATATATATATATATATCATTGGAGCAGATGCATATTTGTGCTTCAACAATATGATAAAAGAATCGAGATTTGGAAGAAATTATGAATACTTTTACCATCATCATTAGTCGCAAAAATTATTATAGTGAAATGTTATAAATATATTTAACTTCTGACCACAGTTAACTTTAAGAAGGCAATAAAGCATAAGAATATATGTGAATGTTTCGAATTCTAAATTTAATATTCTATTAAATTTAAAATTCTATTTCTATAGAAGCTTTTTGTTAAAAATATTAATTAATTAGTATCTCAACTGAGATCAAACCTCTGTTTAAAAATAAAGTAAATTTATTCCCGAATTTTTTTCTCTCTCTTGACTTTTGCATTCGTATACTACATATTTACATCAAAATATTATCTAAAAATAGTATCGACTATAAAATATTGCCCAAATTGAAAAACCCTTTTTTAATTTATATTTAATGTTTATAATTAACTTCCCTTATAAATGTAAATTTGATTTAAAAAAACGAGACACTTAAATTTCAAATATTCGAACCTCATAAATTCTAAACAGAAATCTCTTTTGAAACTTCAGTCGAAAATAATCTATATATGAAGTGATACTTGGAATATTCTTTTATTGGCACTCAAAAAATTGTTAAATTAAAATTAACATATAAAGTTTTTAATTAATTTAAGCTCTCAAAGAACTAATTTTAAATAAAAATGAACAATCAAATCTCATGAGTTTGGAATTCTCATGCTTTCAATTTCCAATTAAAACATTTAAATTGATTGAGTGATTTTATGATTCTTCTATAACTATTGTTGGAATAATAAGTACTTATAATTCTTACAAAAATTTTCAAAACTAATTTTTAATTTACTAAAAATTATTATGCCCGATTTCTTTACAATTATAAAATTATAATAAGTATAATTCCATATCTTCGAAGAATGTTTAGATATAAAGTCCGTAAATTAATATCTTAATTAAATAAAATAGTTTTAATTATATATATTGAATATTAACATATTTAATTGAATGATTTTTAAAAATTTATCGGATGTTTCAAAACTGTAATGAAATTTGTTTTTTATTTTCATTGCATCCTTTAATTGTGAATGTTGTGAATTTTGAATGTTATATGCTTATACGCAGTAATTATTCTTTATGAAGATTAATTTGAACTAGATAAATATTTTATAAAAAAAGATTTGAAAGATTCAAACCTTTATGAATTTGAAATAATTTAGAATGTTTTTTAGAATAATTTTGAAAAAATCTTAAACTGATTATTAGAATGATTTAAAAGAGTCAAAGATTTCACAGAAAACTTCAAAAACATCTAGAAAACATCTCATTTATATTTTAAATAAAATTTCTAATTTAACTTTTAGTGACAACCAACAGCATACTTGTTTGCCATAAAACATGATATTATCAAATAGGTGTTATGCAAATTTTAGTCCTTGTATATCAACATATTAAACATTTGTCAATATTAATATTAAAAATTTCCAAAAAATTTCAAAATCAATCTTTAAAGTTTCAGATGTTAAATTTAAAAAGTCTGGTATAACATTGTAATACCGCTTATATTTTTTGATTGTAATAAATTTATTATGTCAATTGAATAAATAATTTGTTACTCTATTCACGTTTGAATATAAATTCTTTTGTATCTTTTCAATAAAAGTAAAAAATATTCTTATAAACTATGTTATTAAATTAACATACCATCTGTGTATAGATTTTTAGTTTTAACTTATTTAAGACATTAATACATGAAATATGAATATTTTCTGAACTTTTATCTCCGAACTTTCATTTAAAAAAATAAAATTATTCGAAATTCATAATTATTAAAAAAAAACATACTTGGATTTCAGATCTATTAAAATATCAGGATTTATTATAAAACAGGCATCAGGGATATATATATATAACTTATAACTAATCATATCTGCAGTTTTTTTAATTAAGATATCTCAAACTTATTCTGAATAATCATGTGATTTCTTTATTTTAATTACTTGATAGCTAAATATTTGCCATTATGAACACATAATGTTAGAATAAAATAAATGATGAACTTATCTGAAATGAAAATAAAGAAATTAGATTTTTAATGTTCTGCAAAATTATCTTCGAAAGAAGAATTTTCGAAATTTGTAGAAAGATGAAATTTATACCATTAATATTTTTCCAATTAAAATGATATCGTTATTTTTTTAAAGGTAATAAGCTTTGGAGACAAGGTATGGGCATATTAGACTTCTGGTAAAAGTAGAAACTCTAAATTTCCTCATCTATTACAGTTAAGGATGCAAAACTTTTTGATTGATCAAAAAAGAGGAAATGTAAACAAGAGAAAGAAAAATAAAAGTTCTGGTATTGGAATCACGTATCCTTAGGACATAAATTAATGAAGGATAGTTATTTTAAAACTTTAATTTTTTTTATATAATTGGCAGCAATTTTGATAGAATTCTCATATATTACATTTATGTTTGACATTTTTCTTTCGATGTTTAACGAATAAATACAAAATGAATAGTAAATTTATAAGTGCATTTGTGTATGTAGATGTATATATATATAGATAGAGATAAGTAAACAAACACATATGGATGCATACATATATAGCTGTACAGGAGAGTTCCGTACTTTAAGTTTAACGGGTTTATAATACTCGCACATCACCTTGTAATTTTAAACCGCGATCAAGCGACGAGGTCACATACCTGAGCTGGCACTCTCCTCTCCACATCAACGGAACACCAGTGCAAGGACTTTAGACATCACACATTACGTGGGTATATCAACCCATGGTCTCCTGCAAGCTGGTGAGGGAGAATGTGATCACCCTCCCAATCACTGAACGAGGCAAATGATGCTTCCTTTTACTGATCTTAACGAGAAAAGGCGTAAAGCTACTGAGCCACTGGGGATCAACAGATATAAACTTAAAAAAATATTGATTCTTGGTAAAAAAATATTTCTAAAGTCGAATGAGCCGATATTAACATAAAGTAATATTAGGCTTGGGAAAAGAAATCCATTATTTTTAAGTGAACTTTATGTAACTTGTTTCGAATTCGCTTAACATAACTGGTTTTAAACTGTTTTAAAGTCGATCTTTTACTTTTTAACGATTCTACGACTATTAATGAGTGGTCAGTTTCGATAATTTTTGATATTTTATATTTTATCAACAATTTCGACGACGATACATCCGTCCGAGATTAACATCAAAAATACCTGAACTGAATCGACAATATCGAAATTGCACATAACTGGCTGTTACATTATCGGAAATCACCATTCATAATTTCAATCACTGCTGCCTTGTATTTTCACCTTTATCAAAGAAAAATTGTAAAATGTGCCGAATATTCTGTTTGTTGAATTTCATTTTTAAAGTATATAACTCATAAATAAATAGACTAAATAAAAAATAGCAAAATAATTTTTTTAGTGCAAAATGTCCTCTTTTGAACGTGCATAAAACTGAAATTGCTTCAATGAATGAGATATCGATCACTGCAACTTTCTACCAAAAAAATACTGGATAACTGTTTCCCAAAACTGATATGTAATCGGATTATGTTTGTGTGTTCCACGTATTAATTTACAATCTTTGATGGAGCATTTCGCCATTTATGTAATTACCTAACTGCTATATAAATAATATATATATTAATAGTAATTAATTTCAGTTGAATTCAATACCTAAATGATATGCATAATTTTTTTAAACTTTATCAAAAAACATATGTGTATTTTTATATGTATATTTCTGTTGAAAGATTTGTGTCACGCAACAACTATATTTCAGTTTTGACATAAGCAAAATTAGAAGTAATATAATTTTAGATCACTTCTATAATATAGGATTAAATATGCTTTGGCCTTGTTAAGAAACAATGGAATAAATAAACAAAGCATTTATTTAATTAGGATATTTCAAAATGATAACTGCCAAATTCATAACCTTATGACGTGATTTAAATTTATTAGAATCAGTGTGTGTTCGTAAATGGAATGCCAGTGGATCCTCTTCCCAATCAATGGTTGTAGTGTTAAGATAATAAGCGCCTATCGATGTAAACAGAGTCAAATTGTTAACAAGCCTTCGAAACATGTAATTTAACAGTACTTTCTCTATATTATCCAATTGTTGGCATTCACAAGGACTAGCTTTCAACATCAAAAAGTCATTCTTAATTTAAACTTTAGTTTTGTTTTTATGAATAGATAAATAGCAACGTAATTGTTCTTTATATTATTATAAAATATAACTTGTTGATTTCGGGTAATGATGTATAATCGAAGCTCAAAATTGAGTTAAACAAAAGCTTAAACTAATTCTTTGATGTAATAAATAAAAATTTTCGTTGAGAAAAATGATACTAAAATATGATATAAAACAATTTAATTGCAATAACAAGCATAGATCGTCACAAGATCTTTCTATTCAACACTATATTTTCTTAGAAATGAATACAATAGTTAATGATATATCAATCAGCTGAGAAAATAAATTGTTTAATCTTTCAGAATATATTTTTAAATGTCATCTGAAATAATATTAATTAGAAAAAATTCATCTGAATACTCGAACTCTAAAAAAATAACTAAGATTCAAACCTCGGAAGGGTTAATATTACACTTTTGTAATTGAAATAATTTAAATTGCTGAAAATCACTACATTTTTTAATCTAAAATTTTAACATAAATAGTTTTATTAACTTTTAACAACATTTTCCACAAAAGTATAATTTTCTAATTAACAAACTTTAATAAAAGTAATTTGAATAATTTACAATGACTAATAGGACATTAACCTTATAGCATCATCTCATAAATGCCATGTGCTATAATTTTCTATATTAATCTGCTGATGGTAGTGTTGAAACAACAAGTGTCTATTTTTTACCAAGGATTCCAAAAGTATCATAAGTAATAGATTGACAATTTTAATTTACTCTTTTCCATCCATCAGAGGGGTTAACTGAAATTGAATATAAGAATAATGCCAGATTCTAATATTTCTTATAAATTTAGTTCCAATTAAAACTCTTAATATAAATTAATTTTTGCTTTTCATTCTAATCATTCCTATCCCGTTAATTAGGAAGGATTACTGTTTATCTGGACATTTTGATTCCTTAAGAATCTAAATTTTCATTGGTATTCGAAAAGTGAATCAGAATTCCTCCTATTTCTATACTAAAATACTATCTATAAAATTTATTAGATCCAATGTATGTTTCAAAATATCTTTTTTCTTAGATTAAGATGCATCTAATTTTTCAAGCATCTAAATCCGAAAAAAACATAACAAACATTAAAGTAATAGTTCTTTTTTTTAATTAATAAAATGAAAAGGAAGAAACTCAACATGACGTTTGTACACCTTTTACTACCAATAAGCTGGCACTCTAGCGTATACTAGTAAATTTTCGATAATGTCCTAATAAAAAAGTTTTTGCCAAATTCCACCTATTGGACTAAATCTTCAAAATTTCTGAAAGTTTTAATCACCTTCCTATTTCAATTTATATGAGGTTCACGAAAAAAGAGATCAGAAGCGATTAACCAGCCACTCGAAGAAAATTAACTATGCACATTTCTGCTATAAGTGAGCTTAAAGTGATTTCTAAAAGAGTTACAAAAAAATCAGCTAAGACCACAACGTCCTTTTTTGGGCGTGTATTGTGTACGGTAGTTGAAGCAAAATATTCAAGGTACCCTGGACATTCCAGAAAGATTTGTATTTGTAAAAAGGACACAAATGAAAATGGGATTCAACAATAAAATATTTAAGCATTAGACATCCTTAGACAAATCAAATCCAAGTTTTTCGAAGTAATCACCACTTTAATCAGGCTCAACTTTTCAATCGCATAAATTTGACAGACATAATGATTGGCTGAAAATTAAATTCTATTTTCTCAGTTGTCTACTTAGGGTAATGTTGTGTACGTGTTTACAAATCACGCTATGGATAAGAGACAAGAATTAATTCGGTGCATGGCTGATATCTACTGTTGTTGATCAACTCTTGCCAATATCGTTTAATCTCCACATCCATGAAACTTAATTATGAAAACGTTCTGATACGTCCAATGATCCTCATTCATTCCCACAACACGTCATTTATAAAACTTTAACATATCTTAATAATGAACATTGTTACGGTTAATGTCAGATATTTCGCAATAGAAATATAAAACACAAAACATTACTAATTTAAATATATCTTCTGAATGAGCAGTACTATTGAATTTCAACATCTATTCACCCGTTAGATACTAAATTATAATCATTTGCATGTTCAATTAAAAGAAAAGTTTGCGATAGTTTCTTAATAATTGAATATTTCTCTTTGGGCAAGTAAATTCTTTAATAAAGTTTAACTAAAATGTGTTTAGGATGAAATTCCTATAAATGTAAAGCATGAGTTTATTTTTTCGGTTTTTCTTCGGTTTGAAACACTTGAATAAAAATAATTATGCAAATGTTTAGTAGATCTGAATAAAAAGTATTAATAATAAAAAACAGTTGCTATCGCATTTGCTAAAAAGTACATTTTTATTAATTTCATTTCTTCTGAATAATTATGTTATAAAATATTCTGCTAAAACAAAGCAACTTTTTCTATGTCACAATTTTTCTGCTCAATTTATTACATTACTTTTTCAATATTAATAGCCTACAGCTTATAAGGCATTCAACAATGATAAATATTTATTTTCTCATAACTCAATTTCATTTTTAAAAATTAGTTTTTAAATAAAACAATTGAACTTCAATTTTCAGCTAAATAAAAATTATGCACAAACATCTTTTTATTAACTCAATTATTCAAAAATAATTTTATATAACAAGAAATAATTTAATCAAATAAAATTTGCCCTCAAGAATTTACTTTTATCAACAGGCTTTATACAATACTGTATACCTGGAGTACACACAGAAGACATAATTATTCATTAGTCTCCAAGGCCATCAATTGTGGAAGAAACATAATGCTCTTGAGATGTAACAAACAAAAAACTAGCAGATAACTTAAACTGCTAGTTAACTTTGAAGGGCCTTCTTTTTCCAAATGGATACTAAAATGTGAATTTATTAGCCATAGAAGTTCACGAAATCTCTCTTTAGAGAGTAATTATTCATCGTTAAAACTCACAGCCTCGGGGAATAGAATTTCAGTTACCCCCAACGTGTTTACCTTCTGAAGTTTCTTTTTGCTAATTAACTACTAAGCAGAATGTAAACAGAAAAGATTTATTTGTTTTAGACTGTAGTTAGGCCGTCATTGCATAAATCTCAACTGAAGCAATAACGGGTTGGAGGGCAAATCTGGAATAACAAACTGTTTCAACAAATGCAGTCGAGCGCTTCATTTCGAAATGAAATTAAAAATTAAAATTCATTAATTACAATGGAAGAATATTATACCTTACTGAAGATTAATGAGTATTGTAAAGCATTCTTCCTTTTTTTTAAAAAAAACAATTTAAAGTTATTAACAACAAGAATTTAAAATACAATTTATTAACTTAATTAAACAAACATGATTTTTTAAAATATATATATATGAAATTAAAGTATATCAAAAGCAGAAATTTTTAGATATTTCTTTATATGTTAAACATTTGAATATATAAAAGTAATACAATAGAATTGTCTCGCCATTATTTAATATCGTTAAAAAATTAAATAATTTATTATTCAATAAAAGAAAATCCATGTTTTACTTAAATTCTTTCATAAGAAGTTCAGACATTTCAGTGGATCATAGAATATTATTTCAATTTTAGCATTTTATATAAACCTTTGTTTATATATATTTTTATATAATATTTTATATAACTTATTTCGTAAGGAATCAAGTATTTTTATTTTACGTTTAATGAGAAAAGATGGATAAATATATAGAAGAATATTAAACATTTGCATTTATAACACCCATTAAAAATATTTTCGAAATGAAAAAAATAATACATTTGTAAAATTACATAACGTTATTAATAGAAATAAATCCAGAAAAAAATAATAGATTTCCTAATTATAAATTAAGTATAAATTATTTTTATAACTTATGAAATTTGCTCACAAATGTAGCATATCAATATCCTTTTTAAAATAAAAAATATAAAAGCTATCTGTGTTTAACTCTCTTCCACTCTCTCTTGATATACGTTTAAACGCATTTCTAAAGATAACAATTATTTGTTTCACTTTTAAATAATAACATAATGCCATGTACAACGAGAGCACAATACCTTACTACTATATATATTTATATATATAAGGTTATTTCTAAATAAAGTAATAGATTTCAGTTTATCGAATTCCCTTTAAGAACATTTTTATTGGTTTTAAATTTAAGAAATTTAACTTAACAGAACTTTTATTCATGAAATTCATCTTCAAACACTGAGATAAAAAATTTTGAGAAAGACAAATTTCCTATGTGTTTATAAAATTAACATAGAACTATATATAAGTATGCATAAATGTCGATTATATATATATTTATATGTATATAATTCATTGAATATTAGAAAATTAATATCATAAAATATTAAAAAAATTGAATTAATATGAATAATTTCAATTCAAAATAAATTTACTTTGGAAGATCTTATTAATGAAATATGATTACATAACAATTATAAAAATATCCTAAGGTATTTATTGTTCTTAAATTCTTTATCTTATGTAAAGTTTTAGGTGGTACATAATAATATAAATGTTACGTAAAATATAATAATATGATGATTTTATATAATATTTTATGGAGTAAATATTTATATTTTGAATTATAATCAAGATATTACATAAAATATGTAAACTTTTCAATTCATATGTCTTTTCTTATAACAGTTCTAATCTTTTTTCATTAAGCTCACGGTTTATCACAAAAAGTATTGAGAAATCCAATATTACACTATAATATGTTAAAACATTTTATTGCAACATCACGATTAGTCAGCGAAAATTCTCAAAATGGTATATTTGTCTTAAATATTCATGCATCTAAATAAATTGATTTATTAATATTCAAATTGGTTTATTAATATTCATAAATACATCATTAACTCTGTTTGCTTTCGTTAATTATATTTAAGTATTTCAAATTAAATGAGATATATTTAATCGCGGTGGGATTTTAAAAGATAATAAATTAATGAAATATAATATACAGACAATATTGAATTTCTGGATAAGTTGGAGAGATTTATTTGACTAAGTGGATGACAGAATAATTGCAATAGGAAACTAACAACCTTGAGCGGCCCTATGCTTCAACAGGCCCTCATTAAACTAGACAAACCTGGATCGTTAATTTGAGTAGTTACTATGAATTATTAGCTCAACATAATAAACAGAGACCCAAAATAATCCCTAAATTCCGAACACTTGATCTTTACTATAGTATAATATGCACAAAAAGTTAGGAAATTTACATTTTTAAATCCAATAGTATACAATCACATTTAAGTACATAACATTTAAGTAAAAAGCATGTATAGAATATATTAAATTATAATTTCTCAGCTCATGTAAAAAATAAATTTAATATTTCTATAATGGTACAAAACATTTAAAGCCTGTCCTATCTTCGCATATCCATTATCTGTTTTTTTTTTTTCATATAAATTATCGTCAAATATTTCACACACACAAATCAAGGTATGAGCAACAATAAATAAGTATATATATACTATTCGTACATGAATAGTAAAATTTTATAATCCTTTTACGAAATCTGAATTTATGTTTACTAAAATCTTTCAAACTTTTATCATTCATTTTTGAGTAAATAAAATAATTAGTGTTAAAATTCAATTAGATTGGCAATTGGTAAATAATTAATGTTGATTCCATTACGCCTTTCTAATATGTTTATTCAACAATTATTTACATTTATTATTTTTCATTTCTAGATATTATTTTTCATTCATACGATTTTTAAATTCAACATCACTTAAAAGCCAAACAAATGACAGTTCTCTAACTTTTTATTTTCTTTTATACTAAGTATTAGAAAAATTCCACATAATTCCAGAATTCGGAAAATAGTTTAAGTATTAGATTCGAAGTATAATATTATTTAAAATTTGATTTAGTTATTTAATGTTTATAATAATATTTGATGTAAGGTAGATTTTTATGAATGATACACTAACTATAACTATATTAAATATCGAATCTCAAATGAACTATCTTTATTTGTTTAAGAAATTAGAAGATTCAGATTTTTAGAGTCTAAGATTACATCTAAGGAATTTGTAATGAGAAATTTTACTGGTATTTGCTTAGGACTACAATTAGTGAAATTTTAAATGAAAAATATTTATTCTAAATTGCAGAGACTTCATAAAATATAAAATTTTGTTAATTTATATGAACACACAAAAGAACAACAATTTCCTTGATTTAAATTTCAAGTGTTAGGAAATCATTTTAATTTTAAAGAGCATTCCTCATTCCAAACATAAATTGAACGGTTGAAATCAAATTAAATTCTGTAGCAATATAATTTTTTTCTGATAAATAATATATCCTCCTAAATTACTTTTCTTGAAAATCTGAGTATGTACTATTTTTCTCCAAACTTTCTTAAATTTATAATTTTTCCTGTTAAATAATATATTTATACTAGATTTATGAATTTTGCTTTATTTTGAAGAAACTTTTCTCCAAGTTTTGGAAAATGGAAAGATCTATGATTTCATTATATAATATTATAATTTTTATCAAAATAAGTCTTTTTTAGATTATAGTATGCATGATGACACATGCATACTATATACATATACATACTATATGATACTATGTATACTATATTATATATATAAGTATAATATACTATGTATACACATATTATATTATATTATGAATGTGTATATAGTATGCATAGTAACGCACACATGCATACATACTATATTATAGTAGGTATGTGTATGGCGTTATTAATTCCGTTTGCAACAGTATAAATAGATGCAACATTGATTTTTTTTACTATTTGGGCGGAAGGTAGTTTTCTGACTAGTTATTGAGAGAGAATCAGCCAAGTTCTCTCTCTCACTCTCTCTTTTTTCCATTGTCATACGCTCAGAAATATATTAATGGATACTATTACTTAACTATATCGTGCGTTTATTGTACCAGAAAAAGTATCTCGTTATTTATGATTTTCTAAATTATAAGACTAAATAATTTTTTTTAAGACTAAATAATTTTTTTTTTCTATTTGCTTAAAAAATTCTTGTTAGTCAAGTAAAAAATAAATAGGAAAATCAAGAGAAACGTTTTTTTTTTATTTATTTATTTTAAGAGATGTGGATGTAAGGAAAATGATGTGGATAATTATTTAACAGAGAATAAATGAAGTTATTTTATTTCATTTATGTGAAATCAAATATTAAAATTACAAATGCTACGTTTGTGCAAATTATTAAGAAAATACCTCTTGAGAACCATTTTATTTTATTTTTTTCTCATGCGACATAATACAAATTTTTTGTTACATACATAACAAACAATTTAACTAAAATCGCAAAAAAAGCTCTATTTTCAATAAAATTATTTGGCAAATGTTTATTTATAAAATATATAATTGAAATTTTTTTTATAAAATCTAAATATTTTATCAAACTATGTATTACTTCTTAAATTATTTAAATATTTCTACAGAATCCTATACTGTAGAAAAATAAAAATGTGTTTTAGTAAAGAACTTTTATAAAACTATAAAATGCGTGCTATTTGATAAAGAAATTAATTCTTAGAACATTAGGAACATATATTTTTTCAAGATTAGAAAATTCCTGTTTTTTTATTAAAACTTTTTGTTATTTACACAGAAAGTTTATTTGAAAATACATCAACAAATTAACGAAGATTTTTTTTTATTTCATAATATCGTATTCCATCCAACATTTTAAGCCATTTATCATGCAACTGATTTTATTTTATTTGTGATCTTTCAGCAAGATGATTTTTTTATTTTAAAAAAATATGCTCGATAAGTTGTATACATACTTCTTTGATATTTTTTGAATTTTAAATAACTATTAATATTTCAGAAAGCTTTCCATGAATCAAATTTGTACAATTCATATTTGTCAAACACATATTTGCGATTGCGGATTACTTTATATATCTAATACACTCAAATACTATCTCACTAATCAATGTTACATTTTCTATTTTAAATATCAAATATCATTTTGCATGGAAGTCAAAATAAACATATTTGATAGACATATTTGAAGTTAAAGATTTACTACAAAATTTTCAACAATAAATTTTTAAAACCTCTTACGAGTTCATAAGTTTTAATCATATTTTCTAAACTAAATTTACCACACTCTCAAATAATTTGCATTAATGTTTTGCAATTAATTGCCATAGCTAGTCAGAAAGAAAAAAATGCTCGATACTTATGCTAAAGTTTCTTAAAAAAAATTTTTTTTTAGTAAAAATATTTTTATGAAATATCGTTTCCAATCAACATCAAAATGCTCTAGAAAAACTACAATTTTTTTTAACTCTTCGTCAACTTGTCTTTCAAAGACATGCTAATCAGGTAAAATAATTTATTATGATGTATCCTTGACACAACTTTTGTTTTTACCAGACTGTCACTTATTATGTTATATTGGTTAATACTCCTAAAATCAATTTACTCCTAACTAGACTGTATGTGCCACTATTTATGGCACAGGTCAGTATTCCTAAAATCAGTTTAGTTATGGATAGAAGATAAATTTTCTTATACTTATATATACTTGCAAAAACATTTTATCTATGACTTATTTATGATCATTGTGACCTAGGAGTGGAAGTTTTGAGAACGACTGGTACCAGTTCGATTTAAATGTCTGAAAAACAACACGGGAAAGACATTTTATTTCTGCATTCGCATCTGTAAGTGAGAAACTTTCCCAGCTTTCTTCGTTTACGATTCTTGAATACAATTCCCTTTTGAAAACTCTTCCTGCATGATAATACGGAATGGATATTTCAATGAAGGGCAAACACTTTCTACTTCTAGATTATTTATTAAATTGTGTAAAATTTTTGAAAGCTAAAACTCTTCGGAGATCAAATGTTAAACTTAAACGTTAATTCTGTTTTAGTTCCTAGATTAGAATTCATAAAATAATACATAGTAGCTCTTAAAAATATTTACGTTTTTAAAAATAATCTTATATTTCTTAGATTAAAATACTATTTCTTAGAAATGAGAATTAATATTTAAAATTTTAAATTCCCTGAATGTAGTAAAGGATAGTATATAAGCTGATTAGTATAAAGGTTACGAAATAATCTTTAATTCTTCGCAAACTAAAGATCCGGAGTTTATTTCACATTAATGGACATTGGCTCGAGTTCTCATCATTATTTCAGGAAAACTCATTAAATCCTTCCTCTTCAACATTAGATTTCACGTATATTTCGGAACTATTTAAAGGGCGGAAGTAGTTCAGAGCTGTTATTTAGAGCAAGCATCGGCATCAAACTCACTAATCTGTGTCTTCTATCTTATTCCGTTTGGAGGCGTAAGCATCATTACTTTCATTGAATTGCGGTTAGATAGTTTGGGAAAATGATGAGTAAGTCATTGGTTTTGGGTACGGATCAATATTTTATCGTTCCACAGAGAATTATGTGAAAATAGGAAATTTTAGTTGTACTAATGTTTCCAAAGTATAATTTGTTTGTAAGGTTGATTTTAAATTCAATCACAAATAAACTCTGTCTGCAATCATTATATGAAAAAGCTCATTTTACATTTCATTATTAAATATATTTTACAAATTTAAAAAGAATTATTTTGCTTAAAATAAAATTGACAATTCAAGATGTTGACTAATATTTCAGCGCATTTTTTTAAAAAATATTGTATTCATTGAAGGAAATTTAATTAATATTTATAAGAGATTAAATAGAGAACATAATCAAAGATATCGTCCATTAATTTGAAATATGCAGATAAATAAATTTGAACGCTTTATTTGACTAATAAATGTGTGTGAGTTTAAATAAAAAAATTTAAAGTACTTATAAATATTTATGATTTAACTACTCGGTATGAATGAAATATTATGCTTCTTAGAAACTGTAACAAAATAATTAATACGGAGAAAGCTTTAGTGACTATCATATATTGATCTTGAAATAATGTTTTGATGCAGAATTTATGGTGTAGAATCAAAACTAATCATAATTTTTTTCACATTGCATGCCAAGTAGTGAGAAATCAATGTAATGCAATTCGTGAAGCTGTAACATTTCTGAATCTTCAAGTTAGAGAATTACAAAATAGTTTCCTTCTTAATTTTGGTTTGCAGCCAAATCAAATTTTATATCATTGACTAATATTGGTGTGTTTATTTTCTGATAGATATTTATATCCTTAATTTTATTAAGTTGCTTGCCTTTCTATAACCATAAATTTATCAAAAATAGTAATGTATGTAGATTGCTGAGAAAAGTAAATATAAAAACCAACAAAAGCGGAAATGATAGAAGAGAAAAGAAGAAATCATATTATATAACTTCCCCCCTATTTCAACACTCAAGTTTCTCTCGAAAATAAATAAATCACGTGATACCCGAGACCTCAAATATCAAAAAAATATGAATTATTGTAAATAACATAAACAAACTCATTTTCTAAACTTGATAGCTACGAATTGCAGCTTATTCCGGGGCCATAACATCCTAGCACGGTTAAGACAGCCGAAATAACAGAACAGCTCGTACCTCTCTGAACTAAGAAGGAGGCAGACGGTAAAACAAAAAAAGTTCCTTGAAATATTTCCGCTGGCAGCTACTATCAATCATTCCCGAAATTCGAAAGTAAAATCCATTTTTCTCAGTATTTGAAGAAGAAAGAAATGCTCCTGTCATAGATATTCCTTCTTCATCGATCTTTTTTGTTGTCTTGGCAAAGTATCAAAAGAGTTTGTCCATGATAGGTTTTGATAAAGAGGCTAGATCGGCTTAGAGAAGTGACTATATCACGCTCAAATTGCTTTCAATTCCATCATGTTATAGTAAAAAATAGTAATTGAATCAATTCTTTTATTGAGAAGTATTATGTTTCAGATTAATAAAATTTTTGTACTTCAATTAAATCAAATTTTGTGTACTAACTCATATAACAAATGCAGTTGTTTCTAGGTATATCACTATATCATATAATTTTAGTATTTTTAACAAATTAATATGTATTTCCTTAATTACTTTTTTGAAATAATTTATAATTAATAAGTTGCGATATTTTCTTTAAAAGCAATAATAAGGAAAGAAATTGAAACCATTTATAATTCAATAAAATTATTTCCATTTCGCTTGCAATATTATAACAAGTGAATGAAGTAAGACATGGTGTAACAAGTATAAATCTTGAAGTTAACATAATTATATGTAAACTGCAAGATTCAATAATATTTACATAACATATTAAGTGTTCGCTGAAATTAAAATAGTATCTGTTCTGGGAAAGCAACAAGTTTAGTATTCACGTAAATTAACATAATCTAACTAATTTTTCGATATCTAAAGAATCAAACTATAGTAATTAAATAATCAATAAATTAGTTAAGACAATCAGTGATTAAATAGTTAGAAAATATAATATACTGTCTACCAATAAGTATTAGGACATCTATGCAAATGACAATGTCAGCGGTGCTGAGGTATGTATATTGTGTTGGAAACAGCATCGACATTAGTCGCGTACAAGATGCTGCACAGTTCGGAGCTCTCTGATTTCGAGAAAGGTATAATTATCATATATCATAAATGTGGCCGATCTTTAAGAGACATATCTAGTGATTTGAAGTACCCAAAATCAACAATGATTAAGAAGTGGAAAATGAGTGGTGATTGTCGGAATGATTGTCGGGGTGATTGTCCTGAGTCGGCAGACCAATGAAACTGGGAGATAGACACCGACGAGTGCTGTCCAGAGAAATTCGGTAGAACCGTACCCAACCGATGGCCCTCATCCAAAAGGAGTTTCAACAGGCATCCGGGAGTATTTTTTCAATGAATGCCATCGTTTAGGAAGCACAACTGCTTGGTTTTCATGATCGTGCTGCTGCCATAAGCCTTTGATCACAAAGCAAATCCACGCTGCTCGGTTAATGTGGTGCAAAGCACATCGAAATTGGACCGTAGATCAGTGAAAACGGATTCTTTGGAGCGACAAAACAAGGTTCCCCTTTAAGGTTCGGATGGCAAGGTCTGAATCTGGCGTCTGCCTGGAGAATGCAAAAATGCATTGTGCCAACAGTCAAGTTCGGTGGAGGTGGAATTCTGGTATAGGGGTGTTTATCCTGGTATGGACTGGGACCTTTGCTTCCCATTCATGGTAAGCTCAACGCCGATGACTACTGCACCATTTTGGATGACAATGTGTATCAGTTTTACGGTTTG
The DNA here is from genome assembly GCA_026290005.1 of Latrodectus geometricus. Taxonomy (NCBI): domain Eukaryota; kingdom Metazoa; phylum Arthropoda; class Arachnida; order Araneae; family Theridiidae; genus Latrodectus; species Latrodectus geometricus. The sequence continues at coordinate 29,482 of JAPDSC010108550.1, forward strand.
GACCCCTGTTATTTTCAGGACAACAATGACAGTTGTCATGTTTTGAGGTTGACCAAGGCTTGGTATAGCGGCAATGGAGTTCATCGAATGGACTGGCCTGCCCAAAGCCCAGAAATGAATACTATTGAGAACCTGTGACAAGTTGGATCGCCGAATTAAGGGGTAAACTACCTGTCTGAAATCGATGCAGGAACGTGTATGTCTACTCGAAGCCGAGTGGAAGACACTAGCTGTAATACAAAGACTTGTGGAAAGTATGCCCCAGAGAGTTCTCGCTGTAATTGCTCTCTTGAAGACTCTACCAGCTATTGATTTTGAATATTTTTTTTTCTTTTCTATCACAGGTGTCCAAATACCTAATGGTAAACAGTGTACAAAGTCAAATGTTTTAATATCAAAGGTAATATTTTTGTTCAAGAATAGAAAAAAATTAAGAATATTATCTAAGGAATAAATATGAAATATTCTCAAATTTTAGTATGAAAGTATTTTATTTTAATAAAATACTTTCATATTTCTCTGAATAAATACAATGAAAAATTATCAAATAATGAAGCTTCTTAATATTTCGATAGATGAGATTTTTTTTCTATGTATAAGCAACTCTCTCTCTCTCTCTCTCTAATTGTTTTATATTAAACACAAATAAAAAGCATGAAATTTACGGATAAGTATATTATGTTTTGAGTCAACAATAAGATTTCTTTTCGCCAAAAATTTTTCCAATGGTTTTTTTATTCAAATCATAGATTCACTTTGATCAAAAAATCACATGTTTTTATCTTCGATGCATATAGCTCAAATACTTGTGTCTTCAGAAGTAATCCGGAGCAATATAATATTTTAGTAAATGTAAAGCCTGGATTAATATTATTCTAATTGAATTGGAATTCATTACTACAATATTTCCAGGAATATATTTGATGTTGTTAACTCCCGTATGCGCAAAGAGGATTAAGCATTAGAAATATTTCCTCATAAAATCTTAATCGTAATCCCTTTATTATTTTTCAAAGACTCCTTATCCACTTTAAGCAAGGGCAGGTGAATTCAGCTAGTCTTAAATTTTTGTTAGTCCCTTTCATCTCTATCCTCCTTAGAAGTTAATAAAAATAAAAGAAACTCTTAGAACCTTCCGAAGGAAAAAGAGACTGCCGGAAATTTAATCTGAGCAGCATCAAATTAAGGGAAAAAAATTTTCCTCAGTTCAAATTTAAGCCTCTTAATCGGATATGCAGAGAACAAAGACGAAGGGCAAAAATCACATGATTTAAGAGTGAAAGAGAATTAAAGGAAAAAATAACCGAATAAGCAGTGTTTAAATATGTGAGAAAGGTAGGAAGATTGTAGAGAAAAATAATTATAGTAAGTACGCTCTCTCTTTGATAAATCATACTTTAAAGAGACTTACTTATATAACTATGTCAATATTATTGTATAAGAATCAATTTTATAGTTTAGGACTATATATTGAATGCAAAAGTTAACATGGAGTTAAATTAAAAATTACCTTTTCTACATTAAATGCAAGATATTTAAAAAAATTGTTTCTTCATTTCGTAGCAGATATAAGAATCAAAGTTGCTTGTTAATTGAAAAAGCTATAAGAATTTTAAATATAAAATTTAAAACTATTTACAAAAGTTTCATACATGTGGAAGTATACACTAAATACATCAAGAGGTCATTTCTATGCAATATATAATATGTATTTTAAGATCCTTTTGCGGTTATTTCAACGTAAGGTATATCTAAACCTGATAATTGTTGTAATTGAAGAATTAATATTGCTGAAGGACACTCAACATAAATACATTACATTTTTTTTATATCAATGATTTGCTTTTAATTTCAAAATCAGTGCATGTATTTGAAACCAACTAAACATTCAATTAATACTTTAAAAGTTAAATAGTCCGCATCAATAATTTAAAAAATCTTGTGTCTAAATGGACTTCAATAATTTGATGCAGATCATCCAAGAAGTTAATAGAATTTTTCATTTAAATAAGAACATTTTGAAATAAGCATTTTTAATAGTGATCCAGGATTTAAATTAGTTTATAATAAGATACACACATTCTAATTTCTTAAATATACTATATTGAAATTAAAACACAAACTGAATTGATACTTAAAAAAGGAATGTGTTATTGAAATGATGTCTTAGAAATAGCGCATTTCCTCATACGAAGTATTATAAAAAATGTCGTTTACACAATAAACACTTGATGGTGCATTTTTATCTCATACTCGAAGCACACACACAATCAAAACTAGATAAAATAATTAATCAGAATATCGCATTTCAAGTGGATAAGTTTCTTTACGATGAAACGAAACACAATGATTGTGTTCGGTGCTATCTTGAATTTATATAGGAATATTACAACTGTTTATAAATAAAAATCGTCTTCAGTCTATAGATTTCAGCATTTGTATTTCAGTTGTTATAACATAAATACATTTCATACATTGTTTTTATTCGAAAAAATTCAACAATGTAATCTAACAATAGAAAAACGTAACCAATTTTTTAATCATTGTAATTTTGAAGGATCATTTAATACTTTCATTGTCATTTTTGTATTTATTCTATATTTTATTAGTTTTACGAATAGCTGGTGTTATTCATCACACAATTTTGATCTGATTTTGTATAAAATTTGATTTTGGCTTTGTAAAATACCAGTCATTATGAATCCACAAGTGCCTTTATGTTTCACTTTCAATCAAGAAAATTACGAATAAAAATGTATACATTTAACTTTTATATTATATGCAAAATAACCAGTATAATTATGGACCTATATTTTTAAGGCAATTACTCACAAGTCCATATTTTTAACTATACATATGCTATTACTAGTCTTTATTCTTCAAGTAACTTATTTTCCAATTATAAAACTTTTCACTTAAAATTCACTTTAAAGCTGGAAAAAAACTGAGTTCCTTTTAAGTAATTAGATCTTATGAAGTTATTAATACATTGTCAAAACTTTTGTGCATTGGCAAAACTTTTGCATTTAGAAAAGTGCTGTAAATATATATCATTAATTCTAATGCATTTTGCTACATTTTATTAGAATTTATGATTTTCCCTTTATTACCTTTTAAGAAATTATAAATAGATAAAATTGAAAAAGCTCGAGATTTTTTTCCATTACACTGTATTTCCTCAAATAACGGGATCTTATATTCTTATCAATACCGTAATATGATAATATTGATATCTTAATATGATTATCAATATTGTAATATAATTAAATCAAAATATTTGTTTTTCTAATAATTTATTAAAAGTTCGAATGCTTGTTTTAAACAATCAATGTGTTAAAGAAAGTAATTAAATATAGATAATGTTAGTAAAATTTATTCAAAATAGTTGCCTAAAACCAATAAGCAAATTTAATATTGATTGTTAGCACACACACAAAAATTATTCTCTCTCAAACTATATTAATATAATCCAGATAATCACAATCAAACAGATTTATGTGACAATATATTTACTGTATATTCTTCTCTTAACCATACACATTTATTTAAATAAATCTATAACTTTATAATAATCACTTTATTAAATTTCCAATACTTATTTCACAAATCATACAATTCACTAAAGTGTTATTATCTTTAATAAGCGAATAAAAAATCTGATTAAGTCCAATGATATTAAAATCAGTAGACTTATAAATTCTTTTCATATAATAAGCAGTTTTATTTGCAAATCTATTTTCATGAATGAAACAATATATAATATCTTCAAATATAATCTCTTATAAGAAAGTTTATCAATTTTTTCAAATCATTTTACATTTTATAAATTGGAAAAAATCACTACACTTTAGCCCATAAGCATTATCAGTAAATAAAAAAAATAACTTTTCAATAACATTCATTGAATGAAAATATTATTTCAATTTTAAATATCTGCAGTTTAAAGTATCTGTGCCTATAAGTTATGTATATACTTTAATGAAAATATATATTAATTATTGAATTCTCACGCATACGGTCAATTTTAGAAAAAAAGTAAAACAAATAACGAAAAAATAGATCTGAACTTTATATTATTTAATGTCTACCAAACCATTATAAACTTTCTTAGTATGTAACGAAATTCTCTTTTCTTTTAAATACCCTTATGATAAAACCGTACTAAGACTGCTAAATAATGTACAGCAAAAAATTTAAGATAAAATAAATATGTTTTTTAAGATAAATTTTGTAATGCTTAACCACAAGTAACATGAAATCACATCACTATATAAAAATAACTTACAGAAGAATAGCATAATTTTAGCTTAATTTTTAAATAGTTCTTTTTTCTTATCAAAAAACGAAAAATTTTGAACTTGGTAGAAGAATATTTCTTCAGATGGTTAATGATTTTTTAAACAAGTAATAAAAATTAAATTCTCTTGGTAATTTAAATTTTTAAATCCCAGATTCAATCAAAAATTTTTCTCCAAACATTTTCTTCACTTATTTTTTTACAAAATTAGTTTTGAAGAAGCTGTTAACACAAACAAAAATCTTTTTATTCATATATTATCCCTTGCGATCCAAACCATAAAAATAAGGATTTTTCTGAATATTATCTTATTGCAGATCAAAATCTTATTCATCTAAAATGACAACTTAAAATCTTTCCCACTTATGAAATAACAAATATTAATTGCATTCTTTTTTTCCTTGTCTACTGTCAGGAGGATCAGAACTAAATAATGACGCCCTATTTATCATCACCGTGAACATTTTGAAAACCCTTAAAATGAGCTTCCAGTCATCCTGATTCAGGGATAAAGGATGTTAAAAAAAGGATGATAAATGAGTTACAAAAGAGTTTTCCAATTTAAAAAGTTATTGGATAAAATATTGACGTTTGAAAAAAAACTTTGAATTCTCAAAAAACTTTGAATTTAGGATTTTATGGAATAAATATATAAAGCACACAAAGAAAAGTTTAAGGAGTTTTTAAAGTCATCCCTATTTTCTGTTCGATTTATTAATTATGTGATAAGTAAGAGACATATTTTGTTTTATCTTTCAAAATGTTAAAAAATGTTTAAGTATTACGTAAGCTTATGTAGAGAATTTGTAATTTGCTTGTTTTTTATGACAGGCATGCTTAAGTAAAACTCCAGAAATAAAGAAGGGACAACAGTTGCAAACAACAAATGATATAAAATTCTTATTTCCGTGGTTTTTTTAGGGGGTGGTATATGATTAGTTATACTTAAAAAAATTACTGATAGTTATTAAAAAATGAAAACTCAGATTTGAGAAGAATATTTTAGTAGTATCGTGAAGGGAGGGAACTTTTTGCATGTAATACAGCTTGGATTCATCTAGAAATCGATTTATAAAGTTGTTAGAAAAATATTATATTATTCTTCAAGGAGATATCATGTCTAAGAGATGCTGATGGAGGATATTGATTCCATGTTGACCGCTCTAAAATAAATCATAACGATTCAATTATATTTCTGTCTGTGAAAGCCAAGATAAATGTTTAACTTAACTCTCATACCTATCAAGGCATGATTAGACGAGTCCAACTGAATGGATAAACGTATTAACATTCCAGAAGATTTCATTTCCTGCAAGGTTTCGTCATAGGATGGAACTAGTTAGTAACTATTTCTCTATACTTCTTCCCAATGATCCTTCCTTACAGGCTTACGATTAGTCTAGCAAAATTCAAGACACTGCTACCCATACCATGACAGATCCATTTCCATACTTGACAAGTGGAAGGAGAATCAGGGGTCCTCTGAACGTACTTCGTCTTGATGTCAAAAAATATGAAAGACGATTCCTCAAGACCATTTTAATTTCTTTCACTTATCAACCGGCTGGATTTTGTGAATGTGACACAAAATAGACTACAGCATTTGGCATTAACATATGTGACAAAGACGCCTTGAGAATTGTTGCTCTGCCTGAAATTTTCTTTTTATTAAGATGCTTTCTAATTATAATCATTGACATTGGAAAATCAGGATGCTGATTGAGCTCTGCGGATTTTTCTGCAGTTGTTCACAGTTTAGAAATTGCAATACGCTTCAATATTTGGCGATCTCTTTCTCTGAGCTTCTCTTTCCATCCACTATTTTGCTTTTCTAAGTTTGTATTGCAGTTATATTGTCATGATTTTAGATTCGGTACCTGTAGAAACGCTTAAGAGGTGGGATGTTTCGGTCATACTTGCTTCAGCTATACGAACAACTACAATTTGGCTTCTTTGAAATTAAGACAGTTCTGGCATTTTAAGATTTTGAAAAATTACAAAACTTGTAGAATTTTAATAAAACTATTTACTAACAGAATATATAAATTTCTATATAAGATTGAGAACTATTATTATATTTTAATGCTTACGAAGTGCATTTAAAAATGTTACTTTTATTCATATAAGTTTCCTTTATTTTGAAAACAACTAGTATATTTTCAATGTGCAGTTTCAGATCCAATGTAAAGCTCTAAGCAAACTCCTTTACGACGTCAGTGAAGCAAGCTATAATAATAAGTACTCTTATAAGTAAATAAATTAAATTAAAATATAGAACAAGTTCAAGAAACGATTCGCTACTATTTTTATATTTATTATTCTTTTTCTACAAGCGTCAAATTTATCTTTGTGTCTAAACAATCTTTTAAAATTAAAAAAATTAAGATATTCTTCTTTTATTATCTTTCCAGTTCTCTCTTCAAGGGTATTAGCAGTACAGATATCATAAGATTTTTGTAATGGAAGTATGTTTTTAAAAAGTTCATAGGAAAAATTAAATGAATTTGTTTCCTTATCAGCTGATAACATCCAATAATTTGTATTGTACTTTATAATTACGTGAGATATTCTATATAGTAGAATTTTTTTTTTACTATTTTATCCATCAACATTTCTTCGTACATCAAAAAAAAACCACACACACACAAATGTCATAGCAACAGTAAAATGATTATAAAACAGTTATTTTCTCGTTAATATACACTCTCCATTAGATTGAAATCCAAGTAACTTGAAGGCTAAGATTAAATGTCCATTTTGCCCTTAACCGTTTATGATAGTCAGATTTAGGTACTGGTATAGCTTCAAGCATAAAATCTCAAAAATGGGATTTCTCATATATTTTTGATTTTTTTATCATTTTCAATTCTTTACGGTGATAAAACGCGATTCCATACTTCTTTATTAAAAAATTTTTATTATTTGAAAATTTCAAACTTAAACTTGTTAAAATTGTAAACAAATAAGGACTTTGTAACTTTTTTAAATTACATTCAAAACTGATTAAGAATTAGAAATTTGAATGAAATAAAATAGAAGAGGAATTGCAATAAGCAACAAGAAAGACGTATATCCTTAAAATATAGGCTGATTTATATACAAAACTGATGTTTTAAAATAGTAAAAAGAGACTAAGTGAAGCATCTATTGCCTGAAAACAGTGTTATCATCTCTTATTTGTTCAAAAACACTACAAATTTTAAGCAATTAATAAGTTAAAATTTATACCTAAGTACAAAAATAAATCAATTTAGTTAAAGTTCAATAGTTACATATATTTTATAAAATAAACATTTTGCGCTCTTCTAATGATTTATTTAAAAAGATTTTATCTGTAATTTATTAAAATTTATAAAAAAAATCCTTTTAAACACATCGATTTCTCATTTAGTTCATAAATATGCATAATATCTTAAGTATGCATGTATGCATATTTTTATATTTATTACATTCTAAAAAACATATTGCTAAATTTTTGAATATTTTGTTACAGTATTTAGAATAATTAAAAAGACAATATTTTTTTTCATATAAAATATAAATAAAAAATGAATTTTTATGAAACGTAAATTGTAAGTGTTTCTCATCTTGAAATATTTTAAATTAAGTATATTGGTATATTTTTAATTATTCAAATTATTAATTACAAATTATTAAATTAAACTAGTTATTTAGAAAACTCTTTCTAAAATATTTTCTTCGTATGTGACGATAAAACAAAATAAATTCTATAAGGATGGTAAAAAATTTTCTTTTTAATTTTAATGAACAAGGTACAATTAGTACAGCTAAAAGCATACATATATAAATGCGTTCTAAAGAAATCATCATAAAATTTTAAGTTAAAAACAAAACTATTTATGAAACTAATAGGCGTAAATATAAAAATATAATATCCTAATATATTTTTCTTTGATTATCACTTAAATTACAAAAAAAGAATGGAGATAATGAATAAACAGCAAATAAAGACATCATATGACCAAAAATAAATAAAAACCATAATTTGAGAAAACGCAAATGTTTCAAGAAACAAGCACAAAAGTTTTAGCTTTAAAAAAACTTTTCTTACGTGAGCGTAATGTAAAGCCATATAAAAAAGATCGTAAAAAGACGGAAAGAAAAATATCTAGCGTGATGAAAGAATATTTTCAAAGTTTTTGCCATAAAAATGATGAACTTGTAATGTAAGGCCGCACGCCAGCACACCTTGCCCTCAAATTCAGTCATTCTTGTTTGTGTCTAGAATATAAAGTCCATTTGATACAAAGAAAAATTTGAATCTCGTTGTACATAAATGATATTATGTATCTTTCATGTTGGTGAAATGTATCCCCATAGCAACACATACAAACTTGATGTAAATGAAAGAAGATTTATGTAACGGAATTAAAATAAAATGTTAAGAAAAGAAGAGAGTAAAAAAGAATTGTTTATTTTTTTCAACTATCATTAAATTATTTAAATAAATAAAACACTTTCGAAGAAGATATAACTTTTTGTTGTGCATGCTGATTTAATTGAATTTATTTACAATACGAAATTTCTTTCAACGTTAAATAATTAATACGTTTTAATAACAAACATGTTTTTTTTTTGTATTTAAATGTTTTATGCTTATTCTGTATTTTTTTCTTGTTCATTTTCTTCTAGAATAATATGTTTCATTGCTTATAAGGAATTGAAAAACACTTATTAAAATTGTTTGCACCTGACATAAGTATTTATGAAAAGCAGAAATTAATTGTCCTTTTCTTAATATCTATTTGTTTTCAGGCTGGAATGCAAAATCTTTCGATTAGCGCATATGATTTCCCTAAGCAATAAAACAACCGACATTATTATTCATTGGCCTTGAAAATTTAACCGTCTTCATACTTTGCATAAAAAAAATTGAATATATATTGTAAGATTATTAATGAAAAAAAGACTTTACTATTTCGTTTTGAAATGATTGTACTTGCATCTTAAAATATAGGGAAATATTTTTATCTCTAATTAAATAATTATGTAGGACAAAGAATCTATAGATTTGTTTTTATCGGGTAATACGTATAACTAGCTCATAATATTTTGAAACATTTTAATTCTTAAATATGTTGTCATAGAGCATCCTAATTCAGCTTTGTTCGTGAAGCAAAATGCTCCATAAAAATATTCCTGAGGGAAATGTATTCAAACAGAATTAATTTGTTTTTCAAATACGAATAACGTTTCCCTTTTTCGTAAGAAAAATTAAATTTTATATAACAAAATAAATAACACACACAATTTTTTATGTATTTTTAATATTTTCTATAATGTATAAAATAAGATTATTTATTTTAGACAAATAAAAATAACTTGTGAATTTAGATAACTGAGCTGATTAGATTTGTTTTTGTAGCTTTAAAGCCCCGTCATGTTAGAGAAAGTTATTTTAAACTACAATTTTCAGTAAGTATCGAGAAGGCTTGTGTTTTCAAACAATGACATCAATGCCATCACAAGTTCGCCCCATAGGATGGAGTTTCGGAAAATTTATAAAAAATTCCACATATACTTTAATATCTTCATTTCTTGATGTGCCTTTCACTTGAATTGAGAAATATCTATAGATATTGTCCATTATATAAGTACACTAAGCAACAATCATTGTAAAAAAATGAAAATAAAACGATTCAGCACCTTTCTGATATTAAAGCAATAAAACTAAAAGTAGATGAGTCCAATAGCTATAACAACCTTTACATAATCGTCGTTACGCATAAACTCTTACTCCTTAGTATGGGGGCAGATATTTGAAACATTCCGCAAACTGTAATGAATTTTACATTAAAGCTGATGTCCAAAACGAATACCTATCTATAAAATGCGTAGTTTTATAGTATATAGATATATACAATAATGGAAACCCACGTTTATTCTACAATACAAGAAATGTTCATGGACATTAAAGGTAAAATAACATTTCTTTTTCCCTTCATCAGTAATATGATATGTCCACCTTGTTGAGAAGTGGTGATCCTAGTATAGTCTTAAACATGCTTGAATACAGTAATTTCTCTTTTAATGTCATCTTTCTCCTGAGATTACACAATATGGCACGCCCATTGCTTTGGGAACTCTCGTAACACTGCCCTAACATGAGACAATAAATTGTTTAATCGTGATGGTCAGCCATTAAATGATAATGCAGACAAAATGCAATAAATATTGGACAATGGAAATGGAAGCTTATATCATAATCGTGACAAAAGTAATGTCAGAACAAGCAAAAAATGATAGCATGATTTTATTGCCAAAGTTAACACCTGTAATTGTAATCTCAAAGCAATATATATTATCTTCCACAAAGTTACGAAACTTTATAAAAAAATAATATATATGTTGATATATAGTCCTCTTTCATTTTCTATTTAATTATGTTGCTGCTTGAAATACAGTTTCCAAGGAATTGCTTGTAACTATTTCTCAATTTGAGAAATAATACATTTAAATTCAAAAATAACACAATTTGTACAATTATACGGAAAATCTAATAAATCAGATCAAATCTATTCATTACAGTTTCGAATATTAAAAAAAGATACGAAAAAGAAAAAGCAACTAAATATACAATTTAATATTTAAAAAATAAAAAATTGAAATATAAATACATTATGCTTTAAATAGACGATAAAGGAAAAAAATTGTTTTCTTTGAATATTTTGACAATATCAATATTTGACAATATCTAATATTTGACATTACTAATATCTAATATCTTCAGTTTAATGGTTTTTGAGTTCGTATCCCATTTCTACAGGAGAATATGAAGTCGCAAATTAAAGCAATCGGTCGAAATATCCCTTACTGACAAAAAAATGACTGGATAATGATAATCAAATGAAAAAAGAAGTTTCGTTGCTTAACTACCTATTTTGTAATTCATCTTTGAGTTTATTTTGAAATACTGTTGAAAATTTTATCTGGCAGCAATGTGTGGGATATTCAATAAAATTCTATTTCATTAAAAAAAATCGCTTTAAAGAACAAAACATTTATTTCTAGAAGAGAAAAATTGTCATAAATATTTCATATTCAATATTATTGTTTGTTTCAGCATAAAGTAAAATGGGTCTTCATATAAATCGTAAAAGATGAAATAAACAATAAAAGATACAGCAAAGTATGCGCATCTTACGAAATAAAATAATTAATAACAGAAAACAATACACTCTAATTGGCAAATTTTACTTTCGTTTTTTCTTTTTCCACTAGTTCAAATAGTTTGCATTTTTTATTAAAAACAGAAATGCGAAAAACATTCCGTTGAAAAATTCAGCTTGGTTTCCTTAACTAATAAAACATTTATAAAACCATGTAAATTTGCTTTACATTTTTAAAAGTTAATTAATAGTTAAATGCAGTAACCAGAAGCAAAAGAGGGTGATTTACATCTTTTTATTTTCTCTTATGAACTCAATATATTATTTATTAGTAGTAATATTCTATAGTTTAAGAAAAATTTGTAAAAACAACTTTTGAACCATCTAAATTATTATATTTAATAGACGAAAATAGTTTAGCCATAAAACTCTATAGTATCCTCTAAGCAAATATTAATTTCGTCAATGTGAAATAAATAATTTGAATACGTTTATATCTAATTATATATTACTCAATATCGTTTTCAGACTTAAGATAGAAATACAGTTATATTTCGTAACTTTTTTATAACACATTTTTAATAAAACCTCAGTTATTAATTATTTACGCAAGTGAATTTTTTGTCCTACTTTTTATTCTCATTACTTTTAATTAAAATATTTGTTAATATTTAATAAAGAATAGAATTTTTCTGCAAATATGTTAAATATAAGTTAATTTATATTTTTAATTATTTTATTAGTAACCTAATTCTTTAAAATGGACATTTTTGTGAAATTTACAGAGATAAAGAATGTTTATGTTCCAATTCCTTTTACATACACACATTATTAAAAAAAATTATTCATTCAAATAATGCCAAATTTTAAGCATGTCTATCTACTATCCAATGCTAAAACTACCAAAAATATTGTGCTATGCACAGTGTTAACTCCAAATCTATCGAAATTCATAAAATATATGTATTCTATTAATATCAAAGTACTACAGTGTTCGGTTACTTTTTGATTCCGAATAATAGAAAAAATGTGTTTAAATATTGCAGTGTTTATTTTTGAATAGTTAATGTTCAATAATTACAACATATTTATCTCAACATTAACAACTGACATCTATTGTTTAATGATTTCTGGTGAATTATTCATAGACTTTGAATGAATTCCTGTTTTACCCGGAAGGATATCTGACGAATTTGCACACAGAAAGCGGGAAAGCAAGGTCTATAGGCAACGTTGTTTAACTGTGAGGATGGTATGGCATGCACCTTAATCTTCCTGAACTCAAATCTAATCTTTATGCAAATAAAATTGATGGTGCTTAAGAGGTGAAGATTATAGTTACGGAACATTTTGTTAACAAACTTACAGATCAAAATAGATGTGTTATACTCTATTTGTTGTGAAGTTTATAACGCTCCAAATCATTACTTTATTCATATGAACTTTTAGAAAACAAATTATATACAGATCTCTGAGAAGTTCTGTGCATTGAATTAGCTTTTTTAATTGCTTAATATATCATTTTGTGTTGTAATTTTTTCTATTTCTAATTATCCTGTAAAAACTCAAAGGTGTTTCTTGATTAAAACTTTCAATTATGCAGTTAAAAATCACTTTGTGATTCTATCTTTCAGTTTTTATATTCAATAAAATTGAACCTATATGGAACATGTGGAATTTTATTTCACTTTTCAAGCAATATCATGAAGTAAAATTTACTTTTTTAATAATATTTCACTTTTTGAAATTCAAATTTATAAATCCTTTTCTATAAGCCTATCATGCTGCTATAATATATGTTGGCAAAACATTATTGGCACAACCCAAGTAATTATACTTATGCGAATTTCGTTGAGGATAATTAAGACGTACATTTTGATAATTGAATAATAACTCTGAATATATTACGTTATTACCTAATTACACTGTCTAATAATGATCTTTAGAGTACAATTAAATTACGAAATTATATTCAAATTATATTCATTTCACATCGAGATGTTTGTCTCGGTCATATTTTGATGATATTTGACACTATGATTTGACTTTATAAGGATTGTATTAATAATTACTAGTCATTTTTTTCATGATTTCACACAACAAAAATAAGGAATACAAGAATGATGAAGATCAAATGGCGTTTAAGAGTAACTTATAAATATTAAAATACGTAATTTATCAATTAAGTATTTTTAAAGTATATTTAATACTAAATAAACTCATAGAAACTATTTTCATAAGTTTATTTACAGAAAAATCTTTTCATTCTTGTAAGACAATCCGTGATGATTATTATAAGAATTATATATTGTTTTAATTTGAGTCAAAAAATAAAAATAAAGCATGTTTAAAGATACAAATTTCTATTAAATATATTGGCAATTTAATATCAATAAAATGTATTAAAGCAAAAATAATTATTAGAGTCTATTGTTTAGAGCTCTAAAGAAATTTGTAATTAACGAAAAATATTCATCCAAATACAGTGAAAAATTAAACTTTAAGAAAAAAACAGTGTTTTATAAGGACATAAATTACCAATGTTTTCAAAACCTTTTACAGTTTTAAGAAATTTCTTACTATAACTGATAAGGATATTTCTTTAAAAAAAAGTAGCTTTCCACTTTTAAAGAGAAAAACATTTTTATTTTTAATTGAAGTATTGAAATTTTATGAATTTAATTTACCTATAATATATAGTGAATAGTGTGAATTCAATATTGTGATGTGTGCTTTGAATTCAATACTATAATAAGTGGCATGTCTGGTATCAGCTAAAAAGGGTAACGGTAACTACAAAAGACTGTATTTTATAAAAATTGACATTTATAGTGTGAGAAATTTCTGAGATAAATTTAATTCTTTGATAATACTTATACTTCTTCAGTTAAGTTTTTACTGACCTGCAGCACATACATAGAAAGTCTTATATCATTAACTACTTCACAATCATTTTTTTTATGAAATCAGCATACAGAAATCGCAAAAATCAAGAAAAAAAATGTTCGCAGAAATCAAAACTTTAAAAACATTATATCTACAGAATATAAGTTTAGATTTGTATAATTCAAATATGCTTGTCTTAACAATCATTCTTTAAGCTATAAATTCACAATCATTTTAAGTCTATTTGATCATCTTTAAACATTCATACGCTTTATAGGTAGAGCATAATACAGCATAATTCAAAATGAATATAACGATTACAAATGGTTATAACTATTGAATGAAAACGAATTTATTGATAAAATTAACACAGAATGTAGGTGAAACTTCAAAATTGTTCATTAATGCATCATAAATGTTTCATGCAACTTCCCTTGGTTATACGGTCAACATATAGGCATTATCATATTTCACGCCAAATATTCTGAAGCATGTCTTCAATCTCAGACGCAAGTGCATTACTAATGCATACTTTGAAATCTTCATTTATTTTGGAAATGAGAACACAGTGTTTTGAATCTTTCTGTTTATATAATAAATACATAGCTAAAAATCGAAGGGTGTCAAGCTCGTTTTTAAAACAATATCTTCCAAACCATTGGATCGGTGGAACTGGAGATTACGACAATATCTTCTGCTCTTGGCGACTGAGATCTCCGGACTTGATACTCTGAGATTTTTATTATTGAGAATTTGCAAAAGACAAAATGTATGTATTTTCCAAACCCAAAATAACTGAAGAACTCAAAATATTCATTTGTAATTCACTTGCATAGGTTACTGCAGACAGGCTTCAGAATTTATAAGCATGAAATGAGTTACCGCCTATTCGTTTTCCGTGTCACCAAAGAAAGTACCTTTGAAGATATCAGTTTCAAACTACCTACAGTGAATTTTCCGGGTTTAATACTATGATCGACGTGAATTCATCTCATGACCTATGGAAAACATTCCTACAAAGCAAAATATAATTCTGACTGCAACTTTCAATGGTTAAATTATTAGATAAGAAAAAATATAACATGGATAAAAATATAGCAATATACTCTACGATTAATTATAAATGTTCTACTATGCAAAGACTTATGATTTGTTTTAATATTCATTCCTCAGTAATTTATGAATGGCTCATGGAGTGTATGACTTCCAGATTCTATCAATGTGAAGGTATTTACTTTCAATGGCCAATTTCTATGTTTTCAATAAGAAATATCATTCACAATGAGCATAGATATCACTGGCAATAGAAATAAAAAATTATTTTCTACATTGACAAAATAAATTAACAGTAACGCTAAAGAAATCAATGTTCATAAGCGTAGAAATTTTAAAGAAAAGTGAAGGTGGATTGTGTCTGTCAAGAAGTGAAAGATCAATAACTTGATATATAAAATTATTTTCAGCTGAACATAATGAAACATACTTTGTAAGTTTAAAAGTAATAATCGAAATGATAGCTTATACTTAAGAGAATTAATAACTTAAATATTCACAATTTCAAAATTATTAACAATAATTCAAATGAATTTTAAGAGTAAAAGCACAGTGAGAAAATATTTCCCACGAATTATACCTTATTTTCAAAGATACGTATTTTTGAAGATATTACTGAAACTATATAATTGAATATTAGAGAGGGTTTAAAAATATATAACAGAAAAATGCCTAAAGAGACATTTTTTAATTCGATCCAAAATAACGCAATACTCAATCATTACTCATAATTTCCCCTGGGAATTAGAACTCCTTCTTGCCAAGGGGAAAAGCAGAAAAATCTCTAAATCGGCCAAGGTAGAATTTTTCGCGAAAGGTTTCCTCAGAGTAAAATTTATAACTGTTAAAAACAATTTTTATATAAAAAAAATATACATTTTTAAAGATATTTAAGGAAAGAAAGTGGTCGAATGACAACAGATATTATATGATTTCTTTAAGTGTAATCTAAATTAACATTGAATTATTTTTTATAAATTAATATTTGAGTGAGACGGATTTCATGTATATAAAATGGATAAAATTATCTATTGATATAAATTGTTTACGTGTTTACTTAGCCTTCTATTAAGTGGACTTCATTGTCTACATACTTTATTGAAAAGTGAATTTTCACAGTACTTTAAAAGATAACGAAAAGTATAGTTTTGTATTTGTACAGCAAACTCTTCAAAATGAGTTCTTAAACTTTCACGCTAAAGTAATTAAAAAATTCATGATGTAGCAAAAAAGTTAACTTTTTTCAAAGGGAAATGTAAAAAGAACTTTTTATAAGATAAAAACCTGAGATCTCACAATAAGATTTTTTCGTATCATCAGACATTTCAGATGTTGATAATATAACACATTTCCTGAATATTTTTAATATCCTCAATATATTAAGATGAACTTTATAACATTTTGTCATTTGATGACAAATTGAATGTACCAAAAGAATAATTAAATTTCAAGGAAGAATTTTTTTATTCAGAAGCTAATAGATTATAAACTTAAATGTTGATTTGAATTAGTAAATTCGATATGAATAGATAAAATATATTTTCATGGATAAATTCCAGCTCTGGTGAAAGAGGAGATTTATAATTTCTATAAATAAAATTAGGTCGCGAAAATTTTATTTGAGAACAGATAAATAATGTTGAATATTTAGCTAATTTACATTTAAAAAAATTCTAAAGGAATGCTAATAGTTTACTTCATTACAGATTATTTTTTCATAAAAGATGTTTGATCTTATAAAGAAATTAACAATACATCCGTTAATAACACAAAATAAATTGCTGATTTTCTCAAATAGTGATACTAAAGTTAGAAAAATAATTTCTAGAAAATATTTATTAATTTCTAAAACATATTTACATATTTTTTTAATAATTAACAACTAGAGTTTCAGAAAATTGAAAAAAAATAATTTCATTACACTTAATTTTTTATCTATTGTCTTATTTCATTTCAAAATTCTCGAATTCCAAAATTCAGAAAGGACCAAAAACTTAGAAAACAAGTTTCCACCCTTTTAAAAGCAGATAGATATTTCAGAATGAAATGTCACTAATGGCGCAAAAGAAAAACCTAAAACTATCAATTTTTTTTTACTATTAATACTTTTTTGACTTCCCAGCCTTGTTTATAAGAGGAAATCTTGAAGTTCATTTTCGTTTAAAGGAATTTCACAAGAGACGTGGGAATAGGGCACCTTAAATAAATGACTTGGGAAATGATGCGATGAGAGGAAGAAAAACTATTTCTTCTTTAATTCTTCCTAACAGCGAGAAGAAATATAACTTGGCGTCATTTTTTAGGAATCTTTTTTTCTGGAACTTTAGGGCAAAAATAATTTTGAAAAAATCATCTCAATAAATAGTGTGATATTATTATATATTAGTGATATCTATAAGTTAGAAATATTTCAAATTAAATAAATTAAAGTAGATTTATTAAAATTATATTAAAATACGAAGACTAAAAAATTTAAGAGAATTAAATTATTAATTTTACTATGCAGATTTTAGTTATTTAATTTCAAATGAAAACTTTGTTTGGCATTCCAAAACATTTATTTAAATACAAATAAATAAACAAATTTCAAAACAAATAAAATGTTCCAGTGCATTAGAATATATGTATTTTACTACTTATATTAATTAAATGATAACCAGCAAAAGCATGTATTCACATATTATTACATTTAATTAATCAATGTTAATTCAAAAACTAAGGGTATGAGTAATGCAAACAGTCATAATAGTTATTTTCGACTCAAATTAGTTATATATTTAAGCTATGATTATTCAATTTCATCAATAAATAATATTACGTTGCATTCAAACTAAATGAAAACATTTGAGTAGCAAAGTAAATGAATAAACTTTATATTTTAAGCAGAATGTTCAAAAATGCTTCCTAAATTTTACATTTATTTTATGATACGCTTTATTTAAAGCTAATTAAATATTTAAAATTCTACATTTTGTGTGGAATGCATAAATACATAATTATTTGTCCCAAAGGAAATCAATTATTTTCTGAAACGCATTCAGTGTCATTAAGAATTTCATTTTCTAAATTCTCTTTTATTAAACTTTAATAGGATAACTATTAAAATATTAATACATGACGTAAATAAACATGCCTTAAATAAATAAAGCATATTTATATATTCTGAAAATAAATTTCCCATTAAAAAATTTTTATTTAATCGTTTCATATTATCTTGTTAAAATTCTTCGATTAAAATAAAATGTTTTATCAGAATTAATGTACTGTTCATAGTCAAATTTTTACTAATTTCACAAGGGAAAAATGAAAATTCTGCTTTGAAAAGATTTATACATTGTAGCAGATCTAATTAGATAAAAAAAACTTTATAATCTAAAATTTAATTAAAATGAAAAATCGTAGCACGAAATAATCGCTCTCTTTGTTATAAACCTAATATGAAGAAAATGAAATTTTAACAGCAATTATTTATGCTAATTCAATTATACAATTCACCAATTATCTACTTACCTTTCTTTGTTTGTTTACTTTGATGTTAAAATTTAATGTTTAATATCACATTTTTGTTATAATATGAAATATATACAAGCAGTACACATGAATAAACTGCAAATATGTTTTAAGACTTTATTTTACATTTTATTTATCATGCACTTTAATCAAGAAATCCTTTACAAGCTAATTAAAAATCTTGTTATGAAGAAAAAATAGAAATACAAGTTAAATCACAAGATGCTCTTAATTTCCTGTATAATTTTTTTATTAGATAAAGATAATAAGGAGAGTATTTTTATTTTTTCTCAATTTTCCTGCTGTTAAAATCTATTTTCCGTTATTCCTTTTTTATTTTCCTAAATTCACACTGATCTTGCTGGAAATCCCATCTAATCAAAAAAAACTACAAAACAGAAAAAAAAATTCTTTATTTGTAGTTATTTCTAGTTGTTTCATAGTCATTGCTTTCGTTACATAATTTCTTAATGGATTCACTTTGTTAATTACTTAATTTGGCTTAAACTGCATTTAATTAAGCTAAGTTTCCTAACAGTCAAATATACATAAGTTAAAAAAAATTAAATTCACGCTTATAAGCTATTGAGTAAACAAAAGAATAAAAAGTATTATTTAATTCTATTTTTATATATTTACTCTATTTTTAAATAGAACTTTTATTTATCAGTGCATCAAAATGATTCCAAAGTCATTATTCATAAAATGGATCTCTAAATTTTTTGATGAACACTTCATATTAAATTATTATATTATTTATATTAAATGTTTAATAATTAATAATTTCTACATTTACAAAATGTGTATATATATAAGCATAAGAATTTACCGGGATCATCACTAGGTAACTTTAGTGGCGACATCTGGTGGGCAAAGTTGCCACATCCTGAAAGAAATTAATTAACATCATAAATTTATTTAATATAAAAATTGTGTTTTATTAGATACATAAAAGTTGTAAAATATGTTGTTATACAAACACAAATTTTTTATTTAAATATATTTTTATGTACACGTACTTAAAAACTGAAAAATTGAAGTTACCTAAATAAACACTTAATTTTAACTTTTGGTTACGAGTTTATGAACAGAGAATTTTAATACATGTGTAAAAATATTAAAAATAAAATATTTTTTTTAAAAAAAAATATTAACTTAGAAAAGAAAAGCATATTTCTAATATTGGTTTGAATATGTTTCAATTAATAAATTCTTGACAGATATTAATAAACAAAAAATATCCGCTTAATAAATCAATGCAAATATTATTTCATAAATATGTCAAATTTAAAAACAAATGTGTTCTACATTTCGCAGTAATGATAACTCATTATTTGAAAGTAAAAAAATTCTATAAAAATTTGAAAATGTTTTCAAAATTTAAATTCGCATGTAAATATTTCAAATAATATTTAAAAAATAAGAATTCAGCCTCATTTTAAACTTTAAATTTAAATTGAATTTTGCACCATTTTCCCCGTGAACAACTATTTAAGCATGAAATATAGATTACTAATATATTTTAAGCATTTCAAAATTACGATCTGCTTATGCAGAAATGTGTGTTGCTTTTTTTTAATATTATTTATTTAAGTGAAAAAAAAAATAAATATTAGGAATGAACTATTAATAAATATTTTGGAATTTAAATTCCCGAGTAAATGTGTAAAGTATCATTAGATGAATTCAATAACAAATTTTAATTTTTTGATCATATCTATTATTTTCATAAATTTAGAAGAACAAGTTTTAACTCTAATCAAGACAAATCAAAACCTCAATGATTTCTATTTTCTATTAATAAAGAAAATCTGTTAAGTTCAAGTTTAAGAACAATGTTTTATATCATTTTAGGCATTTAATACACAACATGGATGAGTTCGTTAAAAAATTTATAAAACAGCCAAATGTTACCTGATACACATTTGCAATCTCTTATCTGATATACAAAATTTTTAATGTCCATTTAATGCATTATTATTAATTTATTTGTTTGTTTCATATTAAACATGTGTGATACACACTATTATTTAAATGGAGTATATTTCATTCTTTTTTACATAAATTCTTCGAATGCACTTATTGATATTGATTCGCTTAAAAATTAATTAACTGTGCGATGTTTATGTACAAATTATTTTAATTAATAATTTTCATCTATTGCAGTATAAAACATCAATCATCATTAGCTTCTTGTGAGTGCATAGGAGAAAACAACCTTACATTTTCATCTTTTACATAAATGAAATCCGGTTATCAACTAATGCCAAAATATTCCATTTTATTCAAGGCTTATTGAATTAAAAAATATTCAGATACATCTTGCTAGGGGAATACGGGTGAAACTTCAGTTTGTAAGGATTTCGTAGCTTTAATATGATTCGATATACAGATGTGTGTGTTACCGTTAAAATGTGGAAAATCATTTTATTTCCGAATCAAATAGGTAAACAGAAATTTCTTACATATTCTGCACTCTACCCACTAACAATCCTTAAATTAGAAATACGATCCCTCTGCAGGAAAAAAATATGTACTCTTTACGCTTAAATTAGTGTAATGTTATTCACATACCTAAAGTATCATGTTAACACAATTTAACAATCGATAAACATGATGTTAAATTGTGTTAAGCATCAAAGCAATGTTCAATCAAATCAAAATTATAAGGCAAAAATTGATATGGTTTAAGATATGACAACTAAGGAATTTAACACAATATTATTTATTTTACGATACACTCTTGAACCCGCTCTTTAACATAGTAAATCAGTTATCTGCAAATTAAGCTGGTAGTGTGCACATTGACATTTTCGAGCGTTAGAGAGAGATATTATATATAATATTTCTAAAATTAAATTTACAATTACTAAAAATTTTTTCTGCAGAATGAATACTTAAGGAAAAACACTTTTAATCTGTTCCAACTCAAAAGCAATATATTTAAATTTTTTACGCTTGTCACCTTTTCACCAGAAGATACAAATTTACTTTGAACGCTTTTTCAAATACGTAATCAGTTCGTAACACAGCAGTCATCGCGGTGAAGAGAGCAAACAGCAGCTGAATCAACAAAATCGCTGAAACAATAAACTCTGGAATCTCGCGTAATTAAATCAAGCATAAAACTTGGCCTTGCCCAACGCATGTTTTCCCAACACTCACACGAAAAATTTTTCTGTGTCATCCTCTTCGGAATAAACAGTAAGAAAAGAAAGCATCAAGAAGAAAAAATATCTTTTCCTCATCCTAAAGTATTAAAACCGGTGTTTCCACTTCGAAAGAACTTATAGAGAAGAATTGTTTGTAAGAAAAATTAGCCTTTCTTGATTGAATATTCCCATGCTCTTAGTAAATAGTGAGCATACCACTCTTTTTTATTTTGAATAGGAAATTATTTTGGCGCTCAGACTAAATGAATAAATTCCAATATAAATTAAATAGTGCAAATTATTTGAATTATATTAAGAACTGTGAACGGTATAATTAAATGACAATAAATAAGAAAAGATTACACAAAACGTTTATCAATTTTCCAGGCTTGCATCCAAAAAGAGCAAAAACACATATTTGTATTGAAAATCCTTCTTTAATTCAAGTGATATTTTTAAGAATTCAATAAAAAAAATAATTCAAAAATGAATGTTTGTAAACTTATTTTCTTTCTATCTCTACATTAAATATTGAACTTTATTTTCATAAAATGAATATTGCATATTGCAAGGAAAATAACATGCAAAACGAATATGCAATTTGAAAATAAAAATCGGATTTTCAAATATTATTTCACTAAAATTAAATTACAGAAATAATGAAAAACAAAACATTTAATTTTTAAACAATGTTACTCACATACACACAAATCTAATGTAAAAGAATAATTTTTTATACTGTTTTTATTTTAATCAATTATTTGTAAATTTATTCTCAATTACAATGATCCTTTGTTTTGATTAATGAACTAATTAATATTTTGATTAAAATCAATGGATTTGAAATAAATAACATTAAATGACTCGTAAAACATATAATAAAACAGAAATTAAAACATAAATTTCTTATATGAATTAATGATTTTTTTTTTACTCCAATCATTTATTACGAACAACTTTGAAAATAAATTAAATTTATAAAATAAGAATATCTATAAAGCAAACAAATAGTTTGCATTAAAATTCATGTCACATAATTACAAATTTCTGATATTGTATTTGCATAATGAGTTAATATTATTGTCAATAAATTTTCACTGAATGCAATTTTTTTATAATACGTAAATTTGGGTAATTTCAGAGTTACTAATTTACATATGTTTTAGTATGTTGTAGGAATAGCTAAATGTAATCAATTACTAATGTGAAAAATTAATGATATATTACCCATATTTTTAAATCGCTAAATGATAATCAGAAATAAATATTTACTAAGAAATTCAGAAGAAATTTTGTATTTCGATTATAATGTTATGAATTTTCTCTCCATTTTTTCATCGTCCTTATAAATATTTACAGTAGCAATGTACATAAAAGCAAATACTTAGTGAGAATAAAGCTTCTAATCAGTTCATATGCAGAAAAATTACACTTTGATAGATAATTTCATATGGTAAAACTGAAAGTCAATTTAAATTAAATTTTTACCTTTTAAACTTGCCATTTAATGTTCTGAATGTGCTTGCATGAAATATGCTGCTTGCTACTAACAAGAAGTATATTATAACTTGATAGCATTGGCAATGCAAATACCTTTATACTGTTATACCTAATTCGAGAGTAATGAATTTTAACTATGTCCATTTGTATTCATGTTTATCTTTTACCAGATAATATCTGTCTATTTCTAGTTCTAAGTTTTATTCGTTTACCTGTTACATGTATTTTTACGTCTTACTTTTAAAACAAAGTGAGATTACAAATGATTCACTGAGATTTGAGTACTTACATCTTCGAGATTATAAAATTTCGACCTGTTGATGCACAACCAATCTATATTTCAAATCTTTGTTCATGGCATGGATGGTTGCATTGTAAATAACCAGTGTGCTATCCACTTGAAAAACAATTACCAATCAACAGAAGCATTTTGTGTCTGACGTTCGGCAAATTATACTTAAGATTTCTTAAGCTCACAGTTTTTCACACTACAAAGCATACTACCAAACAGTTCGAGTTAGTCGTACGGCATTTTAATATCCATCGCATAATTTGCTTTCTAGGTTAGCTTTTCATAAGTAGCAACATTTTGTACGACACATTCATGTATCGCAAGGAAAAAAACCAAGATAACTTTCAAACACCCAACCTGACAGACAAGCATGCATTCGTTCTCCATCGAATTCCCATTGTTCAACAATGGCTGGGATCAAACCCCACACCTTTCATTTTGAAGAAAACCAAACTATCACTAGGACACGGTAAAAAATTGGACTTACAGTTTTTGGGATTTTTCTTAGCGTTTACATGGAAGACAATACTAATATATTATGTTAATTACAGCACTGCTTATAACCTCAAGTAAATCAATTCTGTTGCCAACATGATACGTACTATTTCTTCATAATATCAATTTTCTGGAATGGCTCATGTCTGTCAATATTCACCAGCACTCTTGATCTGACGAACATTGCAAGGATAACTGCATTCTTGGATGTGTATGTTCGAATTTGACGAACAAATAAATGTTTATCATCACCCTGGAGTACATGAAACATTTTTAATGGCGCTTTAGAAACTTTAAAAACCAAACTTGTTCATTCAAAGTCTTACTAACCATATTTTATGCAATATTTTGTGAAATACATGTATACAAAAGTGGATAAATCATTAGTAATCACTCTGTACATTAAACCAGAAGCTATTCAGTCATTTTTAATCACAGATATAAATCAATAAATTATTTTAATAATTAACAGTTTCAATTGGAATCCTCTCCTTAGAAATCAATATAATTTTATATAGTGGTTTTAAATATTATTTTATAGGAAAAGGAAAGTATATTCACATATTAATATAAGCCATAACAAGATTAGAACAGAGTAAAGGACCCCAGCATTGAGGATTTTCGTTATAGTTTGAAAAAGATCCTCATTTCTAAAACTTACTTGGCCAAAAAAAAATTACTATTCTTCAGTATATAAAGTATTTAAAACTTTTTTTCACTTCAAACTACCTTAAAATTACATTAGCAAACTATAAATACCTTGTAGTTCATCACAAAAAAATTAGCATTCAACTTCAAAGTCCTTATAAGGATTCGAACTGAAAATGCTAAAAATCTGACGATTGTATTATTATAAGATTTAATATACATTATTAATCTTATAATAATACAATCATCAGTAACTGAATAAAAAAAGCCCTTTCATTTTCTAGAAAATCTTGTTCTATTTCAAATGATAAATTAATTATTATTTTATTTATGCCTGGTGTAATTCAAATTTATTTTATCATTAAATATTAAATAATTGTCAGCTATAAAGTTTTCCGTTACATTGTTTCTCATTTTCATAAACTAGATATTTTACATTCCTAAGGAGGCAAAACTGATGCCAAATTTCGTACGTCACGTTCATTTTTACATAAAAGTCTAGTTTGAAAAATTCCATCATATTACCTACTTACGATCCAGACGCCGCCTCTACACACAGCATTAAATTAAGACACCACACAGACATCATTTCTACAATCTAGACAAATGACAGTGTTACACAAAAAAGAACAACTTCGCTCATATGAGAAAGTGACTTAATTTATCGCCCACAGAAGTACTTCATTTAAATTATTTTCTTTTTCCTTGTTGAAAAATGCGGCTCAGTGATGCAAGGAACAGGATAGACGCGACAAGAAAAAAAAACAATAATAGCATTCAACTTTATGAAAATATTTGTAGCACACTGACCGATGCTCATACGTGAGAGACATCAACAATGTTGTTATCTTTTTAATGTTTTCAGAGAAATTACATAAATATATCTCATTTTTACGACTTGTATGACTAGCATATGTTATCACAGATTTGGGTGAAAGTGACTTTATGATTATGACATTTGAATAATTCTTAACAGAGGAACAATAAAAATTGCAGAATATTCCTCTCGTTTATAGCAAAGACAGTTTTAAAATATATTAAACTGGAATTTCAAGATAATATACAAATATAAATTTTATTTTGAACAACGAAAACTAAAAACCTTTATACGACGATCGTTTTTATTTTCTAACTAATTAACTGCTAAAAGAACAAAAGTTATTTTGTAAGAAACCATTTAAAATTTCATTTAATTCTGCTCAATAATTACTAAGATTCAGAGATTTTCTATTTATTAAAAATAAATATTTCCTCTAAAGTGAAAAATAATTTAAAGAGCTAACTCTTCAGTCAATAATATTATTCAAATGTCTGAGTAACCAATTATATACTTGTCTCGGCAAACATTTCATATATGAAAATATTTTCATTTAACTTCTTTCTAAACAATTCAACAGAATAAGAATATTAATTACTTCCTTGGAGAAAATAGAATATATTTTGCTAAGCCTATTTTGACATCATATAGGATTAGCATCCTAGCAACTAAAGGCTGTTATAAAACTTTTTAATATTCACCGCGTATTACTGGCTTCAAAATGAACTGATAGAAGTGGGCCTTATTCCAGAGCTGTAAATATCCACCCTAAAAACTTTACTTACAAAAAACCTGAACACAGCTCTATATATTTCCAAAATAATTGAAATTGAAATCTACTCCGAAGGACCCAGTTTTACAACTAGGCTACAGTGAATGCACATAATATAGTATAATGCTTATAAATTATTATTCAAATTATGAAATATAGTTTTCTAAATTAAGGCTCGGAATTATCATTAAGAAATTAGTTACTCATTCAGTCATGCAGACAAATAACGTGTTGTATGATCTAGTTTAATTGGAATATGTTGCAGATATTCCGAGAGAGAACATTTCCTATAAGAGCATAATGAGAAAAATAATACATTGTAAAGATAGATGAAAATTGGCCTAAGATACAAGCAATTTTAACTTATTGAGAACAAATATATGTCCTATTGCCTATTAGATGAGTAGTAACAGTATACGTTGCAAGCCCACTCTCATATATTGCATACATACGGTAACATATAGTATTCGTAGATCTCTTATATCAATATAAATAAAAGGAGACATTATTCAATTTAAAACAGAACATCATTATTATACTTAACCCCAAACTTTTGAATATTACAAAACAGAACTCTATTACAGTACTCAAACTAACAGAACTCATTTACAATGCATATGTTAAAACAAGGTCTTAACATATACCGACCTCAATTTATTCTTATTTAAAAAATATATATACCTTTAAAAACTGAGAAATATTCGGAAAAAAGCACATGAAATTATTTAACACATATCGTTTTATTATTTATTCTTATACAGTACTTTCCATTCATCGTCCAAATCTCTTAATTAAATTTTAGGCCAATTCTTGTTTTAAAACTTTAAAAAATATAGAATCGCAAAAATTTATTCATTGAATGGAAATAAAATGGAATAGGCAACGATAAATTTGTGAGGAAGAGAGAGGAAGGATTATTGAAGTACCCACTTTTGCTCATTCTAACAATTCTTCTCATTGTGATTCATATAACAAATTTTAATATTTGATAAGCTTTAAAACAAAAAAGAAAACCAATAATGAATCAATTCAGACTCAAAGAAATCCGCCGATGAATAATTCAAGTATAAAAAAGTGTCTTATTGGAGGCTGGTTCACGCCACAAAATAAGACAATAGATTTACGTAAGTGTTTTAAATAAATGTGAATAGAATGATATTTACAGGAATAAATCATCTCTTTTGTGAAATTTGGAGGACGTGTGACATTGATCTGTTCTCGCATTTCGAGATAATTACTTAATTTTCTTGATGAACCATGAACATAAAACATTATAAGATAAAACTGAACAATTTTACACAGCTGATGTTATGAAAATACTTTGATACATGTTTATGTATATTCCAGCTGAATAAAATCACATTTCCTATAACAATTTTATTAATACTGAAAAACACATCAAACATCTTGACAATTTGACGAGAAGGATGTAAAAAACTTTGATTTTGCAATCAAGATCCAGATATAGATCCCTTGGAATACGTTTTGAGATACATTTGTCCTTCGATTTAAGATTTAGCTGTCCAAATCAAAAATATTACCGAACTATAAGATTTTCGAAATGAGAATAAAGCAAGATTTTGATGGAAACATATAGCAAATTCGAGGGAAGTATTCCAAAAGCAGTTAGTAGTAGAACTCATTGGCAAAAGTTTGGCGAACTCTATTCGGAAATTAAGTGATGGTATTCATTTAAATCAAATACCATAAGGTGTATTTTTAAATGCTACAAAATAAATTCATTATTAATCAGTTTTCAGGCCCATTGCTTCATAAAAGGTCAGACTAACAAAATGGTAATTAAATGACAAAACAAGAAAATTTATTGAAGTTATACATCTTTAATTTCGACATGCTCATCAATAATTACAAAGATATTAAAAATACGCCATTTATAAAATCTCTTAATAAGGTATATTTTGATGAATACCAAATGAATATTTACCACAATCTCCATTATCCTTGCTATATATAAGTAAATAATTATTACAAAATAAAGATTTAAAAGTGTAAAATTTCAATCTTTTGATTAATAATCGAAAACATTCATTTCCCAATTCAATTAGCAAATAAATCATGATACTAACATACATTTATATTTAATTCTATAACTATTAATTTGCAAATTAATTTAAATATTAAAACTAATTAATTTACATTTAGCTAGTATATAATTTTCAAAAATTAGCATTTCAACATCAGCTTATTGTTTTATAGACTTTATATTCATTAAATAATTTAACGCTTTAAATTATTATAAAATAAAATATCCTGATTTCAAAATAGGAAAACTTATTTTTCATATTTTGTGAAGATACAGGCTAATATAAATAATCTACAGTAGAGACTGTCTACAGTTTCTACATTTACAGCAGAAAATTATAAGCGAATTCAGAATGGCACTGGATATTATCTAAATGAGATTCTCCGAAACATTTGAGAAATAAAATCGTGCAAAAACCTTCCTTTGCTTAAATTATTATATTTACCAGAGAATATTTTTCTCATTTATATTGGCGCTAATATTCATTTTAATAAAGAAACATTTTTAAATTAAAAAAGAACTAAAATGTATTCCGGATTTCAATTAAAAAAATGGAATCAATTTTAATAACACAATTAGAAAATATTCATTTAATTAACAACAATATATGTTTAAGTTCCTAAGCGGAAAATATTACAAAACTGTATGTATTTTATGCATTAATATATTTCAAATAATGTTACTACTTTGATAATTTTTCAATTATAACACAATTTTAAAATTAAAAAATAATAGTTTAATTAAATAACAAAAAACAAAAAATTTCGATACAATAATTTCCTTTCCGATATTCAAATGTTTGTGCATATTTAAATTATAGTTACATATTTAAACTTTATACGTGCATATTTAAATTTTAAAGAAACATTGTTTGTAAAGACTATCTTTTGTTGCATTGTCTGGATTTGAAATTGATTGTTCTCAAAATTGTTACAGAAAAATTTCGTTGTATTAGCAAATGCTATTTTAATACTATTTCACCTTTTTAAAATATAAGATTTTAAAATCAAAGAATACAAAAGTTCTTCCAATAAAAATTCGAAATCTAATTTAATAGAAAATTTCCTTTTATCTCTGAAACGAAATTTTTCGTCTAATCCGCTTTTATATTCACTTTCGAATGAAACTTGTTAGCATATAAAATGTTAATAAAATGTCCACAAACTGTACACTTTAATAAGTATTATATACTTTATTTTTTCTTTAGTTATCATCATCGTGAGTCACGAAGTAACAATTACAACTTGAATCAAAAAAATATATAAATTTAACCATGAACTCATATTAACATTGATGAGAAAAACTTCTAAAATCACAGTATATAAGAGCAGTGAATTTATTTGTTTCAAAAATTTTATTAAAAACATTATCAACGGTTTTTCACTATTAAATATATTTTAATCTTTTGAGAAATATTTTAAGATAAATTTGAATTAATGGACAATGAAACGCTGGTTTTGTTGGTTTGAATTTTAAAATCAGTTTTTCCTTACTAATTCAACCGGATGCTCAAAGGAGGAAGAGATTTTATCATAATTTAACAAATCTTATGAAACCCATTTATCATTTATTATATGAAAGAAATAAGGATCAAATGGACAGGTCACTTGCGCTAAATGAGTAATAACAGGACTAGAAATAAGTCTCACGCAGAAAGCCTCTATTAGGAGAGCAAAAGTTCACCCTCAGAGCTGAGATTTCGACGAAGATATTGTCCATTACTCTCAAGTAAAGAATTGAGAAGACAATGCATTCTGAGAGAAGGTTTTAGAGAAACTTTAGAGAAAAACAGTCTGAGACCTCACAAGTACAACTGTCATGAAAAAGAAGGAAAATTGAAAATATGAACTTCAAACTATGTTGTCTTAGAAGAGAAGAAATTTCTTCCTTTAGCCTTTTATAGAAATATGAATTCTATTCTAAATAAATGATTTCTGCATAATGAAAATTATTTTTAGTTGTTTAATATCGTGATAATCAAATTTTTTACATCCAAAACCAAGCTGCTAGACTTGAATGCTCAAGCACAGACCAATGACACTCATCTCGAAGATACTGTTCGACTGTTCAAGAATTCAATTCCATCCTTGCTGTAGTTTGGAATTCACTTTACGCCAAATTTTCTTGTCTGTTTGTCTTCGTAAATGAGAAGTGGCAGCAAAACAATACACATATCTTAATTCAACTCCACATCTCACACATTAAGTTAATTAAATAGTCCTTTAATATAATTAATGTTAATATTTATTTCAGATTTCTGAGTTAAAGATATTAAAGGCCAAAGTGTGTAAAATATCTGTAATAAATCTTTTATGGATATATATGCAATTTTTGACAAAGTTAATAATTCATTGTTTATTATTATCTGTGGTCTTTAAGTGCTATTAGTAATAATAATATTTAAATCTAAATAAAATATTAATATCTTCAACAGATTAACTGGTAATAAATTTTTCAAGCGTACATTATCTAAATAATATATTTGAAATTTTATTTGGAAGATTTAAATATTTAGTGGTTTAGTACAGTAAAGATCTTATATCTAATACATGGTTTACCATATATTATAACAATTTTAGAGCTACCTAGTATTACATACATACTTCTAATAAAAAAAATTGCATTGAATCGGAATTTTTAATTTGAGTATTAATTATTTAACCTGAATTATCTATTTTCAATTTCAAATACTTCTTTTTATATTCATATCTTACAAAATAAAAAAAATTATGTCTTCGTGAGAATTAAAATTAAAGAATCAAATTATTATACTATAAATTATCTTCTTTTTGCTAAGATTTTGAGAAAAAAGTTGGAATACAAATCATATGAAAAAAAATTAAGATGTTTAAAATTGATGTAAAATTGGTTTGTGAACAAAATTAATATATTTTGATCTATAATAAACTTTTTTTGCCCATTACTTGTGTAACTAAAAATTTCTCTTTTTACCTCAGTATTTTAATGAAGTCTTTAAGCTCATAAAATCTCGGCAACTGCATTAACAAATTATTGAAAACTCGATAAATATAAATTCATACTTTTTCTAGATCCTTAAAATAAAATTCTACTTTATTTAACATTTCACTAGCGTACAATTCCCGAAGGAATGAAGAAAAGCTAATTAACATTCATAAATGATATATTTTATATCAAATTTTATAATATTTATTGTCTCATATCTATTTTTCAATTTCATAAATTTTTATCAATTTTCTGAGTAGATTTGATGAAAATTCATGAAATATTTTAGAAAATAAAAATATTATCTTAAAAAATATTTTAAGTAAGTAAGAAATACAATATATGAGGTCCGTATAAAAACTAATATTCTCACTTCATAAAAATCTATTTTATAACTTAAAAACCAGTTTGAGATAAATTTAATTTAAATTAAAATATTTTTACTAATTAGAAATATGCACTTCGACTAACACAGATGTATACTTCTGAATTGAAAATTCCTCAACGTCAGTCACATTTTTAATACAGCTTGAAGTAACAGGCATATGTAATTGTATTTTCGGTGAAAATGTGCTTTAGAATAGATCCCCTACTTGGCGCGTTTTCAAAATCGCCGATACCATGGTGAAAATTCTACCGCTATTTCAAAGTGAAACTTAATTAGCGACCAATGAAAAGACTAAAACAAAAGAGTAATTAATGAGCATGCGCGAAAAAACTCTTCAAATTCGCGAGTTGGTGAAGTAGGGGACCTAAAGCGAAATTTAATCGTATTTTCTTTTTAACAATGCAGTGGTTGAATTTTCCATTGTACAAATTTGATATACAGAAATTCACATTTTCGCATCTCAAAATAAGCATATTTCAAAAAATGTTTCAAAAGTGAATTTAGTGAGTGGAAACAACTTTCCTCACTACGTAGAGTGAAGCAAATGTAACTCACGCTGTAGTTTCCAAACCATTAGATCAAGACATACTTTAAAATATATAGTCACTAAAATCGTTAACAAACATGCTTAGGAATAAGCAAACAAAACTAAGCATTCTAGCTCAGAATGTGAGCTCAGTCAAGCCATGGGACAGGAATGGACTCTCCACAATTCCCGATTCCTGAGCGGGGCATACGTACCACCTGTTTCAAAGGCCGGTCACGTTCCTAGTGGAAGATGCGTCTAGGAAGTGATTTGTCAGGTAAATGAGCTGGTCGGGCGAGCTTTCTCAGATAAATAACCTGATTTGATTTCAGAGGACCGATGAACCATATGTTCAGAATTCGCAGCACCAGGTGAGAATTCTCGCTTCGATAGGAAGACATCAAGGGTTGAGATCATTTCTCATGAGTTTAAGAGAGGGAAGCTATAATATATATAATTGCCTCGTATTCTACCTTCCATTTCAAAACTATTTCTTTAAGAACTAAATATATTCTTTTAATTCAGTGATTTGTGAATAAAAGATGGAGAAATACATGTTTGTTTGTTGTTTAATCGCTTATATATTCTCTCTTATGAATTCCATTTTTCTTATGAATCTTTTATATATTTTAAAATTAAGTGAACTCGTAATCAAAAATTATTTAAAAATTTTTAAATTTAAAAAACTAGAAAAATTTCAAAATGCTTACAAAAATTCTTCAGATATTAGGGATGTTTATCTTCGATGTGTACCTCTCTAGAATCGCCAGGGAAATTTTATTCTCATATTTATTGCTGATACGAAGAAAAATCTAAGTTCTTAAAATTCTTTCCATCAAAATAAAAGCACATTTTAAAGCAATATCTTTACTTTTTTTTCAAAATAAAAGCATTTTCTGTCGACTCTATTTCCTTTTTAAAAAAAAATCGGGTTTTTCTTTGTAATGCTTCTTTGAAAGTGAGTTTTTCTTTATTTTCATAAATAATGTTAAAAAGAATTAGTAAAAATATTATACCCACACAGCAGCCGCAAAGAAACTTTTGCTCTAATTCTAATTTTATTAGTGAAGGATTAATTTAATAGAATATAATCTGAATACATCAAAATAATAAATTTAATTAAGTATTTTAAATTTTTATATGAATTCAATGCGAAAATAACTCCATAAGTTATAATAACAAGTTTATTGTATGAGATATTGAATCCTCAAGTTATGTACACATTTATTTCCTCATATTAACACAAGCTCCTCTAGTAGGCATTAAAGTAACTACTGTGTGTACTGGATTCCAGATATAACTTTTCATAAATAAGCAATACTGTTTAAATGTCGCAAGCTAGAAAATCTTATTGACCACCCTAACAGATGAGTAAAATGTATAGAAACTCAATATTCGTCTTCAATTGTTCAATAGTAGCCAAGATCAGATTTAAGACTTCATATTCCAAACAGCTTTCTTAGAGCTTGATCATGGTGAGCATTCTACCAAATGTTTAAACTTTTTAGAATGGTTAAGATTCATAGGTTCATATGAGTAATTAATATTACAGAAATTTACTTCGGGATCGTATAATCATTAATTATTACCTACAATTCCTAATGCTTAAATTCCCATTTAAAATTTGCAAAATATTCTAATCAAGAGTAATTATTCATTTAAGAGCATTTTCTAAGTATTTTAAAATGCTATTTTTATATCATATTTTATCGTAGCTTAATTATTTACTTAGTTATATTTCTTTGTTTTAATTATATTGCTTTTAAATTTACTGATTTTTGTAGAAAAATAACGTTTTTAGAATAAAAATATTGAATTAAGTATTAACAATCTTCTGATCTTCTACTTGAGCAATGAATTCTACCAAAACTTGCCTACTACTGAAATGACTGCAATTAACAGACATAATTATTTAATTAGAATGCATTTTCTATAACTTTAAGATTGATAGCAGACTTTATATGTGTCTTTATCCTAGTTTTGACATAAAGCATTCAAAAAGATTTCACTGAAATAATTAACTGCAGACTTAAAATCGTGAATTTAATACAGCAGTAGCATTTCGTAATTTAGAGTCTTTGTTTCATCTCAAGCTGATAAGAATAATTTAACTTTTACTTTTCCCTCATTAGGCTACGGAAATTTTTCTCATTCTCAACGTTCCCTTCCCAAGTTTCGCGTGCAGCTAATTTTCGACGTCAGTTCGTATCTGCTATTGTTCAATATTTTCATTGTGGGGCACGTTGGAATTTTAATAGCAAATGAATGCGAAGTCATTATGTATTTTATTGTTCCTTTTAACAAGCAAGATGGCAGGGAAAGTTTTTTTCGCTCTCTACGGTGTTTTTGCTTTCAATGCCACACAAGCACGTGGATTCCATATTATTTTATCAAGGCTGCAACATCAGCAACGTAATCACGAGACGTTCTATGAATTCTTATTTGCTCTTGCGTTTTTTAACAGTTTTTAGCTTTAGTAGCTAAATTATAATATTAAGTAACTTATCAAAAACTTTATTGAATAATTTTCTAGAGGAAACGTTAGCCTCATTCTGAACTATTATTTAAAATTAAATTAATAATACTGCATGTTGCATAATATTCCTCATACCCATAAAAAATGATATCCGTTTTATTTACATATGTATAAACACAATACAAAATGGCTATATAGTCACAAAATAAAAGATCTTTAAAATACTTTTCTTTCAAAAGTTTAAGATTCTTTTATACTGTTCTACTTTCAATATAAAATGAAAAGCAGTCTTCTCTAATTTTATATTTATATTCCGTTAATTATATAATAATATTTTGCATTATATATATTTGAAACCTAATAGATTTCAAATATGCATTCTGTAAAACATTATAATTACAAATAATGTACACAAATTCCAATATATATAATCTATCTCAAAATGTAAGTTATACGGGATACTAGTTGGAAAGGTATTTTATGTAAAAATTTCGCGCAAAAAAAGTGTTTTAGAAGGAAAAAGAAATATTTTGCCATCGAACATAGAAAAAAAAGTGATAATCAAAGAATAATAATAAAAAGATTGTAGAAAACTTCAAGAATTTGAGAAAGACAACCAAAGATTACCAGTGTGACAGTATTAAGAATGGCCCCATACAGCACAAAGAAAATGTTCCGACAACCTGTAGTTCACACGAAAGAAACTTTATTACAATAAAATTCTAATTTTATTCCTTCAACCATCTAATTTAACTTTGAATTATGCACTTATATTTTCAAAGAAAATCAAGAACGTCCTCTCTGAACAGATTTTTCAGTCTATTGACATAAAAATTGGTTATTTTAAATAGCTTCGGAAGTAGTGAAGGAATATTATTTTTGAAGCCATGGGAAAAATTCCAGTAAAATGTGATATTAAATTCAATTGATAATACCTAAGAAACTGATAATTAGTTTTTCAATAGTTCTTATTATATTTGTCTTGTATTTTTTTCGTTTTTAATAGATCTCTTACTTACTTTTTACACACACATATACATACATGCATATATACATGAATAAATTTTAATTAGATTTTAATTAAGTATACATTTTATATAATAATTTGAAATAAAAGCAATAAATAATTGTTTCACACATTTTTAATTATGTAATATGATATAATTCAAACTAATAGGCCACAAATAGTCCTAAAGTACATTTTATACCATAGTCAACATGTAGTCGAATAACTAGTTGCAATAATTAATCTTGAAGTTCATGAATTGATTTTCAACCCAATAAATAAAAGCGCACTCAATAACAAATCGCAAATATTTATCAAGTTTGCAATTATTGTAAGAAAAGGATTTTAAAGAAATAGAATGGAAAAAAATTTTGATCACCTAGTTTCGAATTCTTATCTACCCTAAAAAGCAATTTTAACTAGCTAATAATTTTAGAAATAAAATAGTTGTGTGTGAGAGAGATAAAAAATAATTTAGTTGTTGAGAAATCTTTAAAATTATTATATGGATCTTGATACATGCACCACATGTAATGGATTTATTGAACAGATTTTGATAAAGGCAGCACATATAAAACTATTGAACTTATCTTTATGTTTGCACTTCACAGCGAATATACTTCTGTTTTAATATTTTGTACAATACTCTTGAAAACAAATGAGAATCGATTGTTACTTCTTTCATTTGAACACATTAGTTCATTTTTTTCTTTATATATCGGAAATAATAGATAAAACGATTGAGCAGAGAAGTATAATCAAGAGTTTAATTGCATTTTAATAATTCATTTAAACATTATCATATTTTTTTAATATTTCATTCATCAATGAGTTCAAGTTTCTCTTCATTTACACAGATTAATGTTCGTTTAAAATTGTGCCATATATAGATATTGCACAGGCATACTTATTTCTAAGAAAAAGAGGTGATCTTTTGAAAGTAAACATTATATCTAAAGCTTTCATAAAACATTCTTAAAATTATAATTTAGTCTAACAAGTAACAAAGGGTTGCGACAGTTTATAGCTTTACACATTAAAAAGTAAAATGAATATACACGAAGAAAAGAAATTCAGATAATGCCATACGGAATGGAAACTAGGGTTTTTATATCTCTATTCATAAACTAAATTAATAAATTGATGTCGAGAATGTTTATGAATATACTATTTCTAAAATATCTAAGATAAATATGTCACAGTTTTTAGGAGCTGAAATTTGGAATAAATACTAGTGAAATTATAAAAGATTGAATCAAAGACCAAATAGTGTTTAATTAACATATTTCAAGTAGTTACAATATTTCCAAATAGATTTATCATGGCCTAATGATAACACTTTAGTAAAAAATCTCATATTCAATATTAGTCACTATTTAACAGAATAGGAATGTTAAGTTTCTGTTTTTGATTTTCACATCTATCAGGGTGGGTGCTCGGGAATTTTCCATGATTTATCAATTGCAATATGCATAATCAAATGTGAATATAGTGAGCCATATGCAGTGGATATTCAAGTATTTTACAGCAATTTTCGACTAATAGGTTATTAACTAATTTGTGTCAAGTCCTATTATCACATTGATTGAAATTTTACTTCAACGAAAATATTTTTAGATAATTCTCGCTGAATAAATATTTTTTTTAATTTCATTTCTTAGTTTGTTTCAAATTTTCATCCACATTTCAAATTTATTAACTAAAAAAATCAAATTGAACAAAATTATACAAGTATTAACTCTATATAAAACGGTAAAAATATGGAATACCAATAACTTCATCGAACTGCTGTCCCAATCACATTAGATAATAATAATTAAATAAATTTTCTGCTTATTTTTAGATAAACAGCTTTACGCAATTAATATCTTGGGGATCTTCTTGAAATATTAAGTAATAAGTAATGAGCGTATAAAATATTTTCATAAATTAGTTTCGTTAAGTATAAGATTTATCATGCTTAAATGTAATAATAAGTTATAAATGATAATTGAAAACTCGGTTGAGTGTGTGGCACATTATGTTTGGCACCATTAAATGAATTTTGTGCGACATGCTCTTTTTCTGCAAATAAATGTTGGTTGTATGGAATGGAAAAATTTACTATATAGTCAACTTTAGAAGATAATATTTTAATCATATTATAACAGTAAGCATCCATTATAAATTTGATTATAATTCATGTTTTTGAATAAAATTGTAATGAATTCTTACGATAGTATTTACAAGTGCAATTAAGAGATACTTATTTGTAAATCTTAAGAAAGAAAATATTTCTTGCATTTCAATATATTTTAAAGGCGTAAAACTGTTATTCTCATTAATTCCTTTTTACTGCTTTGGATACAATGTAATTAATTTCATGTGAAGTGGACATATGTAATAGAGTAAGAAAATTATACTTACTACAGGAAGTATAAATTTTATAATATTTATTATATTATATTTATTATATTTATATATTAATATTTTTTATAACAATTTATGTTACAACATAAATTAAGTTCTACAGGTCTTCTGCAATTTAGGGTTTATTTTTATACTTTGCAATTTATTTATTGTATTTTTTCTTTGAACAAATTCTCTTTT
>JAPDSC010108550.1:68426-100176 GCA_026290005.1 Latrodectus geometricus
CATTTGTTTTCCAATTAAAAACACAAGTTACCAATGGTTATTATTTAATTTTATCTATCTTCACAAGAAAAATAAATCAGTCATAGATTTTCACACAGTATTTAAATATTTTCTTCACTAATTGCTAAGAATATCGAGCAATGTAAGCAATCAATAAGCTTAAAAGTATAATTTGAAAGGTATCTAAAAATAATCCAGAATAAAAAAAATATTTTGAATAAAAAGTAATACATGCGGAAAAAAATAACATGTTTTGGGCGTCGTCGTTACATTAAAACATAGCCGTAACGGCAATATATAGCGTGAAAGTGACATGTCCTAAAATTTATCTCCCGCCAAAGGAATCAGGATGACTATCTTTGCAGAGTAGGCGTAAAAGCCTTTTCGCATTATAAGTCATTTTTTCCTAGCCCTAGATTCCCGGCATTAGTGGAGCGTAACTCAGGTAACCAATGTACCGTCAAATCTTCCACCAAAATACGCTGAAATAACATTTCTTCTGAAGTATAAAAAGTGAACAAACAACGGAGAACTTTTTTGTCTTCCGATCGCGTGGGACGTTGAGAAAAAATAGATTAAAACCCAGCCCATTTCCTGTTATCAAGGACATAATAGGTATCCAATAACCTAGAACGAAATAAAAAAAATAGAACTGAATTGAGCTTAAATGAGTCATTCCGAAAGGTAAAAAACACTTCCATCATGTCACATATTTTTTTTTTTTTTTGGATGATTTTTCATTAGTTTTTAAAGATTACGAAATAAAGTTTATTATTGCAAGGAAAATATTCAAGGTCAAAACAATTTTTTATGAAACATAAAATAAAATAAACTTCCAAGAATCTCTTAAAAATTTTTTTAAATAAAGTTTAGGAAAATAAATTTAAATTTAAGCAAACTTTCGGGTAAAAAGAAAGACAAAACATAGTTTCTTTTCTTATTTTATGTGAATGCTTTTTATGGAATACGTCAGTTTCATGCTATGCTGTGTACAAACAACTGGAAAAACTTTATAATTTCAGATGATATGTTAATACCAAATTTAAATAAAGCATCCAAATGGAATATCAGACACGGTTGGTAAGAGTGTTGAATCAAACATCATACATACAACAGCAGAAGCAGTTGAGCAACAACTGATGGACAACAACAGAAGGAAATCACAGCTTTGTTCATTAATTTCGCATTCCAGGACAGATTGCAGATTCCTGAGCGACCAACTCCAATTACTCTATGAAGTTCTCTTCGAGAAATTTCTGAACAGGAGATAACAATTTAAATCTCTCTCTCTCTCTCTCTCACCCAGAGAAAATGATGCGACTGGAAGATGATTTTTTATGTAAGCAAATTTTCTTTTATAAACACAATTTTAACCGTCTTGTAATAAAAACAATGCTGGTAAGCTAAAATATTATTTATTTCAATGTCCTTAAAATAAGTGCACAACAAAAAAACAGAAAATTATGCATAAAGACAGAGCACAATAATTAACAATTAATTATATTTCAACAGTTCGCTTCATAGCAATTGAAATTCGTCTCATAGTTTATTTTTCTCGTTGCTCGATGGCAATTAAATTTTCATTGTAATTAGGTTTCATAAAATAGTTTTATTGCACAATGCCTTTAAATAATTAGTCTCTCAGTTAAATTAACATAGTTAAATTGTCTTTATGAAGTGTACTGCAACCAGCTGAACTTAGCATTTTTTCATTAATTAAACTCTACAAACTATAAATCCAAGAAGCACCAAAATCTGCAATATCTTACATCATTAACAGGATCATGCTAAAATGCATATGGCTATTAAACTCAATATTTTAATTTTCAATTATCTTTCTAAATATTTCATGACCCCAAAGGGAGAAATAACATCAGTAAATTAGACCACACGCAAATAAATCTTATCTTTAGTACCAATACTTTAGTACCATACAAATCTTTAACAATCATAAAATCAGGGTTTTTATAATATAATGTACATATATATCTAGCTCTAGTTCTTGAAATTAAGCTTTAAAATACAGGTAACTGCTATACTAAGCTATCATCAAATTTCAAAATATAATTTACTTATTTATAGATCAATTTTAAGCAATTCAGCTTAGATTCATTAAATTTTCCAAACTCATTAAGGGCAAGTAATATTTTAATAATGCATCGAAAAATATACCAACAGAGAAATTCAAAATCTTTCAAAAATTCTTTCATATTGTTTTGCACGTGTTTAAATTTGAACTTAAGATTTTAACAATTTCAGTAATCCAAGTTTACTTAAAATTAGTTCCTTTAAACGTTTTTGTTAAGCTATAAATTATTTTTTTAATATTGATTTAATTATCCATTTATCAATTAGTTTTATTTCTAAATGTGTAGGTCCAAGCATACAGTATTAGAATTTGTCAAAACATTCATACATTATCTTCGGCCTTGATGCAAAATGTTTTTTGTTTCATTATTTATACTAATATAATTTTTTTATATTTTTAAATATTTATATACATCTTAAGCTAATTCATTTTTAAAATCAGCAAAACTTTTATAAAAAGATATTAAAGAAATAAAATAAAATTTCTCTCTGTATATTTACATACAGGTGTTCAAGAAAAAAAATAATAAAAGAAACAACACAGCATTTTCCTGAACATCCATTTTCATCAGAAGAACAAAATACGTTGAACACGCGACACGGATTAGAATCAAAGCTAATCTTTTAATCCTCATCCCTCTTCAAAAAGAAAATATCTCGCATTCTTCATCTGAGCTAGAAAAATCCCGTTTCAAAAACTGCTTAAGTGCAATGTTTACATAAATCATTCGCCATCCAACAAAAAGTGAGTGATGTCTCATCCGACTGGTTTCTATTTCAGAAGGCAATGTTTTACGTCTTTTTCTGATGCAGGCCAAAGGAAAGATGTCTGCATGTGCTGAAGCCATTGAGAAGATAGATAAGGGATTTTCAATCGACTTTTGCTTGTCTTTTCTCTCTGATTCCATCAAGATACCTAATCCCCGAATAAAAACATGTGTTTTTAACTTTTATTTTTTGCAAGTCTGATACAAATCCCAGATTCCTGCACATTTGTCTCTGTCATCTTGTCATCGACGATGTATTCGTCTTCAGCGAACAAGTCAACCCAAAGAATCAACTTAATTCTAGATAAATGATCTTTCCAGAGAAAATATGACGGAACTGTTAGGGTGTCTACATTTTTAGAGTAGTTTAATGTATCAATACAGTCAAATTAAATTTTTTCACCAATTTCTTTTAAAAGTATATCTGATATCAGTTTGGTTCATCAATAAATGTCAACGAACAATTAAATTTTAATTGAGGTTAAATGTATCATTTATTCATTTTGGTGACATCTGCAAGCCGGAAGAATTTATAATTTACAACTATTATTTATGAAATGATCAGTGAGTATCATTAATCAAGTTATTATCTTGACGGAATCAGACTTTTAAAGCTATAAAATAAAAAAAACATTTTAAATGATTTGATAGAATTAAATGCGGACAGCATAAATCTTTCAAACTAAATTAATTGTCTGTGAAATTGAATGTAAAAAAAATGTCTGTAAAAGTAGCAATCAAAATTATGCATTTTAGACTTCAAATCAATATATTAACAGAGGTTTTCAGGAAGAAATAAGATTAAAAAAATTTAAATTAAAAAGAAAGAAAATAAACGTGTCACATCATAAATAGTATTTTTTCGGAAAAAACTGTATATAAACGTAAGACTATGCATCATAAAAGACAAAATTTTTCAAGTTTGCAATGAAGTCTAAGAGAGAGAGACAGTAAGACTTGAACTTTAATTCCTCACATTTACATCGTTATTCAATCTTACCAAGTGCAAATCAGTTTTTTTGGAATAAAAAATTTGCAGTAGAATCTATAATTGTGAAAAAATAAACATAGTGAAACATAATGATTTAGAGAGAAAAAGTGAGATCGATTATTCTAATTTCATAGTTAAAAAAAAATGTTTTTCTAAAATGGAAATTTTTAAAAG
Source organism: Latrodectus geometricus (assembly GCA_026290005.1). Taxonomy (NCBI): domain Eukaryota; kingdom Metazoa; phylum Arthropoda; class Arachnida; order Araneae; family Theridiidae; genus Latrodectus; species Latrodectus geometricus. The sequence goes on from JAPDSC010108550.1 coordinate 72,447, forward strand.
AGTGAAATTGTTTGTAGACAATTCATTATTTGTTAGAAGTAAGAAGAATTTAAGAAGTCTACGGTGGCGTGGTGATAGTATTTCGCGCTCCCAATGCACACAAATTCGAGTTTCTATCCTCTGGGTGGGCAAGGTTGGCTCAACCTTTCATTCCTTCAGTGGATCGATGAAAACTGCGTACCAAGTAGGCTTGGGATTTAAATACTGGATTTTAACGTTAGGCTGACCACCTAACCTGGACATATGCCTCGTCCCTCGGTCAACAAAAGAGAAATGAGCTCTGTAGTATCACGTGAAGGACTTGGCCCTCCAATGGGATGTTGTGCCACAGAGTTTAGTTTAAAATTTTAAATTAATTTTGCTCTAATAAAAATTTTCTACTCATTTTTTCCTATTCGCAAAACAGACTTTTTTTCTTACTTATGAGAGCAGGAATTAAGAACATTCAATATTATGACATCTCAATAAACTAATTCTAGTTCTAGATATTTAAACTTAGTATTATCTACTTTATAAAATAATTCCCGGTTCCCTTGAGTCTTTATTTCCATTGAGTCTGATATTGTTACCTATTAAAAGTAGACTTAAACAAATGCAAAGTTACAATTTTGATCTCATAATGCAGAAAATAACAGTTAATAATATCCGTGGAATCAATTTTCAGGAAAAATTTAATATTTTGTTCAATGAATGCATCAGTTGTTCAAAATATTCACAAATTTGTTCCAGAAATGTAGTCAATAATTTAATAAACTATCGAGAAAAATATTACATGAAAAAACTGAAAAGTAAAACTTAAATAACTTCTCTAACTAAATTAAAAAAAAAATTTTTCAGATAATTTCTAGTTTAAAATTTTTTAGAGGCGTGGTCAAAACAATAGTCTATAAACAAGAATATTGTTTCCAGTTTTTGTATTTCATCGCAGAGAATAAACAAAGTATTTTATCCATTAATTAGTTATCAACACAATATATCTATTTATATTCATTAATAATAAACAATCATTAATGAAAAAACAAATCATAAAAGAAAATAGTGTAGTTATAATTTTTAGATTAAAACTAAGAGTTTCATAAACTCTTCCATAAAATTTTAATACAAATTTTTACAACTTTTTTCCTATATAAACAGTAAATCATTAAAAATATAGTTAATTTTCTGATTAGTTATATAAAAAAATAGTACGTAATTTCTTTTAGATGACAATTTTGAAGTACATAAAAATTCATCTTCAACGCACACATACATAATTATCGACATGCATTTCTTATCTCGAAGATGTTTTTATTCAATAATGAATTATGTAGAAATAAAATGACCAATATTTCGACCCATTTTCTAGTTTTCTATTATTTGTAAAATCTAATAAAAAAATTGTTAAAACGTTTGAGTTTTATTGTGTGCAAAATGAAATCTTAAAATCTGAATTTGTTCCATACCAACAGAACATCATATTGATTAATATTTATATCTGGTAGAAACTAGACTTCGAAATAAGTAAATAACTCCATAAATAGTACCATATTGTATGTACTTTACGCTACTCTACGTAAAGTACGTACAATATGACGCCATAAGTTTTATTAAACTAAAAAGACATTAGTACGCTACTTTACTCACTATGTCTTTTCATTTTATAAAATTTATGTGTATCAAGTACCAGCAAATATATTGAATATAATCTAAAAAATATATTAACTATATTTTATAATTTATGTTTCCATTTTTGACATATTTACCTTACAGCAACAAAGCAAAACATAATATTCCAGTATTATCAGTTAATTTATTTAACCATAAAGTGGCTGTTTCTTTCGTTACAATTGAGACCATGTGTACGTCACTTTATTTTACTTATAATTGGTCTGTGAGTAAATAATCGTTATGTTGAATATACAATTTTGTCCGCGAATCAAAATCAAGTAAATTTATCAGTGGGATTAGAGCTCTTCATGGAGCAGTTTGAAAGAAAATTTGGGCCAATATCTTAGTGGGATTGGTTACTTTATATATTATTGTCTCTCTTGATACCGCTATTAAAAAAATAAATACTTATTAATCATTAAGTAAAGATAAATTTATTTCATGTAGCATGTAAGGCATATTAAATATTAATATTTGATTGTTTATACACAAGCAACAAATAAATCATAACATCCAATTTATGGTTAGTTTAAGTAGGACTTTTCCTTAAGCAAATTTAATGGAAATAGCTGTCCCATTGATTAAGGTTTTTCGGTTTCTCGAACAGAAAATACTTCAATAGTTATTACCAAATAAGGCTATGGCATGAAATTAACACTGATTGACCAACAAAATATCCAAAAATAAGTAAATAATACTTATGACATGTGTATGATGTATTATATAGTAAAGAAAATTTTCTTAATAAAATATTTATCTTATTGAAAATTTTCATATTTTTATTCAGCAAGAACAAAATAATATATTATAGTAATTTCTTTAACTATTGACCTTGTATTAAGTATGAAAAAAATATTTTACATTTTTTTTAAAAATTATTTAAAATGAATTATCTAATAAAAATTGCTTAATCATAGTGCAGTGATTGAGATATATAAGTTTGTATACTCATTATATGTATTATCAATACTAATTTATGTGTACAGATTATACGACTAATCTATAGATTAGGAGAGCTAGGAGAGAAGGCAACGAAAAGCATAATTTTCAACAAACATTTTAATAAGCTATTTAAATACACATCTTTATATAATTGCATCATCCCGCAGTCTGAAAAAGAATCTTTTTTAGAATAAACTTTTTCTTGATGAATTTGTTTAAGAGGAGATATGGGACGTAACAAAGTAAGAAAAGGTTTAAAGAATTTTTTGACTGTGTTAAAGTATTATGCTCACAATCGCAATTAGTGTTTAATTAGGATAAAAAAGGAATATTAATAAACTTAAATTTATTATTTTGTATGCAACTAAAAGTGTAATTCCGTTACTTTTATGTTTGAGATTTATATATAATATAGAGTAATGATAAAATATTTATATAATTAAATACAATATAGAAATAAAAAAACAAATTTCATTTCATATTCATTTCATATAAGTGAGTCGAAATTTATGTGCATAAATATTATATCTCTAAAAATTAAATTTAATAACCTTCAATGGAAGAATTTATTAAAAATAAAAAAAAACAATAAATCAGCATATTTTATTAAACTTACAAACTAATTTGTAAATTTAAAAAAATGAAGTAATAGATCAGAAATAATATAAGGGCTTTGTTTTATTTTTATATCATTTTTTATTTATTTTAATCATTCCATTATGAAAAATTCTTTATTGTGTTATTTTGTTAGTGATTCGTTATAGCAGAAGTCTAAAGTTGTTAATAGTCAAATTGATTTATAAAATAAGCAATTAATACTTGTGCAAATATCTTTCAATACAAAATTTATCAACTCCTCAGTTTAATGAACAATTAATTTATAATTTAAACAAATAATAACTTCGGTCATTACTATACTTTTACAAAAAAACTAGTGTATATTAGAAATTGTTATTCAATAATTAAAATTTGGTGGAAAAAACAAAAGATAGTTAAAATTTATTTGTGCAATATTTGCTACACATAAATCTTCAAAATGATCCAATTAAAATGAAAAATTTTAAAAAAGAACAGTTAATGTTAAATATGTACATTTTATATCTAAAGCATATGCATTTTTTCTATTAAATATTTATAATAATAGAACAGAATGGATCAATAATATTTTACAAAGAATAGAAAAGAAATAATATAAATTACGAACAGCAATATAACTTCACGTCAAACATAAAATAGTACTTCATCTATTGCGAATATTTTCAAATCTTTTCAAATGTATTGAAGACAAATTAAGATTTTTGAAAGATTTGTAAATATATTTTCAAATAGTCTAAATAAATAAACACCATTTTTATTAATCTTGACGATAAATGAATTTCCATGTCAGAAAAAAATCCAAATCTAAACTGTTGCCGATTATTATATTGAATTATTCAATTAAATTTAATATTTAAAAGATCCATTATAAATCGTTTTCTACAAATTTTATTTCGTATACTTAAAACTTCAGGAACTGAACAATTCTGTCAAGTTTCAGTTACGTCGTGTGCGCAAATTGATATATTCCAAAATGGATAATGGCTCGATTTTCAGTTCCACTAATAGACTTGTCATTTTATTTCTCAGATAAAAAAATTTTCTAAAATTTTAATTTATAAATTTAAAATGTTTGTAAAATTTAAAACTAATAATAAAAACATTTAACGACTTCAAACTCTAACGTTATACATTTGGGGAATACGAAATCTTTTTCCTTTTTTAAATTCGTATATGAATGATACTGATTATACATTACACAATTTTGTTTTTAATTAAAGAAGCAAGTTTAAATTTAAGATTCCGTTTTGTAATGTTACATAGAATTTAATATTTTTAAGCTTGCCAGGAATTTCTAAATCTGTATATTTCATAGATTATTGCTTAGAAAATTGCTATCACAAATTTTTATATACATCCACATCTATTAATATTTATAAATCTATACAATAATAGAGTAATTTTTTGTATAAACTAATAGCGTAGTAAAAATACATTTTGAACGAGTCTATTAGAGATTTTAAAAATAATTTGGCGATCTCTTTATATTATGCAAATATATTGATTTATTCAGTATGGTTTATTTTAAACAGGACACGTGCAATAAATCAAATTTGAAAGCATAAGAGAGATTATCACTAATTATATATTTTCTTCACTGGTAATCATTTGGCTGAAGTTGTAGAATGCTTTTAACTATTAAATATATATTTCTGCACATGCATAGTTTAAAAATTAACAACTCTTAAATAACATGAAAGTAAATTATATGTAAAAAAGCTTATAAATATTCGCGGAGACCAAACTTTTTAGTTGATGTCACATATTGCAATAACAATAAGCGTTCTAATAATTAAAATTATATGCTTCATTTCCTCATTTTAGCCCACTTAGCAATCACTAAAGTAAAACGATAAAGTTGAAAAATCATTATCCTACAGAAATCCAAAATAAATTCATACAACCAGAAACAACGTGAAGTTCGAATTTTAAAATGAAAAATAAATAAATAAATAAATAAGCTCTTCGAAAAATATAAAAAAATAAATATATAAAAAGTGCTACGGAAACCGGCAGCACACCGTAATATCAACTATTGAAACAGGAAAAAGCAGCCTGCAGACCTCATTCCAGCCAACCCGTCCTTAAACAAAATGGTGAAGGTCATGGTCAGGGTCGTATTGAGCCAAATATACTTCCATTCCTTCGTTACTGGCAGACGATTTTTTTAATTCTTTTTTTGAACTGCGGCTGAATCTTCAGCTTCAAATTCTTGATCAATGGAACGATAATGATAGTTCATTTATTTTTGAAAGGTTTATTGAACGGCGGTGAAACGAAACATTAAAAATAAGTATATGAAGTCCAAAGATATATTTATGGCACTAAGCGATATGCACTTATTTAAAAAAAGAGTGGTTTTTTATGTGGTTCATATAAATAAGTAATCAAAATTTTGAAATATTCTTACATTGTAATTTTAACTATTTGTATGTTTTTTTTTTTTAAAAATAAAAAATTCAAAATAAAAAATCTTCTATAAATAAAAATAAATAAAAGTTTTCTGAAAATAACTTAACAAAACAAATTATTAGTAATTTTTTAAAAATAATTTTGAATTTACTTTTTATACGCACATTTAGATTCCTATTTTAAATTAAAATGAAATAACTTTTTTATAAGGAGAGAATAAGAATCACGATGAGATTTAGTTGAACCGTTACTAAAAATTCTAAGAACAAAATATTTCGACACCATTATTGAAATATTTTTTTTAATAATACCAATATAAAATTATCTAATTTTTATTCACTTTTTTAATTTTGAATATTGTGTACAAAATTTAATTAACTTGCGATACTACAAAATTAAATAAATTTCTATCATAATAATTATTATCTATTTATCCTAACTACATTCGAAAATTAAGATTTCAGATTCATTAAATTAAAATTTCAGAAATATTCAAAATATGATTGTAAACTCTATACCATGTTTAAATAAATAGCATATTAGAAGTAAGGTTAGTCAATTAAATTTAACTTAAAATATTTATAGAACAGTAATTATAATAATGCATTATATATATGTACTGCAGTAACCTTTAAAATCTCTGTATAACACTTGAATAAAGGTTTTAGACATTTCTCACAAATGTTAATTTTTTCAATTTATAATTGATGCAAGTAATGTTATTATGAGCAAATAAAATAATCAAAATATATTACTTATAATTCCGTTTTATTATTATATTTTCTTATATAAATAATTTTATTAAATAAATTATAATAAAAATAATTTAAAAGTTTTTTAGAAATATTTATTATCCCATAGTTAACAATTAAAATGTTCACCAAAATAAATAAATTTTACATATTTCAGAAGAAATAAAAATGTATACAGAAATACTGTTAAGTACAAAGTTTACTAAATCTCAGCTAAGGTATCTGAGACTAACCCCAGCAAAATGCTTGGTTTCTTATTCTTAGTCAATTTTTGCACGCGATTGCTCTAATTCGATACTTATTTTTAAATCAATTTTGAACGGAATTACAAGCATTCCTAGCAAGGCGAGAGTCGGTGCCACAAACTGTAAATAAGTTGTTCGCTTTAACGGAAGTAGTAAGTTCGAATCCCGACTCAACCAAAGATCCGTCGTGTTTATTAAACGAACGCTTGGGCACGTTAAATAGGTCGTAGTAGCAATGTCCTCCAAATTAAATAATACTTATGGAGGTGACAGGTCTCTCTAGTATTGGGAGTCTTCTGATTGGTGTCTGTTTCTAAATTAAGAAGACTCCAACCCAGCTACTTCAGTCTTACTGGTAGAGTGCAAGTCACGTTTAAGAACAAGAAAGTATATTAGTGCAACAATAAATAAACTACAGAAATAAAGGCCATAGAGGTGACTATTCAGCTTTCACTTTCAAACAAATTGAGTCTAAATTTAACATTCTATAAAATAAAAATGTATTTAAAAATTTTTATGCTTATAGTAATTGTTTATAAACTGCATTTAAAAGGCGATGAAAAATTAAATAAAGCCGGGTCAAGAAGAAAAACATCAATAACATGTTGCTCGCTAAAAAAATAGTTTATACTTGGACATAATTTTGAAAAAATCTGTCTTTTGCTTATAAATATTTCTAAGGAATCTCTTAAAAATCAATTTTTTAAGCAATTAAGAATTGAGGAAATTCTCAATTTATAAACAAAGAGTCAATTCTACTATGCTTTTAAATATTTGTTTTATAATTTCAAGGAAAATATTGGACATAAAAAAGTAATTGCTTAAAGACCATGCATTCTCACACAGAAGACCATGCATAATAAACTTTATTTCATAAATCGACACTTTTTTCAGAGATTATTTACAGAGTAATAATACATTGCTTGCCACCAAATTAGAACACCATGAAAGACAAGAGATATCACAACAAACTTTATTTTGTAGATAACATGTTGAACAAGTATCAAATAATTAAATTTATATACTTCTGTGAAGTGTGGTTCCTGCTAAAATCAGTAGCCAGAGTAGCTGCCATTGTTGGAGATGCTCCATACCTACGCATTGATTCAAAGATACTTTGAATGTGTTCTTGGAGTATAGCAGACCAAGAAGCTTCCACACGTTACCAGAATTGATCTGGTGTGGCAGATGGGGATATAATTTGGGTCAATCATTGTGCAACCATTGATTGTTTTCTATCGATGAAAGATCCAGAGAGGAGCTGGCTAGAGAAGCAATTCAATCTGGCGATTGACGAAGAACCCTTAGACAATGAGTGTCACCTACGGTCGCGCATTATCCTGTTGAAATATGGCTTTGGGGAAGCCCTAAAAGTAAGCAAGGATAACTGACTCCAATACCTCGGAGATGTGGCCCTGGCAATTTAAAATATCGTCAATACGTACTAAAGAAGTGCGAGAATGATATCAAACACCGCCCCACACCATAATACCCGGTGCAGGATCAGTGTGGCGGTGCATAACGCAGCTGTTAAGCATCCTCTGTCCACGGTGTCTCCAGACTCGAATGCGAACATCGTAGTGTTGTAAACAGAAGCGTGACTCGTCATTAAAGACAAATTCATTCCATCCTGCCGTCCACATCCTTCTTTCCTCACACCATTGACGGCGGAGGCGTCTGTAGCTTTGCGACAAGGGTAGACACCTTGAGGTCAGACCACTCTGCTTTAAACGGCATCGAATGGTACAAGAAGACACTGGATGATGTTTTGCAGACTAAAGGTGCTATGGTTCGTGATGTGGCTGAGCGATCCTTCACTGCCATGTGCACAATTTTCCTGCCATCACGAAGTGGTGTACTGAGGTGGACGCGATCGAACACGTCGGTCCTCCTTCATCCAATGATCACATATCCGCATTACAGTTTGTTTTTGTCCAACTCGACTACTGATTTCCCTGAAAGATAATCCACAATCTCTAGGCCAATATTCTTCCTCTGTCGAACTCGGCCCCTTGATCAAAAACTGATCACTGTTTACTGCAAGCCAAAACTGATAGTTTTTTTTTTTTTTTTTTTTTTGAAAAAACCACAAGAAAAACAATTTATGAGAACTTGCTCTGAAATTTTAATCATTTATGTATATCTCACCTCCGCTAATGCATGTTGTAAATTTCATGTTATTTGAATGCTTCCTTCAGGGTGTTGCATTTACGGTGGCCAGCAATGTATATTTTTTCGTTCCAGAATATGAGCCATGAAATGACATTTTGAATAGATCTTTCAAAATAAGAGCAGCTTATCAGTCAAAATATAACAATTTATTTCAAAATTAAAATACCTCAAATAGTTTTTCCTAAAATTTTGTTTCTCAGGTAAGTATAAATTTAATTTCAAAGATAGACCAATATTAGTTTATAAAGGTTTTATTTTATTATAGCTTTGTTAATTGTAAGAAAGAACAAAAGAATTGTATTTAATTCATTTCCCATTTGACTCCAAAAGTTAAAAATTGGATACTGTTAACAATCCACTTTATTTTCTGAATTTCAAGCCAATAAATTATGCTTTATTTCACAAATGTTTTTCAAATGCCAGTGTCTCAGTTTGCCAAAAACCATGACATCTAAAGGAAAACAAGTAGCTGTTGATGAAGTTATGCCAACAATCTAATGCCAAACTGCTTTTTAAATGACCATCATAATTTCGATCTCCACTATGAATGAAATTGTTTATGAAAGCCTGGAAACTTCTTCAAGACATAGAATCTAATTGAAATATACTTGGGTAAAAAAATAATCTTAAAACGACTGTTGAAATCAAAATTAGTTTTACGCAAAAATACTAAAACATGCGAAAAAAAGTTCTATTAAATTTGTATCAATTATTGAATATTCAAAAAACGCTGACTTTATTGAACATTTAAATTGCCCAAAGTGCTTTAAATCATAATTACAAGCATGAATACTCAAAACATTCATGGTATAAAAATAGCAAACTAAATCGATTCAACTACAAAATAAAAATTCCATATGGAAAGTTAAGGAGAAATTTCTTTCTCGCAGCAAATGAATTTAAGCAAAATGAATATAAATGTTTTGTTAGTATACTATGTAAACAAAATTATATACATATATTTCTTTTTTTTTTTTGTTTGCTATTAAACGAATTTGTACGAAAGAATTTTATAATTTGCGTGATACAGTGTCTTTAAAAAAATATACACGAAAACAAGTCATTTAAACTTTACAATATGGTCATTTATTTTTACGAGTGTATTCTCTGTAGACAATAACCTTTTCTCGTCGAACATATAGGATTGCGTTAATAATTATTTCTTTAAAATCTTCTCTTACTAAGATAAATGAGACTAATTAACTAAAATGAAATGAACTCAAATGAAAAGAGTGCAAGTAACTTAATAAGCAGCTTCTCCCAAAGCTGATAATAAACGAAAACTATAAAAAATATATCCCTTATTATCTTAACTGTCCTTTGAGCAATTTTCTCGAGCAATAAAATTAAAAGATGATAAATCCAACACGAAAAGGACAAAACAAATAAATAAATAATGTCAAACTTCAGAATCTTCAATTAGATTAAAAATGCTGTCAAATTGCAGAGACTGATATTTATTTAAATCTCGTTCCACAAAATTCTTTTTTGTCGTTCGAAAGTGATTATTGTAAATTGTTTTATCGTCTGACAAGATCAATAGCTAACTTAGAACCTGTCAAACTTTCTGAACAAATGGAATTTCGAATGACATCTTTGTATTAAAAAATGACGCCATGTTCTTGTTCAAAACAGCATTGCATGGAGTCCTAATTAAGTTTTATAGAAATTCAAAGAAAGGAAATGAAAAGTAGTTCTCAAAGAAAAGCCAAGGCGAGCAAATTCGAAATGCAAGCTCAATTTTTAATTACCTAGAATCGAGACGGGGTTGTAATTCTAAACCAGGACGTTTATTTTATTTTTTATACTTTATTTTTTTCCACTTGCAAATCCTGTCTGACGCATTGGCATCTCAAGCTCACTGAAAATCGCTTTCAAGGTCAAATTAAGGAGTACGATTAGCATTCAAAACTTACTATTTACGGCTTCAGTTTCGATGCAAAGACTGTCAAAAATTACTGATATTTACTAGATTATTTTGCTGCAAGGAATTCTGATTGAATGGCTTCTTTACGAAGCCACGAATATTATAGCGTCAAAGCATCAATACAAAAAGTTTAAAATATATTTACAAGTTGCTGAAATACATATTATATATACATACAAGTTCAAGAATTATTTAAATGAATACAAATGTTATATTCTACGACATTTATAATAATGAGCAATCAAATGCTTAAAGAATAGAATAGTCCTAAAGACTGTTGAGTTAAAGTCTGTATCTTTCTTGGACGAAATTTTATATATACTTATCTGAAACAAAATTTTTTACCTCCAAAAAAATTTATAAAATTTTCAAAAAAATAAATAAATAAAACAATTTAATTATTGACAGTATATTTTCCAACTGTAGTGACAAGATACTTGGAAGGTCTTAAATTCAATTCAATCTTTTAGTTACAATAATTATTACATAAACTTGTGTGTCATATAGTTAATATCTATTCAGTTTACATGTTTTTCATTAATAATATTACACTTATCAAACAAAATATTACTGCAAATTAACTTCAATTTTCAAAGATATTTGTAACTACTGACAGCATGTTTTTGAACTATACAGACAAAATGCTGAGGGACTATAAATTTAATTTAAATTTTAGTAATAATAATTATGATACACAAAAACTTTCAATATTCACTGAAAAAAAAGAATAAAAAGTAGTTGAAAAACAAAAGAAAATTATATAAAAGGAAACAAATATTAAAAAGAAAACAAATAAAAATTCTTTAAAGATAAACAGAATGAAAATTTATTTTAAAACTCAAATCAAAATTAAATTATCTCAAATAACATATGTGACATGTGTTCAAAACAAAAAATTTTATTTACAAAAAAGGTTTTAATTTAAATTTTACTAAAAAAATTTAAATCTCTTTGCATTAATTTTTAAATAATAAATGTGTTAATATATACCACGTACATAAAAAGCTAATTAAAAATATAGAGCGGATTATTTTAAGTTAACCAATTAATAAAATTTAAGAAACTATACCTTATGTACTTCCAAACCTGTTATAATAGTGCATATATTTCAAATATATATTTTAATAACAATACTAAATTTAGGTGTAACAGAACCTATCATACATTTTTATAAATGTATTAAATAGGATTTTCAACAAACATTCAGTTTATCATAAATATATATTTATTTTCTCATCATAACAATATGCATGTATTATTGTACATGCATTGATAACATTTAATTATGTATTAGTTAGAAAAGTCGTATTTAGTAAATTATTTTCGAATAAATCATATTCAAAAATATGAATATAATATGAACAAATATGTGTTCAAATTCTATTATCCTATTTGTTAATATTTGAAATTAAAAATTTGGTTTCATAGAGCAAATAATATTATTTATTTTTTTCTTAATTATAATATATATATATTTGGAAAAAATGTTTTCGAAGACACTAAAATATTGTGATTTATATAATTTGATTGTTTATTAAATAAATATGATATTGTTGTTTGATATAATTATACACACATGGCAAAATAAAATATGAATATTCAGCAGTACGTTAAATTACAAGAAATTAATATACATTTTAAGCAAACGTATGCAAGATTTTATTCACTAAACTACCAATGATTATTAAGGATCTCTGAAATAAGCATATTGACAAATATTTTTAAAAAATTATGCATAGTAGTAATAAATTATAAAAGAATTCTTACCAAATGAAATGTAAGAAAATATATAATATCTTCTAATCACTCACATTTAATCGTCAACATTAAAATCTTAATTAAGACAACATTTTATAATTATGCATTACTTAACATTATTATTTATCATTGATTAAAAGTCTAGCTTAGTTAAATAGTTAATGGTATCTTAAATGTTGGGTATTATCATACAGGTGTTACTATTCTTAATAAATCGTGCGATTTATATTAGTAGTCCATTACTTTGTGAACGTAATTGATATTCTTTTCAAAATTATGCTATAATCCGTACTCTCGTATGATTTGAACTATTCTTGGGATAAACAGCAGTTTGAGTGTAATAAAATACTCGTGAAGAACAATATTTTCTCATTAATGACATTCCTTTTTTTGTGACTTGGCAAAATATTTTGGTACAATAAGGCATTTCGCGTTTGGCGATTTTTCCCCAAACGAAATGCCTCATTTACTCCTAACATCAAGTGATTTTATATCCATTATAATTTTACTTCTCTTCGTTGATGACGTAACTGAAAGAATTGTTCTACCCTTTCCCCTAAATACTGCTGGGAAGGTCCAGAACGAATTCCTTTGAAATTGTCCTCGAAGAGAACTTTTCCACTTAAATGGAAGGAATTTGTGTCCGGATTCCTTGTGATGGGTTTTCGGTAATAAAATCACTACGGCAAACAGTGAACATTTCCTCATTTTAAACGATGCAACTTCCAGATTGGATCATCTCAAGATCTATGTTTTATTGTAAATTTATTTTGAAATTATGGAAAGAATTGTAATGTATGATTATACAAACACAAACATTATCTAATCAGATTATTAGTCCACAAGTTGATTTCATATAACTTTATTAGAAAGCATTTAAATGAATTCAAATACATAAAATTCAGTCTATAATTGTAAAATAAATGCAATTTCATTTTCTTCAATGCAGAATGACACCATAAAAAATAGCTTTTTTAAAAAATTTAGTTTGAAGGAGTTTTAAGCGGAATGATTTTAGAAATAAATGTGTGATAAAAATTTTAACAATAATATTTTGAACAAAATTTTATTTCAATCAGATGATTTCATAAATATGCAATAATCTCATATTTTAAAAATACAAAGACCAGATATATTTCAAAACACCTGTACATTTTCGAAAAACACGCATCCTTGATTTTTTTAAGAACACTTCAGCAATGCTGACTTTAAAAAAATTATCACCAAATACATAACACATTTGAAACCTGCAACAAGGTATTTTTTTTTTTTTCATACTAGAGCTAATGAGACCGGGACCTAAAGTTTTTATTTTTTTTTTTTATTTTTTAAAGGAGATTTGGAACTACCACTAACTTTTATACCAGAGATAGGATTGGAACCCACGAACTATAGAATCGAATGCCTGAGTACTAACCGAACTAGATCGGCATTTCCAAAACAGATCTTGGAAGTTGCTTTTGGTATCTCGAACAGTATTACTCAAACTATACGCTAGTTTTAAGGAAAGTAATATTTCCAACATTTTATATTTTTTTTCAGTTTATCTTGTGGTGAATAATGTTATTTCTTAATTAATAAAAATTTTATTTTTAAAGGACTTTGTAGAACAAATTAAATCTCAGTTCTAATGCTTTTGAGATTCTGGGACTCGAATGCTTTTTTAATCTTGTATAATTGAGAAAAAATATTTATTAGATATGTATAATGCCAGTAAAGTAAAAGCGAGACATTCGTCTTGTACTTTCAATGATTACATATTATCATTTTCTTTTAATAATATTTCTGATAAGTCAGGCATTCCACTACGTCAGCGTTTATTAATCACCAGAAGGGCGCCAAGGTCATAGCTCCGGAACAAACCTCATATCCAAGCGCTGAAAAACGTTCATTTTAAATCATGCATACTAATTTCGTGCAATGCAATTATGCAAATAGGGCGATAATGTTTCTTCCGATGACACATAGACAGTATTAAGGGAGGGAAGGTGGGGAATTAGGAATAACCGCGACCGGACACTTTTCGTCCTTGGCACGTGTTTATGTAATGATACATAATTCGATCGCCGAGGTTCATTGTATAAACATTGTTTTTCTCTTTGTAGTGGAGTACATCACATACTTTTTTCCGCTGAATCACAAATTAAAGCGCGCCAAGCAGGCTAGCCGTTTTTCAAGGTTGGTGTGGTCATTACTAGAATCGTTCCTCCGTGGCGTGTCGTGTGTATTATAACAAATGTTAACATTTTTTTATGAAGTGCTTGCCAACTAAAGAAAGAAAAGAAAACATCTGTTGAATTTATGCATCCATACAATAAGGTGGAATCAAGAATAATTTTAGAAACTTTATGTTCCAATTACAAAAAAAGAATAATTTAAAAATTGTTCACTCAAATTGATTTGAAATTGAGACTTAAATTTTGTAATCTCACATAGAATAAAAAGAAATCATGTGCTTAGAGCTCTGTTATAAAATGATAGAGATAAAAAAAAGATTATAAAAATTTAAAGAAAAATTATGCACAGATAAATATTCATTTACGTTTTCGAGCACTTTATGGATATACTATAAAATATTATTTGTTTTCTAAAAAATGCCTTTATTAAAATAAATTACGGTAGACAACCTAACAAGAAAAATCAGTTTACTCATTTTTAAAAAGAGTTAAAAGTTTGTAAATTCTTACAACGGAATTCTCTGACAACATTGTTCGATATATGCATAGAAGTACAGGAGAGTCCCCTCTCCGAACTGTATCTTAAGGGTAACAGGTTTGGAACACTGGCTTATCACCAGTCACCTCATAATTTTGAACTACAGTCAGGTGACGAGATCACACCAGAGCTGGCACCCTCCTCCCTAGATCCAAGCCACACCAGGAATTTTCCAAAGAATAGTTTCGACTTATAGATGTATATTTTAATTTCGAGGAGAAATGCTTATAACCTTTTCAAGATTATCTAATAATAAAAACAGACCTCTTGGGAATGAAATGTCATAAGTTTGATCATAGTTTCATTGACAGCTTGTGGTGACACTTCAGACCGATAACTTATAAGGCAGTTTTTAACAGCCGCCACTTATAACCATGCAGAAGACTTTTTACAGATAGTTGGCCATATTCACCTATCTCAAGGGAGGATCCTAGGAAACTCTGAAGCATCCACCCCAAGAAAGCGCATACAGAAATACAATAACTCCCACTGTTCAATAGTTGCTTGGATCCAACATAAAACCTTTTACTCCGAAAGGTGAGATGTTATGAAACAAAGATTAAAAAATAGGGATTTAAATTTTATTTCTACATATACATCAGTCGAGGTAAATATTTAGATAAAATATTACATAAATAACACTATATATAAATATTACATAAATAATAATTATATTTATGTATAAAATAATTAATATTGTAGAAACGTTATAAATTCATGATTTTTAATCTTGGTTTAGTGATAACATCTCACCTTTCGAAGTAGAAGGTTCCGTGTTCGTGATTTAGTTTCTAAAAAAACTTTATTATTCATATAATGAAATATATGAATAATAAAATTTATATATATATATATATATATATATATATATATATATATATATATATATATATATATAATATAATATAAGTTGAAATATATATATATAAATAATAAAGTTAATGAATAATAAAATTTTTTTACAAACTAAATTTTAAATGCTAAATATGTTTCATTTCCGGGTGCTTGGCAAATGCTTATGTGGTAATCAAATTCATTTCCTGATGCTGTTGCATATCATTTCTCATAGCTATTCCATATTTCATATTCTAAGGTTGTGGTAGTTTAATGTGCCTCTAGCATGTGAAGCCACCTCATCCCTAAACAAGAATGGCACAAAATTATAATGCATGTTTTAAAAACTTAAGGCTTCGAGCAATTAAATTTCGTATGATTTAAATAATATAAACGTTGGCGCAAAAAATCGCCAGAGAGATGTTGGAGGAATATTAAATTCTTTAACTGGCACGGCGAGTGGCTTTATTAGGACTAAATGTGTAACTGCCGGATCCGTTCCACATTTTCATCTGATATGCGAGGATTGCCAAATGATTTTCTTTTACACAAACAATTAGTGTTTTTGAATTGTTTATACCATCTAATCTTTTTCGCAGCAGGACGTGCGGCACCAGGTTATTCTCGACGGAAATCCCTTTGAGAAATTGTAACGTATTCAATTGCAGGGCACAAAATTATTTCTTTTATCCAGTCGCCATGTTCACAATCAAAAAAGAAAATAGAACGTTAGCGCTACCTGGTGGTACAACTACTAGAAATTCTTAATTTTTTTTCTATCGGTACCTATAATCTCAATTCATTGCGATCAAACAGTTATGATTTGTTGAAATTAGGTAACTTTTTTAAATTTTATAAAAAATTGTCATATTAAATAAAAAAAATAATATTTGTGTTGATAAGGTGTGAATTAAGCTATTAAACTTATTTAAAACACATTAAGCAGTTAATTTTGACAAGTGCTCTCTAATAATGTGTTAGAACGCAGAATATTCTTTCTAGTAAATTTCCATGTTTCATTGGAAATATCGATGGGGATTTCTTCCTTTAAACATTTTAATTTCTCATAAAAATTTTGTTAACTTGTTGTGGTTTCCAATTGGTTGGAAAAGTAGGCTGAGGATCGAGTTTATCTATGACTTCAGTTTCAGTGGTAACTCAGTTGATGATATATATTCATTTTTATACATTAGAATTTAGGGCTTTTGAAAAACTTGTATTATTAATAATTTTCACGCAACCTTAGATAGAAGTATGCTTTTCGCATGCTTGCTGGAATTCATTTGCTTTTCGCATGCTTGCTGGAATTCATTTGCTTTTCTCAATTGGACACTTTTATGTGGTGTGAATCATAACACTTTACACATTTAAGTGCCACGTGATACATTTGGAACATACAGTGAAAACGTTCGAGAAAAGAACACTAAAATATTACATTGACTTTTTTCCCCCATCTTTGAAGTTCTCAATGGTTATATCACTAATATATAACAAAGCGTCGATTTCATATTCAACATTTGCTTTGTTTGAAGAAACATTTTTACTGTCAAAGCACACACCATTGGCTCGCAAAAGGCATCAAAGATCCATGAAATTTGAGCATTAAAATTGAATTATAAAAGAGCAAACAAAAGAAAAACGTATGACAACATTAAATTTAAAAAAAATTCAGTCATTGGAAGTCAAATCCATAACTCTCCTACTTATCAATGCCGACCGCAATATTTCTCGAGCCCACCACATACTTTAAACTAAATGTGCCCTCCGGTAAATCTAAATTAACAACTTTGGACAATTGGGGTGTTTGGGGGAAATAAAACTTGTATTAGAAGATGATTATGTAATAATTTATTCTATTAATTTTTGAATACAGAATCCTTTTTTTATGATTGTCAACTGAAAATCTCGAATGACATGTATTTTTTTAATTTCCTCAAAATATGTTAAACTCGAAAGTTTTTATCTAAATACTTTTTTATATTTCGTTATGATCAACAAAGAAATTGGAGAATATTTTTAGATTTTCATATGATGTTTTAACTAAAATTTAGAATTTTTTTATTTAGTTTTCTTCACTTAAATGAGTATTACAAAAACAAAATCTGAAATGAAAAAAAATATTAAATTTTATTTTCTATTCCATGAATAATATCGTTCATTTTTGATAAACATAAAAATGCGAATCATCATTAATAGAATAAATTAGTTATTTTTCAACCGAGATCTAACCTTAAAAATCTGTAAATTTCGATTAAAAAATTTAAAAAAAAAATAAATATATGAAACCATACTTGTCTTGATATACCACGGAACTTAGTAAATTAATAGTGGATTCTTACATTATTATATTAATAAAATTAATGTAAAAATAAATAAAATATTTAAAATATCTAATATTTTAATAAGTTTATCTACAATTTAATTAGTTTTCTGAGATTTTTCAAGGAGAGTGCAAGATTTAAAATTTTTTGCTAAGAACTCCCATTTTTAGATTTGTTAGCATCCAAGGTCATTCGGATGTATATGTACATGTATGAAAATGTTTGTCCATTGCGTAGCAACAATTTATATCCGCTTCATCTTTTGTTTTTACTTTTTCAAAAACACAGAAACTGAACTTTCGTCTGAGTGGCTTCTCGTCCTTTTATTCTCAGTAAATTTCACTTGCACTGATTTAATTCCACTTTACGACAAATTTTCAAATAAGTTTAATGAAAAAAAATAATTTAAATAAACTATTACCAAGTAAAGAAAATCGAAGAAACGTAAAATAAATAATTTTTTAGAAATATTCATTTTTTTTAATAGTTTATTGGATAAAATTTCAGTTTTTATTTTATTTTTCATTTATTTTCATTTTGGAAATTAATGTCAAACGACCCATATAAAAAATAAGAATAAACTTCACTGAAACTTTCCAAAAATTAATCTATTACACACAAGAGTGGAAACATAAAATAAAATTTGTAAATTTTGTATAAACTTTTTATATATTTTGTAAATTTTGTGAAACATAAAATAAAAATTTGTAATAATTGTAGTGATTTTATGCTGTGAATTTTCTCTGCTCGTATATACCAGTAGCATGTATACTTTATACATAATGTATAGTATTATTTTCTCGCATTTTGTATACGTTATTCCAGAAAAAAGGGATTCAAAATACATATATGTATGCTCAGTACACATCGATTTTAAAAAATAATGTCCTAATAATTCTCGAGTAATATCTTCTTTAAGTAAGGAAGTAATATTTTCAAAACATAATTCGAATGCATTCTATTATTATAGCAATTTATTAAAATATAATAACTTTTATATGAGGAACTATTTTACTTAAATGTAACGCAGAATTTATTCTACCTAATTAAAAACTAGTTTTTACCGTTTCAAAAATTGAAGAAAGTATTTTCAAGGTACTGTCTTTTAAGAATCCTACAAAATAATTGCTCATTTGTAATTATTTTTCTTAATTAAGAACAAATTCCCTATTTTATAAACTTTTATTCATCCATTCTGAATGACGAGTTAATGTTTTAAAATTTCGGTTATTCAGCCTATTAAGAATTAAGTTAAAATGGTTTTATTTGTCGCTCAACGGTATTTTTCACACACGACGACTAATTACAGTTTATAGTGGATTCCTAACCGCTAAAAACTTCTAAGCACAAGGTGTGATTCGAAGTCGTGACCTGTTGAACCGAAAGTAAGAGCGAGTTAATCATTGGACTAGCAAATCGGCAACTACGAATTAAGATCAGAAAATAAACAGCTGGATTTGCGTTGTTTCATTGGGAACTTTCATAACATCCTCTGCATAGGCCACACTTAAAGATCCATTAACCATAATTTGTACATGTGTGTATGTGAGTCAGTCCAAACGTTTTGAAAGATTTCATTCACTGAATCAAAAAATTTTAATTTAAAATATTCATTTTGACAATCATACACACTATCATTTGAAGCTTTTATCTGAGTGACAACATGATTATCGCTGGTCAAAATGCCGAACTTTCAGACGAATGATAAATCTCTTACTTTCAATTCAATAGCAATTTGTGGGTCAGTTACAACAATTCGTTGGTTAGGTATTCACCATAGCTATGACTGTGTGTAATATTACTTAGAATCCACTTTAATATGCAGCACCCGATCTAATTAGTCCTCGTGTGCAAAAACAATTACTAAAGAACAATACACTAGCCACCACAAACAAATTTAAAATATTCCGTGACATTCCTTGGCAGTTACATTCAAAGTGATTATGAACATACCTTGAAAATGTAAAATCATATCATTTAAATAACGCTAAAGTTATAGATAAATTTAAGACTAGAGAAAGAGAAAACCTACATTTGCAAACGTTGCCGTAGAAAAACCGGGTTCTTTTTTTTTCTAAACACTTCCTCTTGAAAAGGCAGCGGGAAACGATTCCTAAAAACGGTCTTTTCAACCGAGTATTAAAGGTAACTGCATTGAAATCTTGCCTCGCTCACAAAAACTATGCAGGCGTTAGAGTGCCGGCATTGTAAACTATTGTTGCTCCACATCCGAATGTCAAAAGGGAAGTTAGGGGCGAAATAAAAAAAAACATGCTCGGAAATGACATCATTATGTAAGACGGAAAGCTTTTGAGTTGTAAGCAACAGACAGTCATAAAGGAGACTTCCCCTGATTTTTTTCAATAATATTCGTATGAATGGTTGTTAATAAATCGCACATCTGCGAAGAAGCTTGAAATCTCGATTTAATAAAATTGTTGCATCTTGATGTGTTGACTGTATATGAATGGAACATAAAATTTCTAGCGAAAAGAAAACGAAAATAATAAATACGATATAAATCTTAAATTTTCAAGAAAAAATATTTAAAGCAGTCTTATGATTGGAATATCAGTCTGTGTTGATTATAATAATTAGATTATCTTGGAAAAATCCTTTCTTAATTAAAACTACAGATAATATTTGAACTCACAAAAATATTGTTGACTTAAGATCTGTTTGTTATTGACAAAGAATAATTGTGACATCAAATGCATTTCTAAATTTAATCATGTAAGTTATTGTCATGTTACAATAAATTTCTGAAAACATTTGTGAGTTGCATTTTTTAACTACTTGAGAAAAGTGACTAGAATTTTTCTCCGATTTTAACAAAAATCAAGGATACTACCAATATTGTCAGGAAGATTACTATTTACTGCATTGTGCAGCCAGTTTCCGGTGACTATCTCTAGTCTCAACTAGAGTTAAATGTTCTGAAAATGCGAGTTCATGTTAAATATTACTGAATTTTTTAGTTTCTCTACTGCTACAGTTTGGAGAAGAAGGTAGCATCAAAAACATCGACCTCATGGGTATTCACCATGCTGCCCTAAGGATTGGACAGCACTCTTCGGAACATAAGGTTCAGGGTTCAAGCCGAGCTATTATTGAACAACAAGAGATGGATGTTGCATTTTCTGTCTTTTGCATGCACGACGATCCAGGTGGGTGCTAGAAGATTTCCCGAGTTGCCTCCTTTGTGACTCGTAAATATGGCCTTCTATCAATGAAAAGTCCTATCGCAAGACAAGTTATGCAGTAAATTTTGGCAACTGGTAACGATAAGATATATATGTAAGATATCCATTAACCATATGCAAACTTTCCTTCACCTTCTTTCTTTGAAGAAAGGTAATATTGCGGTTACAATTCCGTAAATAATTATTTACATAAGGGGATCATCTTATTTTTATTTTGATATTTTTTTAATTTTTTTCAGTTTTACTTACTGATTTTTAGAGAATCACCTTAACTTTTAATACTTTGTGGTCTTTTACTAGGATTTTTTCAGCATACTCTGCCTACTACTGGGTCTATTGCATTATTCACAATTTTCATTATTTGCCGAAATACAAGGCTAGCAAAAATAATTTATTCACTTTGAAAAGACTGTTTTTTTTTTAAAATATTAATACACATGAAAGATATATGAAAAAAAAAAACACTAACTCACTAAGTTTATATACCCATTACAAATGTTCATTATGAGTCCCTTTGGTGATACGTCCATACAATAATCAAAATGATTTTACACATTTCGAAGCAAACAACTAGGGTGATTGAATTGCCGATACAGCCGCAAAATGCTTTGTTTACACAAGGCGGTTATTTTTTGTACTCTCATTTGAAAGCAAGCTATACAGCTAGTAAATATGAACAACTATCATATCCAAAAAGCTATTAGCTTCTCTCTTGCATTTCTCCAATTTTAGACCACCACCAAACTTACACTTCTTTATCTGGTCCGAAAAATAATGGACTCGTTTTGGTACCAAGAACACACAATGCAAAGGTGGTAAGTTTTTCATTTTGTCCACATATCTGCTGATTTATATATGAACCAGGGCTGGATAAATATATCCTTTTCAAAACGAAATTATTTATATTATTGTCAATGTATGTAATTTCGTGTAAATTCAATGTTGACTTGTATTATTGTCAATATATATAATTATTTCTGTTTTATTAGGATTATGTATTTACTTTAGTTTACCCAATGTTTTACATATCTCATTTCATTTTTTGATATTTTTTTACATCTTTAAATTCTTTTTATTATTTCAACAAATCAAAATTTTCGCTGTTATTAGAAAAATTTATTACAAGTAATTTTCAGAAACACTTCAATGCTATGTCTGCTGTAATACTTTTATGTTTTAACCAAAGTTTAAATACTTTAAATTAAAAGATAATACATATGCATGTAGTATATAGTAAAATAATGGGTATCAAACACATTGCATTGCGTGACGTTTTTATCTTCTATCAAATTAAACTGCAAACCGCATCGTAATTTTTGAATTAGGTCAAATGTTGAGGTTTAAATTGTATGTTTGAATTGATATTAATATCTTCACATATCTATGTAACAATGGAGTAAGCACATCGAATTCTAACATTTTATGGTTATACATTCCCTCAATCCAACGGTCTTTACTTGTGTCATATCAAGCCCATCACCTTTCGAACTAGGTCCCAAGCAAATTGCATTTGCTTAGAAACATTCCTGAATCAATATAATTAAGTCAAATAGTTACAGTCATTTATTTGTCATAATTGAAAATTATAGGCCTGATTCTACATTTTTTAAAGATTTTTTTTTACTGTCTCTTTATTTTTTTGTAGAACTAATGTGTGGGGAGGAGTGAAAAAAGACGGATTTAAGAAAATTCCGTCTAGGATTAAGTTTCTGAGGTGATATGGAAAAATAATTTTTTTAAATTCTATAATATGTTGATACTTTTCAAGAAAAAAAAAAGATAATTTTATCACTCCAACTGTCACTTTCTCTTAATTAAAAATTTATAAATAAATATATATTGTTGAAATTCATTGTTGTAGTAAATTGTGCGCAAACAGCACATTAATTGAGAATGAAATTGCGACTTTAATTAAATATTACGTGATTCATCATTTGAAATTTCATTCTAGCAGCAATTATTTAAAGATTACATATTTTAATTAAAATAATTCTTAGAACTGAACGAACTAAGTTTTATTTTCGCGAATTATAAAAACTAGAGATAAAATAGAAAAATCGTAAATCTTATTTCTCTGGGATTCCTAAGAACACATGTAAGTTTACACTATACATCCTTATCTTTCGCAGCTCACTTGGCACCGAATAAGGAATTTTCATCTGAACTTGATACTAAATTTAGCTCTACAAAATCATTCATGTCAAAGTCAAGGCCATATTTGATATACAGCTTTCACTTCAATTTCATCATTCCTCAGAATAGTGCAATTCCCATTAATTTTCGTCGTTTGTCAGAAACTTTTTCGACTGGGAATGTTTTATTACCCAGTTGCCTATCTTTTTAAATATTTGTCAATCATTATTTTTATATTTAACATTCAATTAGCCGTTCAGTTATCTGCATTATTCCAGAAAAAGTTTCTAGAACATTTTTATCAAATTTACGGCTTGTTGGCCAAAATTATGCATTATATTTACTACGATTACAATTTGCAAATTAATTTCAGAGAGAATTATAGGCGTACTTTTCATGTTTTATAGCTTCACATGGTGAAGCGTACAAACAATATCACTTCACAAGCGGAATTTGTTTTTCGATTTTACTGTATTTGCACTAAATGTCATACCAAACCATAGAAACTAAATAGTTGTCTTCAATCATTAAATTTTAAAAGGGCTGAAATATATGATTTTTTTTTATTATTCAAATATATTGATGAAAGTTACTCCTGTTACTCACACTCTTCTCATTAAACTCGAACTGTTGGAAATTTTTACAATAAAAAAATCGTTGTGCACACCTTTTATGTAAAATAATTAGAATTATTTCGAAATAAAAATTTTCATGAAAACATACTCTAAACGTGAAGCTTTCTCATTTGGAATTATTATATTCTAATTTGTTATAATTAAAATGGTCTGAAAATTACTATATTAACATACATTCTTAATCTTTCTAAGTTTTAACATATGCCTTTTTCCAAACGCATACATTAAGGCAACATTAAGCTTTTATATCTGCATTTGGAAAAACTAAATTAAACTTATCATAAAATAAAGTTATATTTGAGGATTTGCATTTAAATTAGACAGCTTGTGTAATTCTGTCTAATTTAAATGCAAAATCATCAGAAATTTCAAATGCGAAATACATTATTTATGTTTCAAATATTTTGCAATAATGCATAAATTTTAATGCATTAAATCCTACTTTAAATGCGAGATCATGAAATGATATTTTTTTCATAGTGGCTTTTGAAGAAACTTGATTTCTTTACATGAATAATTATTGGCTTTACAGTAATTTTCTCTATCATTTGCAATACTTTTATCTATTGTATGAACATCTCTCTATCTTATTTCTTTTTTAATTCTGTATAAGTCACCAAACAGAAAAAGAAACAAGTGCAGCCAAAATTATTCGAAAATTAGACGTTCAAAATCCGGTTGAAAACACTTCTTGCTATTTTACATAAAAAGCAACATCAAAAGTAAAATGATCTGCATTACATGATAATAAAAGTAGGCAAGAAGTTTTAATAAAAAACACAGACATGTAGAATTCAATTCATTTTCACAACAGAAAACATTCAAATAATGGGAATTTATTTAAATCCTTAATTTTCTTTCATTTGCATATATAAAACCGCACATTTTGTAAATGTTCCCTTTTCAGAGGGGTTATAAAATCAAATAAATTCGTTCTATTCTTTTATTATTAGAAAAAGAATCTTTTTATATTATAGGATTTGTTATAGATGAAAAAATAAAAGTGCGAAAGGTAATGTTCGTAAGTATAGCTAAATGTACAATTTTCTATTACCTTCATTGAACTTCGTATTTCTTTCACTTTAGTCTACTATTTCCCGATGAAAAACTACCATCTCTTTATTATATTAAAAAGTAAACATAAATAAAAATTAGGCGAAAGAACTTACTTGATTTTCTTTAAATGAAAATTGTGCTTTAGAAAAGAATTTACAAAGCTGGTTTTCAGATTTATTAAATCACATATTCTTACTTTATTTTAAATTCGTCCTTCACGTGAAATTATTTGATTAGGGCTTTTCTCTCCGAAGAATTTTTAAATAACATTTTGAAGTTTTATTTCAAAATCTTACAACATATAAAATAGTTTTCAACCATTAAAACCGTGACAAGACTGAAATAATAGCCTTACTTTTAACGCTGTATACCTCCTCGAAACATGCTATACAGCTAAATATAAAAGTTTTAACAACTAGAAAGAATTGATTGAAAATTTATTAAATATGTTTATACGTTTTTTGATATAAGTAAGTGATCAAAACTAATGAACAATTTACTACTGAAAAACTAACAGTTGAAATGAGAACTTTAAAACATTGTTATGGCATCTCTAACACAGATGCAGGACAATTTGTGTTGTGATAATGATACATTATATTTTTAAAATCAATGCATTTCTAACTACAAACAGTGGAATTTAGATTTTAAATCAATAAGAGGCTTAAGATGTACAAGCTTAAGTCCAAACAAATCCCTTAAGTAATTAATAAAGATCTTACTATTCTATTTTGGAACAGTATTCCAAAACTTTCGTGTCGTACGCATGTTTCATACCATTGCTGAATACAGCTGAGAATTATCTTGTTGGAAGAAAGCTCCTTACAGCATAGCCGTACTACGTAACACAAGTGACAACGAAACTTAAATTCATAAAGTGTAAGCTATAAGCTCCTACTTTTGGCTATATTTTCTTACAACTCGTATTGATTTGATCAAAAATTGAAACAAAAAATACAATGTTTTAAACAACAAGAATAATGCATCATAAAGCAGAAAAAAAACAGGATTTAAGTGTTCATCAAGCAGAAAGCATAAATGCTGTGATCTGCAAAACCTATAGCAGTTCAGTAGAACATTTATATATATATCAATGGATCTAAATTTATCTTAAAATCTGACGATAATCATGTTCTTATTTCAGAAATTCGTAATCACCTAATCAGTCTTTCCCTCTATCTGGCATATGCTTTATGGTTATACCAGTATATGCTGTAGTCATATGGCTATATGACTAGAGCTATACTGATTATATGCTCAAAAGAATGCTCAATTACTCTTCATTTCCAATCATCTTTAGTAATGATTCACAAATAAAACAATAGTTTACGATATGATCAGAGCTCTTGACTCGTATGTACCCACACGACAAAGTTCTCAAGAAGTATTTTCCAAAACAATTCAGTGTTGAGCATCAGGATCGGAATACTTGAAGTAAATTGAAGCTCTTTAACGATTAGCATAATCGCCAAATTTTGCTTTAATCAAACATTTAAAGAACAACCTAAAACTCAGACGCTTAATTGGACATTTAAGCATCTGGCTGATTTATTAACCCATTTACACTATTTGTGGTCATAAATATTCCATACTTTCAACAAAAATTATGTACCACCATTGTATTATGCTTTGTATTCTGTATATAGGTTAAATTCTAACAAATTTCTAAAAAAAATATTTCATTTTGAATTTTTGCAGCAACAAATTGTTATTTATGTAATAAGTTTTAATTATATGGCACCAATGGTTCCAGTGATATCCCTCAATTCGTATAACTTTTCCTTGGTCTTACAATTTCAGTATTGAGTATTCTAATTTTAAGTCTTGGCACAGGGATTATATATTTTTTTTTATTTCCAGACAACGCTTTCCCTACCTAATATATAAGACCTTCTCACTTAAATGTATCTATATAGTTAAATACTGAACCTTGATTATAATTATACCTTATGATTACTGAATAATTTTTCTACATTTAAAACTGGTTATACAGCCCTGGAGGTGATTTTTATTTTAGTGCTATTGGTGAAACTTTTAGAGCGTTGCCAGCCAATATCCAAGATTCTATCATGATAATATTTTTCAAATAAAATTGCTTACATTATTTCTATTTTTTCAATTTTGATTTAGTCATAGTTCCTTATTTATTCCCATCATTTTTCACTTTAAAAATGAATTTATAAAAATTGACTATTGTTCATAGTATTTTTCTTTTACTAATATTACTAATACTAAAAATAAAAACACTTGCTCTAAAACAAAGAATTATATTTATATAAGTATTCTTGGTATGCATTTAATATTTTTATTAAGTAGAAAGCTTAAATTTTAACGCTCAAAATGCGATATTATCAATGAACATCCTGTAATAAGATGTGATA
>JAPDSC010108550.1:100186-123184 GCA_026290005.1 Latrodectus geometricus
TTTTGAATTGATTTTAGAGAACTGAATTCTATTTGAAAAACAAAATTGAAAATTTTTCAGGATCGATAATGCCATTAGCCAGAAGGAGTAATCTAAGATATATTTTAATACCTAGATACAAGTGCATACAAATCTGTGAAAACGACATGGTTGAAATGGTTTGCTCGAGTTTCTCTGGTTAAACAAAGAAATTCATAATGGCTTGATATAGGCTCCTATTTTGCATTTACACAAGATTCTTGCTTGCAAATAATATAATTTGAAGTTACCTGTCTAATTTTTTACTGTGATGCTTCTAGATTAAAGCTGCAGATGCCTGATTAATAGAAGAGCTCATTTTTGTTTATTCCTCCTTGCCCAAATCACAGAATGCCATGCTAATTTTAAGGTTTAATGATATTATATTAACGTAGTATGAAGAAGGTACTGATAGGATACTTAATTTCTCGATCTTGGTAAGAAGCGTCTGATGATGGCTCAATTTCACCATCAAATAATTAGTTCACCGAAGGATTTTTCCATATCGTCATACATATATGTTCTTCTGATCTATGGGGGATTTTCATCTTCATTTCAGTTTAAAATATTTTTTAATAATTCTTCAAAATGTAAATAGAAAGATCCTCTAAAAACACCAGGCCAAATTTACGTTCAATTATTTTGTTGATTTAATAATCTTTTTAATGATTCTAATTACTTTAATGTTGAGACATGTAATCTTAGAACAATGTTTAAAATTTATGAATTGAAATTAAACTTTCAAGATATTGATTTGACAAAAAAAATTTTTTTTTTGGTCCTGTTATAATAAATGGTGCATAGTTGGCTAGCAACGTAAAAGATTACATGTAGCTTGGATACTTATCGTAAAATTTACTTTAAAATGCTAAATAGTTGCAAAAAATGAATAAAATAGAATTGTAATAAAATACATAATACTTATGAATTATTTCAATTGCAAAATCTAAATTTGTTTTGTTTAATGAAGATTATCTTAAATTTACACGCAGAATGTCAATTAATGGTATAGTGGCTATAGAAAAATAACATAAAAAGCCATGTTCACAAAAACCTAAAACTCAGATCCTATTGCTTATCATTAAACCTTCTTTGCATGATTTTTTCTTTATTGGTGAAATTAATCAAGTTGATATAATTCATGTTCAAAATTAAAGGAAAAATGGTTAAAAAAAAATCTTAGTATATATTTATAGTATAAATTTAGCAAAAAACAATATGCTAAAAATTTTCATCATCATCCAAAGTTAGATCATTAGCTTAGTACTAAATAGAAATAAAAGAGGGAAATAATAGAAACACGTGTTACAAACCTTTCTTCCACTCATTTTCAATTTTTTAGCAATAGAAACTCTAATATAATAAAACAAAATAATAAACGAAATCGTACGTTTATTGCAACTACAACAAACAGCGGAATGAGACAACTTTAAGCTCGTTTCACTGATAATGACACTTGTTTATTTTTGACAGCTATGTTTCTTTTCATGCAATGGACATTAAAAAGGTATCCAAACACGATCAACTTAAAGTGAACTTGTTCTTT
The DNA here is from genome assembly GCA_026290005.1 of Latrodectus geometricus. Classification (NCBI taxonomy): domain Eukaryota; kingdom Metazoa; phylum Arthropoda; class Arachnida; order Araneae; family Theridiidae; genus Latrodectus; species Latrodectus geometricus. The sequence goes on from JAPDSC010108550.1 coordinate 101,751, forward strand.
TATATAATTTTTGGGCATTATAGGTTATGATGGAAATTTCCACCATAATGCAAAGAAGGGTTAAAAAAATTCAAGGGAATGTGAAGATTTTTAAGAGATAAAGCGTCTTTTCACACATCTTGAATGATTTAAATGCATCATGACTGTCTTTATGTAGTCCATTTGTTATTTACGCTGACTTGTTTGAAGTGTTTTCGACATTAGATTAAAATTTGAAAAGTAGAATTTTATAGGAATTGCGATCTAAATCACGTTTCTTGGGTTATTTCCACAAGCTATCAAAGAATGCAATAATTTTATACCCTCACTTACAAAATTTACCCTCGCTTATTTGCTTTTTGGTATAATTGTCTCTAGCCTTTTCCAAATTAATACAGGTAGCACTTCCACAAAAAATACGGTTTTACTCTAACATGACGGAAAAGTTGCAGAAAAATTCATATAACAGGATTTTATTTTAATTAGAAATTTGCGAAGTCCTTTATGTGACACTAATTCTACATCACTGCATAGAATGGTTTTTGTTTACCTTATTAGAAAGTTAATTTATCTTAAAATATTGATGAGAAGGTATAACGCAAAATCATTCCTATGTTAAAATATATTGTTAAATCATAACTTTTATTATAACGCTATTCTTATATTATAGAGGAAAGCACCAAGCAATGTCTCACTTAAAAATTTAACTCATTACAGAATAGATTTTGTATCAAGGTATTGCTTTTTAATTTGAATTTTATTAAGTAAGAACGTAGCTCAGAAGTAGATTTTGTACAGGATTCCAAATTAGACAAAAGATTAGAAATTAATTGATACAATTGAAATAGGAAGCAGTTATTTAAGGACTGCACAAAAGTCGTATCTCTGTCATTAAAAGAACCAAAAACATCACTGTTGAAAACATGTTGGAAAAAGCCATGGTCTTCAATCGAAATAGAAAACTTGCATGTATCGTCAGAAAATGAAATTAGTGGTATCTGAGAAGCTCTTATGTAAATCAGAAGCTAAGAATGTATAAATAATATTGAAGACGTTTTAATTTTATAAGTGGAAGAAGCTGACAAAGCTAATTTAAGGAAAATAGCATCCAATAATGTAAAGCAAATCGATTCTAAAGACAGAGTGAGGAAGGATAAATTTGATAATTTAACAGTGAAAAGTTAGATAAAGGCATAAGCTTATAAATAAAAAAAAAACTTATTTTTCTTAAATGCATGCAATTATTTGACAGACCAAATTTTTCAATTTATTTTGCAAGAACATGTAAATAAAACACAATATGTAATTCTTAAGATGCAAAAAATTTAGAAAGAAAGTAGCACACATACCTCGTGCTCATTTGACTGCACTGAGTAATGATGGGGAAGAAATTTACTAAAGTTACAATTAAATGAAAAAATTGATTTTAGTATTTTTGTTTTGTGCCATACATGTCATTTTGGCGTTTTTGTTTTGTGCCATCTTACAATAAGAATTTTTTTAAATGGATTAGAAATTGTTTTCAATAAGTTTTAATGAAGTAAATCCATTTTTTTTAATTGAATCTCTCATAAATACAGTTTGAATAATACGATATTTTCTAAAGGCTTAACCCCCATGTTAAAAAGGGTTATCTGTAATTAAAACTATCAAAAAAATAATTTTTAATTTCATTATAAAAGAAAATTACACGTTGGCGTTTCTGATGGAAGTTTAAAGTGTATTTTATGTAAATGGTGACTGTAATCTTCATAACCACATAAGTTAATATGTTAATATTCATTAGAATCAATGTATGCTTTAGGATTGAAATAAATCTTCAAATATTCTTTTATATGCATTGTATTTAAAGGTTAAAGCATGTAAAATTATGCATTGATTAATGATAGCGATGTTTTGTTAAATGTAAAACTTAAGAAATCTGAAAGAGCATCAGAAGGGATCTTATTGTATTCAACATTTAAAAAGAATATGGTGATATTGTGTGAATATATTTAGTATTATTTAAATTATAGATGATAAATCATTTAAATCTGAATTAAAGGAATTCGTGTCCAACTATTTGGATAGCTGAAATTTTTTACCGTATAAAATTTTAAAATCTGTAAATTTCAAAAAATAATCCAACTGGAATCTAAGATTTTCAATTAATAAGTTTTTTAAGAAACTGATATTAAGAATCTTATAAAAGAAATAATTTTTAAAAATAGTTCTTATATTATATACAATTGCTTTTATATATAAAATTATATTAACGAAAAAATTCAATAAATTTTAAAAAAATCAATTGTTCTCCGCAAATTTATATACTTAAAAATGCTTATCTTTAAAAATGCTGTCGGAGTTTTAAAAATTAAAACCACCATGCACTAATTTTCTTCATAATAAACTCCCCTCTTTTAAACATTATAATTTCGTACCTCCTTCTTCGAATGTTGTAGACCGGAGCTGGGCTTTAATGAGACCGTGATGAACACGTCTGATGGACCGCCAAAACATTTAGTTAATCGCTGATGCTCACTTTTAAGATCTGAGTAACGAAAAATGCACTTGTTTAACCGCCGATAGTCAGTGAAGGCGGTCGCGAGACAAAAAAAATTAAAAGCAGCTCGTGATCCAGAAAAGTCTGCCCACTCCAGTTGTAGACTATAGACGATTTGTGATCACGTGAGTATAATTTTTCCAAGGGAGAAAGTTTATCTATTTTCTTCTATTCAGAGTATTAATATATATTAATTTTTTCCTTTTAATAGTTCTCTTTTTTGGTATTTTATTTAAACACATGTATATAAAATCATTTCACTCAAGCATGCAGCTAAATATTAACAAATTTTTAAAAAGATTTTAAAGAGAATTATTCTGTAAATAGAAAAGTATGTTTAAAAAAATATATAAAATACGCGCGCGTAAAAGCTGAAAAACTTTTATTTTTTTCGTAAAATTATTACAGGTTAAAAAAATTAAAATATTTAATTCTTTTTTAAAGTAAAACAATAAATTTTTGTAAGCAGTTTGTTTTCATTAAGAGTTCAATTTCTTTCCCTTAGAATTTTGTTCAAACCATATAAGACAAATGCAAGGTGCAAAAGGTGTGGTAATTGTGCCACAAGATTTTTAGACAAGCTGAAAATAACCGACTTAATGTCAAGACAGCGCCTAACATGCTTTAGTAAGGGCAACTTTAAGAATTGTTCTAGATTTGGTAAAAGTTTATCATGTCACACACCGACACACCCTTAACATGACACTTGAGCGTTATCTTGAATGAAAAGGAGAAGAGTACAAAATATATGTACATAACGATGTGAAAAGATTCCCGTTCATATCAAATAGTAAATAGATCAAGTTTACACACCATAAAATCGCATTGTCAAATATTTTAGCCAAAAACATTCGTTAGGTGAAAAACTGAGTTGGCTTTTTCCACATCATAAAAGAAATTTGGTCCAATAGATGAAAAGCGCATAAGATCGCAGCCTGGTAGTTTTTCTAATCGGGCAATGAAAGATTTATAGATAATTCTAAGACAATCGAGCAGTAAATACCTAAACCACGAATTGTACAATAAAATAGTACTCTCTTAAGTATTGCTGGTGTTTAATATATGTACTTTGTTGTTCATTGTTAGCTAATGTTAATATATGTACATTGTTGTTCATTGTTATTAATGTTCTAAAATAATAAACAATGTATTTCCCTATATGAAAAACAGGGTTAAACCGTTGATTGCAGAATCTTCAAAAATAAGCAAAGCATCAGAAATATATTTGCAATTCACTGGAAACCTATTGTTCCTAGTAATAAATCCAGATTTCATTTAACTTGTATTGCGATTTTTGAAAGCACCAGAGGTTCAACTTTGCCTTTCATGATTGAATCGTATAGCCTTAACTGCTGGGAAGACTGGTGTAGTCTACCACACACACACACACACATTTCTTTTAACTTTCTGTCTGTTATTTTTGGAAACTATACGGTTAGAAAATCTTATGGCCATTTGTGGGATCTAAGGAACAATTTTCCATCAAGATACTTACTTGTCCTTATCAAAAGTATCGCAAAACTGCTCGAGATAAAACCCTTCCTTGTTCAGTGTTTTACTCAGATATAATTTTAATCCAGCCATTTAAAGAACTACGATAAGCATTAATTTCGCTGATTTTTAAATTCATTTGCCTCAGAATTCTAACAGATATTGTATAATGACATTGCGTTGTTGCATTTCTGTTTACATTTCAAGGAAAATAACTCACATTATGAATTTATACATTTTATAATATAATGCCATATTGTATAATTTTTACAGTTTAATAAAATACTGTATTACCATTACGTTGTTGTGTTATTATTAACATTTCTAGGACACAGTAACTTTATGAATTTTTCAACAGTAATTAGTTTTTCTAATTTGAAGTTTCCACCACTTAATTTAATACTACAAACGTAGGATCAGATTTACTTTACGATCCCCCTTAGCGCAATTTTTCTACATTTGTTGATAAATAACATTTTCTTTCAAAACATTTTTTCTCATAGGCAATATTTTTCAATATTATGTTTTTGCTTGTAAAAAATAACGAGATTTTTGGCGAAATTTTGAAAATTCGTCAAGGGTGACCGTACAATAAATTTTTACCCAAACGTTCACATGAATAACTCAAATTTTACAACTTTTTCTTGCAAAACTGTGCACATATATTAACTGAAGTCAGACCTCATAATTATTACAAAAAAAGCATGCAACGGAATAATTAAAATTTTCAGATAAGAATTTAAGTTATCGAGATATACATATATTTCCATTTTAATTTTTTAATATTTTTTTAATATAAGATATTCGAAACAAAGTTGGTCGAGTTGTGGAAATTGTGATGGTAATAAAAATAAAATTGCCGATTTTGTTTTTTACTCAGAAAATCTTACACGACTAATAACTTTTTCAGCATTGTGATGAATGTAAATTGTGTTATAAGTTCTTAAATAAGTAAAGAAGTTATATTTAATCCATCCTTTAATTTTAATAAATTAGGATGAATACTTATAGGAATAATATATATATATATATATATATATATTATTCCTATAAGTTAATAGATGAATTATAGCATATTTCATCTATGATAACTTATTTAAGTTAATGATTTATATAACTTGAAAAGGACTAATCAATCTTAATTTTATTTCATAATGGTGAAAGATGTGGCTTAGTATTTGAAACCAAAATCATAAAATAATCAGAAAAGATTAAGAGTGGTTTCATGCTTTTTTAAAGAAGTTATTACAAGATTATTTACCAGGTTTTAGCTTTTTTGCTTCAAGTTAAAGCTGGAAGGAATAAAACCCGAAATATTTTTAACTATTACAAATGAATTAATTTATAAACTTTAAAATCACTAAGTAAATAGCTTCATTTTAAAAAGACAAGAGGAATATAGGCGTTATATTTAAAAATTAATCGTATTTAAAATTCTGTAAATTAGCCATTTTCAGAACTGACATTAGAGTTTTAAAAACAAACTATAGAATATTTGGAATGTATGGAATATTTTTAAGCTTTATATGGGAATAGAATTTGATAATTCGGAATTTTAAATTGCTTTACACACATTTCTGCGAAAACTATTCAATCTTTGTCATCGTATCCGCCAAAAGATTTAACCTGGGACTTATTACGAAGTATTCATTCTGTTTTTGGCTTGATTGTAAAGTAATTTTACTATATACAAAACCCGCAGCATTTTGTTAATATAACAGTTATGAACAAGCAAACATACGAACAAGCATATTTAAAATTATTTGACAATCAGAATTTCTTCAGACTATCAGACTATCTTACTAGATCTGAAAGGATGTTGTAGTCCTTAATCAAAATTTCAAAATCTCAAATGGGAATTATTGCAAAACAATATTTATTGTAATTCTATATTTGATTATTATATCGCAATTTTTTCTATACCATTCTATTATTTTTCCTTGCATCATTTAATGCCAAGGACAGTTAATTTGACCCTGATATTTCAATTCCATTGAATCTGTTCCAAAATAAAAAATTGATTAATCATAAAAATATATATAATTTGCTTTCTAATTAAAATCCTACTTAAACGTGATTTCGAAGGCTTGAATAAGAGAAAAAAAATCGCAATTAAGATCCCACGTAAATGAAATTAAAAACAAAGCCCTTTCAAAATCCTGATTAATATTTCCTGATCTCAACCTTGAAGACTAAAATAGATAAATATCAATCGAAGGAAGGAGTTTCGAAAGTTTCGATAAAAATCAATTCGTAGAATTTTGTCCGAGACTTCTGACAAAACCAAAATCTTACTTCACCGGAAGGGAAGTACTTTGCGTGACACCGAAAATACCTTTGTTTTAATCAAAGGGGCCCCAGAAAGGTGGGTCCCAATGACTAAATCTCTCCCGTGACCCAATTATTTTAAGAAAATATAATCCAATGTTACATCCGCACGCAGTTCATTTCTCGTGGGAACAGAAAAACAGCAGACTTGAAAAACTTTTATATTGATTTGATTTTCTTACTCAGAAAAAAAAAATTTTTATTGAAATGTATTTACACTTGTAATGATTCATTATCAGGTGAATCCTAATAATTTACTTAAGATTAATATGTTTATTTCTTGTTATTTTATTCCCTTAAATACAAAATTGCATTCACTGATTTATTTTCTTGCTTTAAATATTAAAAAAAAATTACTTTTTATATTTTATTAGCTTTGGCACTGTTGATAATTACAGTGAGTTGCATAAATAAATGCCAAACCAATACATGACCAACATTAATGGTAAACTGCATAAAATGAATAATTTTAAAAAATTAAAGGAATTAAGTTATGTTTTAAATAAATCATGAAATGGAAAAATATTGCGTCATTTTCACACAGCAAAATATTTTTTTAAACTTTTGTTGGTTCAAACTGATTTAAACATTGTTACATAAGATACTTATTTATTTTATTCGAAATTTTTATATTTCATACTTCAAAATCTTTTATTTTGTTTAAATCATATATAAAATAAAATTCTCTACCAATAAAAAGTGCAAATAGTAATATCAAGAAAATTTAAATTTTATTTGTTTTATGAGGAAATTTATAATGCCGCACTGAAGAAAATAATCTGAGTGAGAAACTCAAAAAATTTGATTTTCTGAAGACTGGAAAGTTGAAAAGCGAAATTATTAACTTCTCATAATACTTTAAGTAAAAAATATTAATGTTTAAAATAAGAAATCTGTTAGAAATAGAATAAATTATTAGCAATATTAAAACAATTTACGAATTTGCATTAAGACAGCTTATTTACTAGTAAAGTAACACAGCAGACCAACAAAACTATTTTACATACTACAATCTATTACATTGTAAAATTAATTTTATATATCGCTTTTCATAAATTAAAAAAACCAAGACTGATAAAGCATCATAAAGAAGAGAGACTCAACTGGACAAAGGCGATCATCAACCGGGATGTTACTTTAAAAATATTGTTTTTCCGATGGAAAAAGAACTCAATTTGAATGGCCTGAACAGTAATATTTATCACTAACATCATTTATGTGAATGTAAACTATATATTTCTTCAGTAAGCTGAACAGGCAGCCGAATGATTAGAACTAACATTTAGTCAAATAATTGGAGAGTTCGAATTCCAAATCGAATTTGAATGTTTGTAGTGGTTCAGAACACACTTTAAATTGTATGTCCCAAAGAAGTTTAAATATGTAAAAAATCGTTGAATGGCAAAAAAACTAATCAATTAGTAGGTAGACGGGTGAATGCTCTAAAATGGTATGGGAAGCTTTTGCGTAAGACGTATAATGTAATTTGCAGCAAGTTCTTGGAACTTAGTTGCCACACACATCAACAAATATTTTACTAATTTCTTATACTTTTTTGGTTGACTTTTGGATAGTCAAATTGGAAATTTAACCGTTTGAGTGCGGCGAAGCGCTATCGCGCTTCGCTTGTTATGCGCCAAAAATGCGGAGAAGCGCGATAGCGCTTCTCTTGTTTTGTTAATTAAATAACTACGCATTTCATTCCGCACTTTTAGCATATATATATATAAGAAACCTCTTCAGCACTCAAACGGTTAAGCAAAAGAATTCTCCTTGATTGGTCTTTAAGCCAATTTAATATTGATTTCTAAAAGAAAAATTCGAGTTTCTATATTGTCAGAGAAATTAGTTCTTTGCTAATCATTTTGAATAACTTATGTTATAACTTAAGTTATTCATTTTGGATGTAAAGCACTGATAGATTAAATTCATTGGAAAAGCACGTTTCCCCCATTTGTTAAGAAAATGAATGAAAGAATGACGTCACAATTGATGATATCCAACACTCGATGGCTAGAGTCATCGATAAGACTTGCAGTTGTGATTCACGGAATAAAACTTATTAGCTTTGAACACATTTAAAAATAATTATTATAACTTTTCAGCAGTTATATGTTGCTAAGAATGGATTGAATTCGTGTTTTCAAGACTACTAATAAATTTAATACTGTAGGTAATTTGTTTAACGAATTTAACTGATTTAATTTAATTATTTCAGTCACTCAAATCTAGTTTTACAAAAAAATGCGCGCTATTTCAAATGCTGAGTGATCTAAAACAAAACAAATTTAAATCAATAGGGAAAATATTAAATTAGATTCTTATCAAAAAATCCTTTTAAGAAGGCCAGGTGTGAAAATAGAAAAGTTAGGATCACGAGATGATAATTTCAGAAGAATTGAAACAGCCAGTCATGCATAGGTGTGAAAGAGAAATAAAGGAGGTGCACAAAATGCTGCATTTCTTGGAAAGTGCTGTAAATGACACTGATTTCAAGGAATAGAAGGTACGGTTATAACAATTGCAGCTGCGTTATTTGAATAGAAGCGTGCATATTTTAGACATAAATGAAATTTTTAGAAACTCCAGTGATATCTAAAATCAAGAAATAAATCTTAAAATTGCTAGAAAAGAAATCTTGACTCATTGTAAAGCGTTGAACTTGCATCTGCATTGAGAAAGAAGATCTTAAAAATGAAAGTTAAAATGTTTCAATGCAAAGATTTATGAGGATATATACGCAATACATTGGAGTGTTATTTGTTTTTATGCAAATCAGATTTGAGAAAGCGTAACTCTTGGCTCAATTTATTATAAAAAAAAATTGCGCCAAGAATTTTTCGAAGAATTTCAATAATTGAAAAACTTTATTATTTTACAAACTAAATCTGTTTATTGGGAATTATTTTTATCTGATATTTTAATAAAATTAAATTGAATATTTCCTTACTTATAAAGATTCAATGTAACGTTAGTTAAACAACAAGACAAAAAATGTATATATCAAAAAAAATTATAAAACTAAAAACATAAGTCAAGAAAATTTTATCAATACTATGTTAATTTCTACAAGGAAAAAACATCAATAACAATTATTTATGGATATGAAAGAACCCAATTTGTAATTATTTAGCAATTTTAATTGCTTTTTCGAAAAAAATTAATAATAAAAATTTTAGGAAAAATCAATTCACTGTTTCAAATGAATGGATTGGATTGTTTTGTTTACGATCACTTATTGCATATAGTTGGAAAGGGACCTACAATTTGCAATGGATTCCATACCATTATACTAAAACGCTTGTCTAGATAAGAATCAAATCCGCCGCTTACTCTGTCTAGTGGTTAGCATGCCTGACTGCGGAGAGGTAGGTCTGGCTTCGAATCCCGGTTCGGGCATAGATTGTATGTGATGTACTTTCTCTCTCTATCCTGTCTTTGTCTTTTACTTGTATGAATGGTTGCCTACCCTATAAGCGGGTACCTATGGCATGTACGTTCAGAGGTCAAGTCAGTCTTCTGCCCTTGTGGTTCCTATCCAAAAAAGAAGCTGCAAACTACCCTATGCCAGATCTTCTGGACCTGGTGTGGGTTTTCCTGCTCCAGGGGGATAAGCAACAACAACAGAATCAAATCCACTAACTCTTAAAATGCCGCCAAAGAACTATTTACTCAACTGTCAGGTTGCCTTCATTCGCGCGGAATTTCGTGAACTTTGTAGTTTTCGTTTAGAAAGAAATAATGAACTTTAAGTTTATTTTCGACAAGTGGCATTTTTTATTCTACAATAAATGATTTTTGGTTAGAAATTGAATTTCAACTCTAATTATATTAACTAAAAATTAATAAGACAAGCGGTCTTAACTTGAATCATTTAAGCTTATAATAAAATTTTTCTGGATATATTAAAATTAAAACTAATCTTATTAGCTGAATTAATATTCATTAACAATAATGTTTAACTATTATTACTTATATTCTGTAGTAGTACATATAATAGTTTCATTTATATTTCAAAATATTTCATATTATCAGTTGAAAATATAAAATATTTTAAACTTTGATTATAAGCATTTCATTAAGATCTGTTGATTCATCTAACATATAAGGTAAAGAAAAAATCAAAAATTTCCATCAGTTTGAATTCCAATCTTTTAAAGATTACAAATTAAAGGACTGCTTTATATATAAAATTTTATACTTTTTATTTTAGTCTTTTTCTATAATATATAATCGCATTTAGTTAATATCAAAAACACTTAACACAAATTGGATTAACATTTTTAAAAATATGAAAAAACATGATGTAAGATTTATTTCAAAATTCAACAAAACAAAATCTGTCAAATAGAGCATATCTATACTAGCATTCATTCGTTTTATTGAATGAAGATTTAAAGTTTATACGAAAAATGCAATCTGATGTATTATGATTATACTAAAGCTATTTTCACTTATCTATATGGAAGGAAATCACGACAGTTAAAGAAATAATGTCTATATTTTTTGAGAATGTGTAACAGAAATATACTGTATTTTGTTTCACATTCTCTAAAATAGTGCCATATATCTTCCCAAACAATACAGGATACAAGGTATATATATATATCATGAGATATGATTAAATAAGCATTCTGCAACACATTACTGCAGAAAGAAATAGTGTGGGTTGGGTTCAAACTACGTTTATTATACTTACGTTAAACTAAAAATATAAGTAATATTAATATCAAATTCATGATAATTTATGAATTGATTAATATGGTATCAGAAAAATATTGAATTTAAATTTTTACACAGTTACCTTCTGGAAAATAAAAAATATTAGTATTAAAAATAAGTTATAAGTAATAGTTGTTAGCATTTTATCATACTACAATTAATAATTTTATTCTAAAATACCTTGCTTGTGTGTTGTGGTTGTTTAACAACTGACGATTTACGGCCTTTCTTCAGAAAGAACTGTTTTACTATCAGATTCTAAAAGTGCGCTTCAAACACTTTTGAATAATTAAAATTGATTCCAAAGAATTTCAGAGTGTAGACCCTTGTTTAAGGCACTAGCACACAGAATTTCATTCCAATGGATTCCTGCTCATTGAGGTCAATAAAAAAGCAGATGCACTATAAAGAAGAGAGCTTTGAGAGAACAATTTATAAATCACATCTGCTGTCTCACCCCACGACTAAATTGTTCATTAATCTTACTGAAAAAATCTTAAACAGGACATGATTCAATGCACAGGGGATAAGAGATGGAAGATTCTGGGGGAAAAAAGAGAATTATTCCCAGTTTTCCAAAATCTGCGGCGTCTCTATTTAAAGGACGGACTGGACATGACTGCTTGCAGGATCATTTCTTTAAAATTAAAATGGTGAATTTCCCAAACTGTGTTTTGTGTGTTATTTAAAATGCTCAAAAATCATTTCCTTGAATTAACAAATGATTTTTCAACATTTAAATAATTGTACCGTACTTTCTTGATATGAGGACATTGTCAAGAAGTAATTAAAGAGCCAGTGAACTAACTGCTAAAGCACTTATGTTCATCATTTGCAAAATAAAAGAGTTCTAAATACAACAGAAATTTATTGTGAAAAAAAATGAACTTAAATTCATAACAAAGTTCTATTATATAAGGTTACGTACATTAATTATATAGCTTATAGAAGGATAATTTTTAATCGTAAAAACTGTAATTAATTCTAAAGTTTTGTATACTCATCACTTTTTAAAAACAGTCAATTAAAGAAAGATCAAAAGAGACGCAAACATTTGAAAACTTTCTTAGTAGTAGAAAATAAATCATGCACTAATAACAATTTGAATCAATTTCAAAGTTTTCTACATATATCATTTGAGATAAATAGTAAGGAGAAAAATAACTTTTTAAGAAAGAAAAAAAATGAAATTGAATCATAACAGTAACTATATTTCATTATCTAGAAATGAAACGTAGTTACAATTTCTGAAAGAAAAGCAAATGCAGTTGTCATAAAATCGATCGAATTATAATTTTCTATTTTGGGTTAAAACCAAAAACTCTGCTATAAAGTTCAGTTATAATTAATTTTCTTCTTCTATTATATCAGGGTTATTGGTTTGAAAGTTCAAAAAATTGATCTTCTTTGAAATTTTTAAAATTTGAACTTAAATTTGCACGCGAAATTGCTTCAAAATTATTATATACACGCAGCAAGTTAAATTGAAAATGGAAAATTAAAATGAGCTAGTTAGTATGATTAATCAGATTTTCTGTTCATTAATATTTCATTAATTCGATTTCTTATACGGGGATAATGATTGGATTCTATAATGAGACATTTTGATAGAAAATTCCTCAGCTTAAATTACTCAATGTTTTTCAAACAGTAGGGTTTGCTTTCTGAGGACTTTTCTGCATTCATGTGTTGGAAGGGAGGAAACATGGAATGCATATCAAAATATTTTGAAACAAAGGATATTTAAGTTTACTTGAAATCACAATATATTGAGATCTAACATATTTCATGGTTATGTTATTTCGCGCATACAGTAAATATTTTCCTTACTCAATTATTAAATTCTACTTAATGTGATTTAAAATTCTATTTAAAATAAAATACCTATTCATTTTTTTTTCATTCCGAAAGTTTACATAAAATAACAATAGTTAATACATAAAATAACATACTACACTATACATAATATAGTTTACATAAAATAACAATAATTAAATAATAATTTAAAAAGATTTTTTAATATAATTCTCCATGTAATACATATGATAATAGGATTTATAACATATATATTGTGTTCGAATGAACAGAGAGGTTTTTAAATTATGCATTTATCATGCAATTCAAATGTAGCATTTATTCTTGTATAACTACATTTGTGAATTGCATAATGCTTCATTGAATAATATGCAATTTTTTTTATTTTATCTAGGAGCAATTAATTGATTGATACAATCAGAAACGGTCAATTCCACTCGGATGTTTTCTTGAGATTCAAGTACAGACTAGTCAAATAGACTTACTGATTAATGCGTGCAACTTAGTTTGTATAACTATAGATGAGAAACAAAATAAACTAAATACACTAAATAATATTTATTACATAAACTACAGATCAACTTGATAGTTAGCAGTCTGCCTATCGATTTGGGTTTTCGGACAAAGTTTATATATACAATTATGGTTGATTATTCAAGCAATCCTTGTTGCCACAAAACATTATAACTAAAATTGAATACAAAGTTAATGGTGAATGTACGGCAGCCTGGTTATTCGCTGGCTCACCATTGTACTCCTCCTAAGTAAGGTTCACGAATATTAAAATTAATTAGCATGAATTGCCGATTGATAAAGATCAGATGAACGTACTGCACGTCCACTTCTCGCAGTTTGATTCACAGTACGACTGACTTTTTATGTTGTTTAACATTAAAATGTGCTTAGGATTCCTTATCGAAGATTCTCTTGAAAATTCTGTCTTGTTTTTCAGACGAATTTATGTTGAGAAATAATCTGGAGGTTTTCGTTCTGTATGTTACCACTTAAATTTTTCTTTTCTTTTTTTTTTTTTTTTTTTTAGCCAAGAGGTATAAATTTGCTTCTTCTTTTGCAGTGCAAACGGTAAGGATTTGCTGAACTGACACTGGCAAACGCTGTAGAGAAAGTAATCTTAGGATTTCAGCTATAATGGGATTATCGCCGAGATCTTGCATAAAGGGTATATATGTATAAATGTGAAGATCTTTCTATAATAAATATGAAGATCTCTCTCCAAGCTCTAAATCTTTCAGAAGCACTTTTAAAGGAGTAATTTCGGAATCTGCGTGATTCGAAATTAATAGCTCTTTAATTGTTTCGTATTTATAAATCGCAGGCGGCTGCTGAATAATATCGGAGATTAAAATGTCTCCATCCAGTGCTGATACTACGCATTCATATTTAGTTTCGTCGGTACTTATTCTAGATACTACAAATAGCGATTCTAACTGAATAAAACACACTTCCGGATTAGCCCCCCAAAAGGAAGTGCCGCGACGCGAGATACCTAAGTTACTTCGATAGAAGATGTGTATTTGGTCATTTTTTTTATGAACGAGTCAGAGAGCAAACATAAAAATGCATACACAAATTTTAAATGACTAATCTAGGCTAAATAGAAAGTTGGTAGTTGAATTAATAGGAAATTCATAGTGGAGTATAATAGATTATGAAAGTTTTATGTAAATATTTGAGAATACTAAAAATTATCTCTTCTACGAACGATTTATAGTAATAACAGATAAACCTACGAAATACCAGTTGACACCATGCTTTCAACTTCAATAAGTATTGTACATCACGTCCGAATATCCATTTTTTGTTTCGTCGGGTTTGTAAAACTTTAGATGAGAAGCAAAATAAACCAAACTTATTAAATTTATTACATGGAATACAAGTCAAATTGACAGTTAGCAGTCTGCGTACGGATTTTGGTTTTGCACAACGTTTATATACAATTATAGTTAATTATTCAAGCAAACAAATATTATAACTAAAATTAAATACAAAGTTAATGGAGAATGTACGCTAGCCTGACAGCTTGCTAGTTCACCTTATCCAGCACTATAGCTCAAATGTAATATTGCATTTGCAAAAGTTTGTGTAGTATTGCAAAGGTAAATTAACTTCTTAATAATCCATGTTTAAAAATTTTCCATATATTCTTAGATCCATTTCTTAAAAATGTTCGGTTCTTCTAGTAATAGATGGTTAATATAATTTCAGCATAAACTTGCAGACATATTTATATTTTCTTAAAAAAATTAATGTCTATAGTAAATTTAAATAATATTTTTAAAATCTTTATTTTTTAATATTTCGTGTTTAGTTTCAAAATTCGCCTTTCCTAATATTAAGATGAAGTTTGCAAGTTTTAAATTTTCCATCCTAAGTGAAATATTAGGTTGGGGAAAAAGTAATCCATTATTTTTTCGGTAAACGTCTGTAGTGATCGATATCTCGTCAGGTATATATCAAACAATTTCAAATTTATGCCCGTTGGAAAGGTGACATTTGACACTAAAATATCCTCTTGTGGTTTTTTGTTTGATTAATTCAGTTACGAGTACAAGGTTTTAAAAATGGAAGACAACAAACAGAAAATTCGATACATTTTCGTTTTTCTCTTGTAACGGCGAAAAACATAGCCAGGTGGCTAAAATTGTGAAAGGTGTTTATCGTCCTATATAAGACTGTATCAACCAGTTACGTACAATTTTTGTTTTGTCGATTCCGTTCGGGTATTTTTGATGTTAGAGATGCACCTCGCATGTGGATACAGCATCGTCGAAAATGTCTATAAAATATCAAAAATGATCGAAGTTAACCGCATGTCGTAACGCGCAAGACCTAAAAATCTACATGAAAGCTGTTTTAAGCATTTTTACAAAGCGAATTTAAGCCTTTTTACAAAGCGAATTTAAGCCTTTTTACAAAGTTCACGTAAAAATAATAAATTTTTTTTCCCCAGCCTAATATTTAAAATTTTTGAGGATCTAAAAAGTTGCAACTGTTAAGATTCTTTTAGGAATCAGATTGGAGAAAATTTTGAAATCTTCCCATTCTTGAAATATACGCAATCAAAATAAACATTACTTTATTTTTTTACTTAATTTGTTTTAATTATATTTTTGTAGATTTTTTCAGATTTGGTTTGGTTTATTTGTAGCTCAATGGTCATTTTGACAAGGGATAAATTTTAATTGACTTCTGAATACAAAATTAAATTTGTTACCACTGAAAAAGTAAAGAAATTAGAGTAGTACGAATATGAGATAATCTCAAAGTTCATATATTAACATTTAAAATTTTTTTTCAACAATATTTGATTGACATTATCACGTGAATTAGCGTGCTACTAATTTGTCGCTCAGTGGTCCTTTTTTCACACGAGGGCTTAGTTAACTGGGATCTAAGTTTATTGTGGAATCCGAACTACTAACGGCATCCTAGTAGTTTCGAATCCCAAGGGGTGATTCAAACCTACGAATTGTTGGGCCGAAGGAAATCGCTAATCAGTTGGCTTTCAGAGCAGCCACATTTTTGAGGTAATTGAGCCACTGAATATTGGAATTATAAATGTTGTTAGAATTGTAAATTAAGTCATAAGAAAATATTCAAAAACGTAGTGTTCTACAGTGTATAAAGATCATAATGTTACTTTTTCTATGATAATATACAACGCCATTTGCAAGATGTTATTGTATTTAATCTTAGATCTAAATTCACTGTAAGTAGTATGAAAATGTATTAACTCTAAATGTCCCTCATAAATACCATTAAATACTTCTTACGCTATAATTGTAAACAATGTAATAAACTATATACACACACCAAGTTCGAATGCTAAAAGAGGAATTACTAAAAATAAAATTAAAAACAGAAAAGAATTATTTGCCCTACATTCTCTTTAAGATGAAGTACTAATTTGCAGCATATTTTGTCCATTTTTTTCACGTTTAGATTGCTTCTTATTACCGTGAATCGAAATTTGATTAGTTGAGCAGTTTTCGTTACCTTAGGATTCAAGTTTGGCGAACTTTGGGCTAAGAGAAAACTGGCAACCATCCGATTTTCTACCAAGCCTCTTTTCACGGTCATACGGCCTCAAGGAAGGCCGCAGAATTAATTCGGAGAGTGAGGTCAATTCACAAAAACTAGTTTTGTTTTGCACATCACTTCATCTTCGATTGCTTTCTTGGACAAGATAGATTGTAAATATCTGAGCTAATGGAGAAACACTCGCGTGGTATTCATATTATGTGGGAAAAGAAAACACCGAATGTTGAAATTCCTTTTGATAAATGGGTTACAATAACATTTAGAATATAAATAAAAATTAAACATGATTCTGTGGGAGTAAAAGAAACATTAAAAATTACTTGAGAAAGAATACGCAAATCCATTCGGATCCTCAAACCCTAAGAAAAAAATGCGGAAAACTTCATGTATTTTTTATGTATTTATTCCTTCCCTCCTCATTTCAAATATTTTGAATCCGTAGTTGAAATATAATTAAATATTTTAACACAAATCACTTAATGAAATTAAAGAAAATTATTCCGATAAAATTTAATACCTTTTCTGTAAATAATAACCATATTAACATAAATAATATTAAATTATAATTTAATTGTTTCATAATATTTACCGTAAGCAAATAAAAATATTTCTGTTTTGAAATTACAATCTCTTAAGGTTGTTTAGTTACTGTAAGTGAAATAAATTATTTTTATAAACTTTAATTATATTTTGAATTCAATATTCTCACACATTTAATTTCATAGAAAATTGAAAGAAACTAAAATTTTATATTTCACTGGATGATTACAGTGAAAGTTAATATTTAAAAGAGATTTGCAAGAAAAAAAAACGTCAGTTTAAAATAAATAAAAAATGAAATGATAGAATTTTATTTAATATAAAGAGTTTCTTTAAAAATAAAAAGAAATATTTAAAAAATTATCAATCTAGTGCTACTATTTTAATGTATATTATATAAATACAAATTTGAAAAATTTATGATAAATGTGATATTCATTAAAATTAAAGTGCCTGTTTGAAAAATAAATAAAGCAAAGAATTAAATGAAAATTTTAATTGCAAAAGTACTGGGTCAATTATTTTTTTAGTATCATATAAGAATTCTTGCATCAAATTTATATAAAAATAAAATTATAGATTAGTAAAATCCTTAATTTATTTTTGTATAAATTTAGTAAATAACTATAAAATTTTATAGTTATTTATTTTTATCACTATCATTTATTTTTGAATATTTAAGCGAAAAATGTAAAAATATTAATATATTCGGTACTAATAAAAATACCCAAATTTTGATCCATCATTTAAATTATTCCACTACCAATCGCACTAAATAAGATATCATACTAACAAAATATAATCATCGATATATTTAGAGGTATTTTTTTTGTAATAATCTATATTAAAAATAATAAGATTCATGTGAGTGTAACTTGTATTTAATTCCTTTACATTTTTGATACATTGAAATAGTTCAAATTCAGATGGAAAAAAAATTAAACAAGATAGTACAATATTTACATCAAAAAACACACAAAAAATATTTACATTTACTGAGTAAAATATAATAAATAAATTATTATATTTACAATTCGAGTTTGAATAATATAAGCAAAAATTTACATTAATATATATTCGAAAATTCAAAAAGAAAAATATTCTAAATATTTTTAAGTTTTTCATAAATTCCTTACAAGAAACTAGGGAGAAGAGAAAGCAATACTACTTCAATAAACAGGATGTAAAGAAAAAAATATTAGAAGAAAAGTGTGATTTTAGACCATAGAGAGTCGAATTTTAATGGGTAAAAAAATCTCAAAGCAAATTGCTGCACAAGCCTTTTTACTGTCTTTTTATTTTTTTTTTTTTTTTTTTTTTTTTTTTTGCTGTCATTATTTCTAAATTGCTAGTTTTGCTCATATCACCAAAATTCCATTATTACCCTTTTTTACTTTAACGCTCTATTAAACTTCACCAATGTTGGCTAGATTAGGACTCTTTAACATAGTGATTCGAGCTGTGTGTGTTTGAAACATAATAAAAACTTATGAATTATGGAAAACAGTTAATTTTCTTCATTACCTGAGTTTTCGTAGTACAAACTACCAAAAACAGGAAAACAATAAAAAAAAATTTCTAATTAAACCATGCTAATTATCAAATAGAAGGAATGGAAGGATTTAATGAAAAATCTGTTTATTTTGTAAATATTATTTATTTTACTCTCACATATTTTTATTTTATATGGGGAATACAAATGAGCTATCAAAATTTCACTTTCCTCCATAATTTTTATATATATGCGTGATTATAGATATATATATTAATTTTAGCTTTAGTTTTGAACGTGATTTATATTTGAAATTATGATAATATTTTCTGCATTAAGGGAAAAAATAAAAAAGGTAAATTTAAGGCATAGAAAAAGCGGGATCAATTCTAAATTTTTCGCAATACAAATTCAAATTTTTAAACACTAAGCAAATCTCATATAGAATGAATATCTTGATTATTTTTTAAATCATAATAATTTGATGCATAAGATAAGTTCACTTAAATAGAACTTTGCCTTCAACTGAAATTTCAAAAATTACGTATATATCTTTACCATTACGGCTCTCAAATGTGCAGAGAATTCAAACCACATAATAATTTGTTTTCTTTACAAATACATTTCTTTAACAAGACGGTAAACACCGTAGCAATAAATTCTCTAATCAAAAATATAACGTTTGCATAAATTTTTTACGCACTTCTAAAAAGATATAAGTGATATGTCCTTTTAGTAATGCGTGAAAAATTCTATAAATTTAAAAAACCATTTTAATTTATTCTCTTTATAATATTTATTTTCCATATTTACTTATTAAATTAGTCTTGTAGAACATATATTTCATTACAAAACACGAATAATATTATGGAAATCATACTGAAACTATTAATTTACCCAAAGGCTAGAAATATTAATGGTTAGAAAAAGTTAAAATAGAAAAAAATTAACGGTTAGAGTTAAAAATGTGAACTATTTTAATGTAGCAGACAACTTTTTATCTTGGAATTGCAAGTAGCTTAAAAAAAAAGTAAAAATTTTAGGTAGAAAGGTACATGAAATCTATGGGAGAAAATGTTATCGTGATAGGGTTTCTATGACTTTAAAGGGTAGTTAAATATAAAAAATATATCTATATATGTATTCGGAAATGAAGAGCCATCTCGTGTTACTATATTCAGATGACTTATAGAAGTCTCAAAAATCTCAATTCTTTTCAGGATAAAAAAAACTCAGAAAAACTGGCGATGAAATGTACAAACCAATTTTTGACATCATTATATGATAATAAACTAAGATATATGAATTTCATAGAGAAAAGAATAGAATTTGAGTTTAATGGCCTCACTTACTGGCAATCAATAAGGATTAAGAAGTGATAATAAATCTATTATCCTACAGCCGATAAGTGTTAAAATCGGATCTTTGTCGGAATTGACAAAAGTTTTCTTAACTTATCCGATATCTAGGTCAATATAATTTACACTTTTTCCCTTAGGGCATTTTGTACTCATTAAATGTAGGCGGATACCCTAAACACTGGATAACAAAGTGTCTAACCTAATCAAGATTAAGATTCTACTTTCTAAGATAAGTATGATATGTACCTGTGTCAATTAGTAATGGCATTTATAAAATAGAAATAAATCTTTTATAATGTTTCTAATGCTTGAAAGAATATTACACAACTCGATAGAGTAAAAATGTCAGCAAAAGCCAATTAGCAGTTGTTACAGATAATGCTGTAGATTTTCAATGCTGTTCAATCGAAAATTGGTCATTTAAGAAAAATATGTGTATTGTTTGGTTCTTCACTCCTTACGACCAAGCTTAAAAATATTTTCGAATGTTTTCGTGAAATTTTATCAAAGACTATCTTTAATAGTTCTCTGTGTAAAATATTCAACGACATTGCTAAGAAAATATTGCAAAATTATAATAAAATTCATGAAATAAAAAATGCTACATTTTCATCGCAAATTTAAAATTCGCTTGCGTATATTTACAATTTTTCGATAGCAGTTAATCAATAATCTGTTGCAATACTTTAGGTTATATCTAATTCACTGAAAACTATTTTGTTGTTTTTCAAATGTTAACAACAAATCAGTCTCTATAATCGTGATAAGATCGTCATAAAATAATAATCCATTATTAGAGCTATCTTATCTTATTAACTAAAATGATAAAAAAGCGCAAACAATAGTGATGAGAATTTTTTTAAGAATATGACAAGCGATTATTCTACTGTTCGCTCAAATATTCTATAGGTGGCGCCTTGTAATTTCTGTCGGGCGTGTTGCATTTCGGTAGATGCTGCTAATATTTTAAAAACGTAAACTATTTCATGTGACCTTAAAAGCTTGTATTCATATATTATAATGAAAGTTTCAGCTCTCCAATACGTGAATCCTCCCTCTTTCTCATATATATATATATATATATATATATATATATATATAT
>JAPDSC010108550.1:123284-147626 GCA_026290005.1 Latrodectus geometricus
ATATATATATATATATATATATATATATATAGAAATCAGAGTGACAAATAATGCAGGCATAAATATTCTAATATAATAATTTATATAATGAAAATCTCTTTAAATGACAAATAGAATGTTAAAACAGTTATTTATTTTTTATTTTTTTGATAAATAAAAAAAATTGCATTCAAAATTAAATTTCAAAATAAATTATATTTTTTTTCTTTCAAATTGCACCAAATATTTTTTTTAACAGAACTTTTTGCTTCATACAAAGAACATAATTTAGGAACTTTTTGTTTATCAAATGTTCACGTAATCAAGATCATGTAAATCATATGTTTACTTAATTTTGTTCTTTTCACGTAGATTTCTTAATTTTTTAAACTTCAAAATATTTCAATAATTTCTTAATAGAAAGATGCAGTTCTAATTAGCTCAAAGTAAAGTTGGTGGTTTGATTAGTTTGTCGCTCTACTGTCAAATTTCCCGCACAACAATTAATTCGATTGGGACCTACAATTGTAAGTAGATTCCAAATTATTATAAGCATCAGTTCAAGAAAAGGTATGAACTCTCTAAAATTGAAAACTGATTCAGACAGAACTCTGATTATTCAACTACTAGCTTGACAAATAACACAATAAAAATAAGGAACATTCAAATCTGCAGAATTTGAAAATCCCGACATAGATTCTGGACAGAAAATTTTGGATTTTAAAGCCTTTTATTAACATTAAAAAAGTTTGTTATTAGTCAACATTTAAATTTTCTGTGAAATTTTGAAACTAATTTTTGAATCGTTTTATTCTGGCTTTATAACAAATGAAAACAAATTGTAATAAAATTTATCATGGTATTTTTTTTCCTAATTAAAATATTACATTCCTGCTTCATTCAAAATTTTATTTGCACTTTTAACTTAATTTATATAATATTTATTCTGGTGAGCTCAATATGAGTGATTTGAAACTTTCTAAAGATTTACAAGATTCAAACTCAATTAAATTTGTGATTCATCTTTTGAATGCTTTTAAAATATAAAAATTAAATGTTTTTTATTGTTTTACAAATGTTATAATGAATATATTGTTAATTTCAGAAATTTATAAAAAGGTTGATAAAAAAATGCTTTTATTTGTAAATTTATAATATATTAAAATTTTTATCGTTTTAACCAAAACATTTAATTCTTTTCAATATAAATCTTATGATCATGATTGAAGTATATTCGTAAATCACAAATCAATTTTTATACTACATTTATTTCTTAGTGAATGTTTCTTTCAACACATTTTATTAATGATGAATATAAACTTATTCACGAGAACTGACGATAAATGACTATTAATAACATCGACCACTTCTTAAATATAATCCTATCGCGTTAAAAATATTGTACAACTATTACCATTTGATAATATCTTAAAGTAACAAAAACATTTAGGGAAATATATAAAGATAAGATAATATTTTAATATCAAATACAGCCTGGTAATATTACAGATTAAATATTTATAGGTTATGTCAACATTATCAGTTGTTTGCAATATTATTTCTGTAGAGAAATACATACTTTAAATGATATCAAATAACAGACACACTTGTTTGTTTACCTTTTTCATATTTAAATCGTCACAAAATAATGTTAATGCATTTTGAAATACGAAACATCCATTTTCGGAATGTAAGTCATTGTAAACAACCGCGAAATCAAAGGGTGGAAAACATGTGAAGAAATATGTGCCTGACACGATCAATACTTTTTAATTCATGAATATTAAAATCTTGTATATATGTCATTGAGATCTTACGTTATCTTCCTAGATTATTTTTTAAAAAAATCTCCAAATAAGAAAAGCAAACACTCCAAGCCATTTAATTTCCATAAATTTCATTTATGAGTATCATAAATCACCTGGGAAATCTCCTTAAGCTTCCGAAACTTTCCCAAAAACTGGAATAAATGCGATAAAAATCGTCTGTTTTCATAAGCGACCTCTCGAATTGTCATAACTCTAGTACTGCGCAGACGAAAAGTCTACATTATTGCGCTATAACTCATAGAGAAATACTGCGCAATGCTTATTCGCTCCAGCAGCTATATTTCCGCCGAAACTAAAATAAATATGCATGTTTTAACCTCTGTAGTGTAACTGTAACCGAACTAAATAAGCGAATCTTGAATATCACTTTCATAAATATTTAACGCAAACTCTCCCATAAATATAACTAATAAGACAGCTCTTTTCAACACTTTCTCACAAATAGAGAAAATGTTATGACATTAAATATTAATATTTATCTTTGTAATTTAAGTTTCGTAACCAACTACTATCATTAAAAGGGCATGTTATTCAGTGGTAAATTAATAGAAAAACATGACATAGTGTTATAATTCTTTATTAAGTCAATTTTATCTGACGTGGTGTTGGAAAACAATTTTATTAAAAATTATGCGTTTTTACTATTAAAAGGACAACCTAAATTTTAAGATTTTCGTATTAAATGCAAAATTCATGTTAATCCCTAAATATGATTATATCATATTAATTGAAAAAAAAGATGAAAATTCAGTATAAAGCAATAAACTTTAGTAAGTGCTAAAAAAATAGTTATTAACTGGAAACTATACCAGAGGAAGAATAAGGAAATTTATTTAAGAAAAAATAGTTTTCACTCAGATATGATGATTTACAAAAACAAATTGCAAAGATACATTCCGGATTGCTTAATTTTATTTGTAGAGTATATTAATTCTAAGAAAAATTCACTGCAATGAAGCTTTCGCAAATGCTGTTTAGTAATTAACAAAACGAAAATCTTCCAATTAATAAAACTGAGTTTGAATTCGAAATAAAAAGGTCTATATTTGTGGTCAGGATCTAAAAACTCATTTTCTGGTACTTTTTAGTATTTCACTAGACTGACACCAATAACTTAATCTCTATAGTGCTTTGTAAATTTATTACTAGCATAATTTTTTCAAAGTTTGCTTTTCATATTAATGAATAAAAATATCATTTGAAAAAACACATTGTATAAGCTATTTTACTCCACCAAAAAAATTTTTATTTATTACAAATAGAGGTTCACTTAATAAAATTAAATTTATCCTAAAATTTGAATATTTCTTCAAAAAAATTTTTAATGTATTTTTACATCTGCAAAAATAGGGTTTCTGTTGCATTTAAAATAAGGAGATATGACACATTTTACACAAAGCCAAATACTTTTGTCTTCTTTCATGCAGCATTAACATATTCCTTCTTAAGTATGGTAGAGGGCTCTGACGTTTAAATCAAATTTTTCTAACGTATATATTTTATCAAATATTTCTAGTAGTTTTTTATTCAAAATTTCAGGTAAATTCTGTATTTTAATCGATTTTTAAAAACTATTCTGTTGATAAAAAAAAAACATAATAATTAATAATCTTGCCAAATGTGTCCAATAATTTAAAATTTTAAAAAAATTAAAAATAATTTTCAACTTTCTAAATATTTTTTATTATTTCTCAAAATATACATTAATTAACTCAAAAATAAAAAAATTAAATATAAACCGAAATACTAAGATTTAATAATGTATTTCTTTAAATCTCATGAATCTCATGATTTAAAAATTTAGATTCACTTATGAAAGTGATCTTATTAAATGTTACGTTACATTTTAAATTCGAAATTTTATATATAAAAGAAATATTAAAGATTCAACAGTGCTTTTTATAGGAGTTCAGACGAAATAATGCATGCAAAATAAATAAAATTAAAAAAAACTTAAGAGTAACTTTAACAATATCAAATTAAAATGTTTTGCAATAATTAAGCTTTTTTTTCAAATTATTGGGCAGAATACAAAAGATTTCCGAAAAATGCGTAATTGTGTAATTAGAAAGAATATTCAATTACAAAATATTTTTTTTTATTTAAAAGCTCTTATAAATTGCACTAGATATTCATTTACAAAAACAAAAGATGCCTTGAAGACACATCTTTTCAGAGAGTTATGTTTTGAATGTAATTAAAAAAAAGTGAATATAATTAAAGGAGAGTGGATATGAATAAAACGAGTATTTGGACTCCTATTATTTGAAACGTTTTGCGGCTAATGGTGCAAATTTTATTGATAAATGTTTTAAATTATAATCAATACTTCTTTCTGATTAAAAAATGCTAAATTTATAAAATCCTCTTTCGGGGTAAAAATTGGTGTCGCATATCGTATAACCCAATCAATAAATAAGAAATTTTCAATCATTAGACATCATCAGATTTATAAATATAAATTGTGGTTAAGGAGGACTGACAGTAGCCTAGAGGGGGGGGGTACGAATACACTTTTCTGAGAGAAAATTCTCAGAGTCTATCACAGCCACTTTTGAATAACGAAAGATGAGTGTTACGCTTTCGTCATCAGCACGTGTGTCTGTTGAGATGAGTGCTTGGCAGTTTTCTCTATTTCTTCCATTGCGACACATGAATATGGTTCACAATCAAAGAAAATTCTTTCTGAATATAATTTACGCATTTCATATTAAAATGCCCTACAGCAGCCTTAGGTCGTTAGGATATGTACGTGCAATTTCACAGTTGGCTATGAATAATTTTAAGGTTGTTATTTCCTTTAAGCAATGCTGCATTGAATATAATTCCTACTTTGTATTATTAGAATATGTAAAATATTTTCGGTAACTTTTAATCTTACTACTTTCGAATTTAAAAAATCAGGTAAAAAAATGAAAGAAAAATAATATATATATATATATTTGGATTCGAAAAAATTGTGTATTTACTGAGAACGATTACATGAAACTAATACTTCAACACTTAGGAGTTCTAACTTCTACAAAAATACAATATATATCATTCTATACTTACATAATATGATGGACAATATTTAATAGATTGTTCTATAAGTTGAAGCCCATTTTAAGAATTTTAATTTGCCATGTATATTTTTTGCTTGAGACACCACATTCAAATCCCTAATTTATGTACCATCAGGGATGAAACCAGGAAAACTGCAAAGAATCCAATTTTATTTATGGGCATGGAGATAGCAACATATGTATCTCATAGCTCAATAGAGACTAAATTCGAACCGACCTCTAAAAACTAGAGGAAACTGTTGGTTGGAATCGTTCTTCCACAACTTTGACCTTCCACTTCAAAAAGCACGTTTATAGTGAACCTTTGTAAACTTATTGTTATTTGTATAAAAAAAGGTGGTGAATCATATTATTTAATAAACAATGAGGATGCTTGTAACATTGTTTATAATGAACTAAATAGCATTGTTTGTTTGCTCTTTATTGTTATACCCTAATAATATCTTCAGAAGCAAAAACTGACCCACAAAGGAGATAATTGATATGAAATGACAGCAAATAATTGTATGTTTAATTTTCATACAATAGTTCAATTTGTTATTGAATAAAACTGAATATGCTTTTTGAAATAAGAATATATTAATTTACTTTTTATATGCTACCAAATGCAGAAGAAAAGTTTTTAATTCAACAATTAGGTGATTATCAAACAGATAATTTGAATGTTTTAATGAAAAATTATTTGAGACACTACTGGAGAGAAAGAGAAATACTATCTTATAAAAAGTATGATAATATTAATTCAATGCTTTGGGGTATTATAAGCTTGTTACAGGGTAAGTACATAAATAATAAATGCGTTTATATAGGCAAAATTAAAAGGATCACATAACAATAGAAGAATCACGATTGTAAATATTCATAGAATTTAATTTTCTTATTATGGTCCCGAGAACCAAATAATACTATCGTGACTTATCATACCTTTAGAGAATTCTTTCAGTTTTTTAAATCACATAATTATTAAAACAGATGAAGATTGTTAAAAATAAAATTCAAATTATTCGAATTAATAAAAAATAAATAATTATTTTTATAAAAGTCTTACATGCGTAATATCCCTAAGTCTTTTTGTGTTCAGTACAAACCCTTTTCTTAACAATGCTTGTGTATATGCAGGGAAGCAAACATTAAGTTAGATTTCAGTTCGTACAATCGCTGTATAAAATATCTCAAGGGATTGAAGAAATAATTATTAAGTATACATTTAAACAGCAGGAACTAAGATTTAAATTTTTTATTTCCAAAAGCTATTACCGTAGTACATACATCAAAGGGTCAGGATTATAACACTTTTTTTTTATAGATGCAACATCATTTTCACAAGAATTTAATTTTGAAGCAATGTTTGTCAGAAACTTTAGTTTATTTTATTTACCAAAACAATTTCAAACTTTCAAAATTTATTCCATTTTAAATAAATATTTAAAATTAATATTTCTGAAAGTAAATTTCAAAAAAAATATGAAATCGTATTAAAGAGGAAAAAATTAATCTTCAATATATTTTTTTCTCTAGCTTATAGTTAATTTTTAGCACATTAATTCTTTTTTATTCAAGATCTTTAAATTGTAATGAAATACTAATGCTAAAATGGCTTAAAGTCACTCATTGAAATTTTCAACAAAAGCTCTTCACTATATTCCTTAATATAGTTTTTGCTTATATTGTTTCGTAATTTAATAAATTATTTAGAATATTTTTACTAAAATAGACTTGAAGATAACATCAAAAATCATTTAAAAAATTAATGTGAATAAAATGGAAACTTATTTGATTACATCTAATTTATTTTTAAACTAGCAAAGTAATTAAGTTTAAAGCTAGAAAAAACAATTCAGATTGTGGATATATAAAATATAATTTAGACATAAAGCATTAGTTTGTGGATGTAAATTATGTAAACATTAAAAAATTTATTAAAACTCTGTGGTAATAAATTAAGTGAAAATAATTTAAGAAACAAAGAAAAACTCTAAATTATAAGTTATTGTAAAAATAAATAAAACAGTTAAAAATTTGTATTTTCTGTTTTTCACTTATATAATCTTTCTCAACATTTTCCAAAACTAGTATCCCTTAAAAGTTGGTAAACAAAACAAAATAAAAGGAATTATAGGAAAAATATATAAACCTGAAAACTTACCGGAAGTCTAGTCATACGACCCGGCAGTAAAACAGGTAGACAGAGGGATAAGCATCCCCAAGCGACGAGCGGGATACTTAAATCATCTTCAAATTTATCCGTTTTGGTTTTTAATTTGGAACACACATTTAAATGATAAATCCAAGTATATAATAAAATTCACTTTACTCTTCTTTCTTTTTTATAGTTATATAAATAGAGGGGAAAAAAATTCACATATTTTTGGAACTATAAAATGACAAATTCCGCTCAACTTATCGTCTACTATGGACCATCTGCTTCATTCATTCTAACTCATATGAAGAATTTTCATCTAATCCATCTCCGACGGATCATCATGGCGCGCATGCGCACGATTATAGTCACGTGTCTCATTCAAACTTCAGAAGTCAACAAAACCAGTTCAGGTTAACTTACATCTTGGCTCTCGTAGCTTTTATTACGTAATTTTTGCTCCAGGTGTTGTAGGATCGCGAAATTGGCGCTAAAATATGGGCTGTTTTCTCTACCTAAATTATGATCAAATTAATGAATGGATTTCTGGCTATTATTCATAATGAATGAATATTATTCTATATAAAGTTTATGAAATCTTGATGTGTAAGTTTAATTTGTTTGTATTAATGTAAAAACGTTCTTAATGCTTCAAAATTTGACCATTTATTATAGTTATTTAATTTTTCATTTTATTCGATTTTATGTCAGACTTCGTATAAGTTTTGTTAATTTTATTAATGCGTAATAGCTTGCATTTTAATGATGCGTAATAGCAAATGTGTCAATAGCTTGCATGTGCGATAAATAATTTGATTAAATCATCACTAAATCTGAAATTCATAACAATGAATTATTTTATCACATGGATAGTGAAATTAAGTTATGATATTGATTAAATTCAAATGTAACTTTAAATGTGAAAAATAACATTGCATGATATTAAAAAAAAGCAATGAAAATCTAAATATGTAACTTCAAATGAAATTCTATGAAAATTTTTGTTTATATTTGAGTTAATAAAATGCAATTTTCTTTATTGGAGCTCTAATAAGTATAGTTAAAAATGTTGTACAGTGTCATTTTTTCTGACTGACTTGCTCATAGATCTTGAAATTGTGTTCATCAATAAAAGATAAAAATTATATGAAAAAGGTCGCATTAAATACTTCTCATTCATTTACTGTGATTGCTTCTGTTTGAATCTCTCAATGGTTATTTCTTGTGGTTTGTAACCTTAAGTTTAAACGTTACTGTAATTCATATTACTGGTCTTGATATATTGTTTTGAATCACTATTTACTGTATCTAAGCAATTATATTTCTGTATTAACTAATCTTTCTTGTTTCTGATACTGTTACTACATCTTATGGTGTAATACAGTGCCGAAATTATCTAAAAAGCTTAAACGGAAAATGATCACATCACCCACTAGTGAATCTTGGCTTATTGGGGAGTGAACAGTAATGAACAAGATAGCTAGTCTACTAAAAATGGATTGTGATCCCATAGGTGATTCAACTACAAGATGACCCCCATAGGTGGTTTCTTTTTTTCACTGCTAAATACATAATTTAACAAATTATAACGTTTTACTACCAACAACACCTGATGCTTTGAAATTCTTCATGAAGCTAATCGAAAACTGTGCAGATTAATGTACCAAATTTGTCTCATCTTGCACTACAACCAACATCGCATGTAATTACTAGAGAGGATTGCTTGTTAATCCATCTTTGAATTGGTATTTTATAGAGCCCAACTTAACTGTTGTAGCAATGGAATTATGGATAAAGATCACATAAGACAATGCAATTATGTAAACTCTGAGACTGAAAGATATAGGCTTGCAAGACTATAGATTAAATTTTTCATTTATACTTTATGTGCTTATAGTTTTCCATTTCTGTAACCCATGCATATTGCCTTTAAAAATAAAAAAAATACTGAAAAATATTGTTTTAGTGAAAAACTGAAACATAAATTCATTGGCCAACATCCTGAAACATTCTTTTAATTGCACTTGAAAAGTAAAGCTACTTATAAATGTATGAGATGGATTTGAAAAATACTTCATTATAAGAATTATTTGATATACTAAAGATCATTACTATTTACATATTTGAGCCATGAGCATTAGTTTTAAAAAATTAAATTACTGTAAAATGCTTCAAATATTTTTTACGCGTGATGAGATTAGAAAATCGACAAAATTATTACTGAAACTTGAAAACAAATGCTAATTTTCAAATATTGCAAATTTAAGTAAATTTAATAACATAAATGTATTTTAAAAATGAACACTTTTTTGAACAGTTATTTTCCTTTCATGAATAAATAAAATTTATTCATGAAAGGTAACTATAAATTAAAATAAGTAAAATTTTTGTTTATGCCTTATCATAACGAATATAACATCAAAGTGTTAGTACAAATTGTAGAATAGAAATTTTAAATTAAAACCCCCTAGAGTTGAATAAATAATTTCAGTCTCATCTGGAATTTGTATAATACAATTGTTCCAAATTCACTTAAATTTTAAATACTATTAAACTAACCTTTCTGCATAAAATGTAACAAAAATTTTACAAACCAAGTTTCGTATTACAGCTAATAATTTTATTCAAACTAGTGCTTAATTGATAAAGTCTTAGTTTCTATTTGTTCTGTAAAAAAATTGGCATTTTTAATTTTAGTCTTTGCTCTTCAATCTTTCAGTTACTAAACTTAAGTTACATATATTTACTTTTGATCTTTATTTTGCGGCAAATTATCATATAATTTATATTTCTATTAGATATATAAATTGTAATATAAATTTCATTTTTAATGTAAACTAATTTTATTTGGGAAAAATTTAAATTTATTTTATAAAGAATTTTAGAGAGTATTTATTTTACATTTTATTTGTTAAATTAATCTCCTATTATAATTTTTTCTTTCAATATGCATCAAACATTAACATTGAGAATTCCATAATAAAGTAAACAAATTATCTGACTAGTTTGATTAATATATTACATGATTTCATATTTTTGAATCAACAAAAAAATTAAAAAGCATTCTATATTTAAAATAACAGTGACTTTAATGAATTAAATATGGATATGCATAAATTTAATTATGTTGTTATTAAGTTACTTTGAACAGATTTAACACACTGGTACAATTATAACTATTTTGCCTTTCTAGATAATAAATTTTAATCTTTTTTTCATTAAAATTGATATTCATAATTTTCTTATCTCTGACTTGCCGCTAACCTGATTTTTGCACTTTTTAAGTAAACTTGCTGAATTTGTAACTGGTTAGCACTTTTCCAATTCAAATGTTATTGGTTTTTTTCACTATATCAGGTGTAAATGTTTGTAGTGATTCAGAGTTACTTTTAAAATGTAAGTCTCAGTTTTACTGTTGGACCAAATTTAATTATTAAAAAACTTAATTATAATGAAAAAAAATTTCTACCGATTTCCAGATTTTGCAATCCTTTCTATTTTGTAAAATCTTATCATTATTTGTTTTTCATTTAATTATACTTTCATTATGTAATTTTATTTTTCATTAGATCACCAAGAAAAATATTCTTGACTATAAAAAGTATCTTTTCATCCTAAAGCATTTCCAAAATATATATATATATACAATATATATTACCTTTAGTTGATCTCTAGACTTTGAACTTAAAGGATAAATAAAGATACTTTTATTATAAAATTATAAGCAATTGAAATCCATAATAAAACAGTATCTGTAAGAATAATATATCTCTTACATATTGTGTAACATAGTGTGTATTAAAAGATTCAAAGGTTTTGGCAATGAATTAATTTTTTGTTTACCCAAAAAACAATAGTTTAACCATTTATTTTTTTTTTAATACAGTTAATCAAAGGATTTAGTTTTATAAAATATTTACGGTATTATTATCGTAATATTACTCATATATGTGGTCTATAACTTTTCTGCTTATATGTCAATTTAATGGCAAGATGCTTTTATATGCTTATAGTCATATACATCATATATACCTTTTGCAGGAACTTTTTTATAAATACAGATCAACATTCATCAAAATACTATATTTGTGTCTGAAACAATTTGCCAAATGTTCTACTAAAGAATTTACTATTTGTTTTCAGTTAAAGATACTAATAAATAAATCTTGCATTTTAAGTTGCTGTAATCTTGCATTTTAAGTTGCTGTTGATTGTAAGGTTTTAAATATCAGTTGCTACAAATACATATTGCCTATGAACAATTTTAGACTCAATAGTCTTCAGACTAATATTTAAAATTATTAATTTAATATCAAGAACTTAATATAATGGTATGTTTAAAATACATTTATTGAATATATTCTAAGATTTAATTATTGTACTTGAGAAGACAAATCATTTCTATTTGCTTCTGTTCTATGAAAATTTTTATCTTTTAATGATATAGAAAAATTTTTAAATGCTTATAACTGTGTTCATATAGTAAATTTGATTACGCAATTTTTTTCACAGATTGAATTCTTTCCTGTTATTTGCATCAAGATTCAAAAATGGATTCTAAAACTACTGATCGAATTATTGTTTTAGTTGACATGGACTGCTTTTATGTTCAAGTAGAGCAAAAACTGTGTCCAGAATATCAAAATAAACCATGTGCAGTTGTTCAGTACAATACTTGGAAAGGTGGTGGGTATGTGATTTATAATAGAAAATATTCTGATTTTGCAACTTTTTTAGTTAAATTTTCTGTAGAAAAAATTTAAAATAAGTGATGAAAATATATTTTGAAGTGATAAACATAATGTTTATTTCTAATATGTATTTGATTCTAAATAATTCAGAAATATTTGTAAACTGTTATTCTATAATCTGTAATATTTATATTTCCTTATGAGAAAATTTGTGTGTATGCTCTGAATTTACCTTCTGATGCTAGCATATTTTAAAAAATCTAAATGTGGTGTGTTCTGTAGTAAAATTTTAATTTATCAATTTGTGAAATATTTACACTTTTATGAAGCTGTACAGCATTTTTATACATAATAATCTTTTTAATTATAATTAATATTATATATATATATATATATATATATATATATATATATATATATATATATATATTATAAAGAAGTAAAATCCTGTATGTAAGGATTGACAGGTTACTCAAAAATTTACGCTATTGTAGATAATACAGTTCAGTTTGGAGTTACTACATGATATGCAATGAAAGAACTAATTTTTTCTACTGGATACCGGGCAGGTTTTTTCAAAATGCAAAATACTGTAAAACCATACCAAGCAATTACATGAGGAGTTTGTATGGGCTTGGTCATGTATGCATAAGGCGCTCTATCTAGATTTGTTGCCTAGATTTCATATATGACCATCACTTGTTAAATTAAGATAGTTTATGTAAACCAGCCAATGCAAACAATGAAAGAGTGATCAATTATACAACATAATGCATTTTTTTATAAAGGAAAAGGTGTTCAGTATAATCGCCAATACAAAATACTAAACTATAGTGAGATTATAACTATATTTAAAGTTGTGTGCATCATATTGACATCAGTATCACTAATGGTCCAACAATTAGCATCTTTCAGTTTCAACATAGCAATTTGTTTTCCAGGAAAGAGTTCTTTGAAAAAAAATAGAACCAGAATAAAGAGTGTTGTAAAGTAATTCTAGTCTCACAAAAAAAATGTATTGGCGTGGTTATGTGGGATTGATACAGTTGCTTTGTATATTTATGGCACCAGGCCATGAAAATAGCCATCATCAGTCCACATGAAGTTCAGCACTCATTGTGGCTCTCATTTGAAATAAGCCAGCACTCCTATATTGCAAAGCTAATCTTTAAGCATAACCTGTGATAACAACTGATCAAGTACCTATATCTTGTGCAGATTCAAAATTTTTTATGGAATTTTATTGGATCAATATTTGTAGAACTTCACAATCACTCACCCCTGTTGATATCTTTGCTGACAAATCTTCCTAGACATTTTGTACTGTAGATATGTGATTGGTGTTGATTGATGGTCAAATACTTCATGGAGGATTCTCCAAAGTTCCTGTTTCCTTAACGTTTTGTACCAAATTATGTGTCTCATTCAATGAAATAGGATTTCTATTGGCCTAGATTCTTTTTCACATGTAGAACTTTTGCAATGGAATAATGGTGGATTCACCATTCTTGTAGAAAACTTAAACTGCTACTGCCCAATCTTGTAACAATGACATGCTGATTGCATTGAGTGATGGATTTATTACTAGCTGTGTTTTATTGAAAGCTAAATTTGCATCAACTAACTTGGTATATTGTGTAAGTTTCATATGTTGATAATTTTTTAATGATTTTATTTTTTCTATTTAAAAAAATAAAAGCTCTGATTATATTTCTGCAAACTGCAATTTTATTTTAGCATTCCATATGTTAGGATTTTTTTTAATTTTCATGCATTTTTTATATATAATGTAGCAGTTAAAATTACTTATTAAATAAAAGTATATTTTATTTCTGCCTATGCATATTAATCTATTTTTTCAAAAACAAAGATTTAAACTCAGATTTTAACTTCATTTAATATACTGTACATTTAATATACTAAAATTATGTCATCCTATAATATAATCCTCCTATAATATAAATAATTTACTTAAATTATATTATGTACAAACTAAAAAGAAGTTGAAGTTTTGATCTTATAGTTTAGAAAATTCATGTTAGTAAGAGTAAATATTTCTCTTCGTAATAGTCATTTATATTTTTTTCTTTTCAAAATATTAAAGTTGTACACTCTTAAAAGATTCAAAATTAAAGAATTTATTTTGCTTATTAATAAGATAAATACCTAAGTTTTTTAAATATTTGATATTGCAAATCCTTTGTTATAGTTTTTTGTTTTGGCATCTCTTTTCCACTATCTGTTGGTGTAAAATATTAAAATGTATGCAGAGAATAGAAGTAATGGAAGTACCTTAGATTTATAAAATCCTTTATTAGTATGGTATTGATCTGCCTATGGCATTTAATAGGGTTTGTATTCACCTAAAAATCGATTCATCAAACCATGGTCCCATCGCATAGATAGGTGCATTATCATCTTGGAAAATTCCATCTCGTGCAGGAAATAAAATTTGTCACCTGTCAACCAAAATTTCTCTATACTTTTCTCCATTGATTGTTCCTCTCAAGATTATGATTAGTCCTACTGAAAAGTACTGCATAGCTGCCCATATCATGACAGATTCAACCTTTATGTTTGATAATTGGAATGAGAATCACAACATAACACTTTTGGCGGTGTTCTCCAAATATTCACCTGATCTGCTGTAGAAAAAAATTGGAAGGGGATTCTTTAGACCATATTACTTTCTTCCATTTGACCAGGTTTAGTGGGGTTAACACTGCTGTGGAGGGCGTTTGGCATTAAAATCTGTGACAAATGGCTTAGAAATTGCTGCTGTGTCATATTGATGAAGGTTTATTCTAACTTGTAATCATTGACACTTGATAATTCAGATGCTGATTGAACTCTACAGTTACTTTTGATGCAATTGTTTGCTTTTTAGATTTTACCATCCATTTCAGTAGCTATTGGTCTCTTACTCTGAGCATCTCTTTCTGTTCACTATTTTGCATTCCTTAACTTATCTTGCTGCAGTATGTGTATGCTGTCATGACTTAGGACACCATACTGCTGGAAACACCAAAAAGTTGGGATGTTTGGGTCTCACTTACTTCAGCTAGATGAGATCCTATAATTTAGCCTCATTGAAAACCTGAAAGGTTTGACAAAAATCTAAGATTAAACTTCAATAAAACTACCACATATACTACCAGAATGTATGCATTTCTATTTTAAAAAAACTGGTAACAATTACTACACTTTATATTGCTTACAAAGCACATTTAAAAGTATCATTTTTATTCACAAATGGTTCCCTTTTTTTATAATTACTTGTGTATATACATATATGTATTAACATATGCACTCACACATAGTGCATATTAAATTTGCTGAGAAAATTGGGTAAAAACCAGCAGAGGCTTTTAATACATCTGCCAATATATATAAAATATCATAACAATTGATGCTTTCAATACCATACAATAGTTTTGATATTAATACTAAGTCAGTTAAATTTATTTTAAATCCTATTTGTAGAATTTTTTTTAAACTTTTCTGATACCTGTCATTTACTTTATTCGCTAGAATTCAAACTTTCAATAGTTATTCACCAACAATCTCTTTTGAAAATCTAATCAACAGAGGATCATTGGTATCAACAACATTCATTTCAAAACAATGCAAAAAATTTTAACTTTTAAGGAATGGTGATAAAATTCTTGCCATAGTTATGACAAAATTTAAATTTAATATAAACGCTTCAAAACTAAATGATTTTTTTTAATTCTTTTTATTTTTATTCCTGTTATATTAAGGATAGTTTTTTAAAACTTTTTTTATATTGCAACAATGACATATCAAGTGCTGAATATTTGATACAACTTAAAAATCTAGAGTAGTGGAATATTTACTGTTTTAGAATTTTTAAAATATGCTTTTTGTATTTGAGAATCTAACAAAAATTTTTAAACCAAATTAAAATATTAAATGAATTTCAGTACAATGGATAAAACATGATAGGCAAATAATAAAATTCAAATGAATTATTTATATTCAAAATATAATGTAAAAAATAGTAGATTTCTTAAAATAAATCATTGTAAAACAGTATTTTGCTGTATTTTTATGTCAAGAAGTTTTGCAAAGTTATATTTGACTTGCAGAAAAACTCCTTTAAATTACTGGCTAAAAATTTAGATTGTCATATTTAACTATATATTTTAAATAAATGTCGTGAAAACAATGTTATTTTCTTTATTTTTATAAAAAGTATGTTATAAGAAAATATGGCAGATAATTGTTTTTAAGATATTAATATATTAACATTTTTTACTAAAGATTTCATACCAATTTAAAAAAAGTGAAAATGCAAATAAATGCAATTGATAATTTTTAAGTTGACATTTACCAAGTAATATGAAATCTGTAAATAAATTTATACTTAAGGGTGTAGTGGTAAATTTTATTAAATAAACTAAGAATAGAATTAAAGATGGAAAGTTACAATGTTACACGATTTTCAGATTTTGCAAAATAAGGGCTCAAATGTGAATTTATTTACTCAAAACCTTTTCATTGTAAGGAAAATTATAAAAAATCTATCTCTAAATCTAATCGTGCATACTTATAATATTGAAAAGAATTCAATATTGTGCACAATTTATATGTTATATTTATGAAATAATTTTAGTAAATGTTATAGAAACAATGTTATTTATAAGAAGGTTTCATATATAATAAAAGTAATCTAATTAATATAGTTGTTTTCTTTTTTTTGTATTTATATTATTGAATTCAATATTTTAAAAAAATTGTCAAATATGTGTAACAAAACTTTCCGGAAGTTCACAAACTATGCCCACAAGATGCCTTTTACCTTAATACCAACATGTAACACAGTGCTATTTTCTAGTGTTTGCTTTCCTACTATTATAAATCAGACTTAATACTTTATACATTTGAACAGTGCATAAAATTTGAGTAAGATGATGCTTAGATGCCACTTTTCTTAAAATGAACAAATTGCACTTTATATCCAGTAGAGTTGTAGTTTAACATAATTTTACAATGAAATAAAACATTATATATGTAAAATAATATTAAACACATATTAAAATCATATTGTTGTGGGAAATGTGCAACTTTTAAATACCATTATTAGTATCTGGAAACAAAAATTAGATTTTTCTTAGAATAAAATCAAAACAATGTTTTTATAATTTGGTATTATTTTCAGTATATTATTCTCTTCAAGAAAATTCTTTTAACTTAGTTAAGCAAACAATCTTCTATCTTATATTTTTATTTGTTGCTTTAACCTACTATTTAGTTTAAATTCTTAATTAAAACATCCTGAATTAAAATTTTAAAGAAAAATATTTTTTATTTATTTATTTTTTTATTTAGATTACAATTATCTAAACATTTTTTTTTTCAGATAATTTAAAATCACTTTATAAAAACAATTTGTATTTTTTCTCCTTTGATAATTAGTTGTTCTATGCATTTCTTTGTTCTGAAAAAGATTTAATTGATTTATATTTTATTGATAATACTTTATGTCTAAAAAAGTATTTTTTTAAGATTTATAAAAATTTGAATTATTCTTTTTAAGTGTAAATGTTGAATAATAATTGTATTCTGTTTATTAGAAGGTAATTTTTTCTTTTAGAATTATTGCTGTAAACTATGAAGCAAGAGCTAAGGGAGTTAAGCGAGGAGCTAGAGGAGAAGATGCTCAAAGATTATGCCCTGATATTCATCTTTTTAGAGTACCAGAAGTTAGAGGAAAAGCAGATTTGACTAAGTAATAAAATAAGAAAAGTTTATTTCATTTTTACTATGTAATTTTTGTATTTTACTTAAAAAATAATAATTTGTTATTCACAAATTGTTAAAAAGTATTTTTATAATATGCATGTTAACATTGTTGTCGGTGGTGTTATTTACATTCTTTTTTAAATCTAATTACAATAAATCTGCATTATTAAATTCTTAGAAATTTATCATATAATGTATATTATTACTTAATATATATTGTATTGAATAGACAAATTTTATGTATCATTTGCTAATACAATATTTTTTATCACCCTATCTTCATCCTAAAATTTATTATTTATCATTTCACAAAAATGATTATGCAATATAGCTCTTAAGGCTCCACAAGACCAATATTCTATTTTAAGGCTAGAATGTTTGCTTGATAAAGATAGCCTCTGTATTTTATTGTTTATTAATGATGCAATCCAAAAAAATTTATTTTTTGCTAAAATGATATTTTAAAGATGTATGCCCATCTACAAAAAGTATACTTTATTTTTTAAAAAATACTTTGTTCCTTTATTGCATTTTCAGATAATTTGAATTTAATTAACTCAACTTCCAAATTAATAAGCCCAATATACTGAATTTCATTGAGATATTATAACATTAAAAAATAACTTATCGTAAAAAGCATAATTATTTGCATATTTTGTAAAAAATAATTAGTTTGTTATTATCTTAGAACAAAATGTAAATATATATTATTGAAATTATTGAGTGAAGCCTTAATAAACACAATAATACAATGAAAAGATTTCTTTAAAAT
This sequence comes from Latrodectus geometricus, assembly GCA_026290005.1. NCBI lineage: Eukaryota > Metazoa > Arthropoda > Arachnida > Araneae > Theridiidae > Latrodectus > Latrodectus geometricus. The sequence goes on from JAPDSC010108550.1 coordinate 141,527, forward strand.
ATTCTATGCAATTTACTTACTAGTCTCCCTCTTAATGGAAATTGGAAAAATATCCATTCATTTTAGGCATGATTATTTATTAGATCTAAATGACTGTTTAACTTAGAATCATTTTTAAAAGATGATTCTTAGATTAAAAAGATACAACGAGAGCAAGTTTTAGTTGCAGAAAAATTAGCTAATTTGTTCATTTTAAATCTGTAATTAATTATCAAAGCATTGAATGTCTGTAGGAAAATAGTGTCACTTATGCTTAGCAGCATATATTTTATTGCTTAATAATTATATAATTTTTACAAATTTACTTTTTTCTTCAGGTTTATTTGTAATTTTATTTAATTAAAAATATATGTGAATCTTATATTAAAGCTCATGTAGCCCTATCTCCTTTCCAATAACTATTACAGAAATAAAAAATTAACAAAAAAATGATTCCCCTCTTTTTTAATGGCTTAGTTGCTTCAATTCATTTAATCAGAGAATTCATTTTTACATGTCGTATTGTATTATTCAGTTAATTAGAAACTTTTCATTGCTGATTCTATCACCTTCTGCGTATAAGTACCCTATATAAACTCAGTACAATATTTTGTGTTTGGCATAAGTAAAAACAAAATAATCATCTACAATTTTTCATTGATTTATAATAATAAAATTTGATATGTAAATGTAGTATTAATTATTTCATATGATTACTAAATAAACAATCTCCTGCTTAAGTATACCTTTTTTGGCTTTGTATGTTAATATCTACATGGAAATATTTCAGTGTTTATTATTCATTTGCCTCAAAATTGCATTAACATGAATAAATGGTTTCAAATTTTCTCAATCTTAAACCGGTTATTTTATCATTTACAGCAGAAAGTTTACAAGTGGTATCTAATGATTAGTTCAATTCATATTTTGTATTATAACAAAATGGCAGACAGCGCAGCTTGTCCTTATTGGACCCTGCGCCATAAAACCCAACCAACCAAAATGACAAACATTAAATATTTTATTAATTGAGATTAGATTATTTAAAATTTTATTTAATGATTTTTATGTTTAAAGTTCATTGCAAAGCATTTTTAAATTATATTTTAGGACTTAGTTCTAAAAGAGCCTGATAATTAAATATAGTAAATGTATTCTAGTTTTGTTAACCTCTTGCATAGTCTTCGACTTCTGGAATTTGTAAATTGTAGATTAAAACCAACTATATTAAAAAATTCTTTATGAAAACTAAAAATATTATAAATCTTAATGAAATCTTGGAAAAAAAATTGTTTTTTTAAATTTGATTCATTTTAGTATTTATTATATAAGTAATTCATTTACTTAAATTATTTTCATTCGTTTGCTTTTGTGCAAGTTTTATTAAAATAAAGCTTGCCTTAAATCGAGATTTTACTCTTAATATATATATTCAGAAAAAATTCCATTTGACTGTTAATTTTCCTGATATATTGAATAAGTGTGTATTACATATTTTTTCTATATATTAAGAAAAATTAGCAGTCATCTGAATCTATATTAAGAACAAAATCTTGATTTTAGGCATTTTAACAAAATTGTGTGTGTACTATGTATGTTACATTAAAAAAAAGCCAATTAAGTGCAATTTCTTTTTCCATAAATCATTTTGCCATCAAAATGAATGATCTCAGTATTAAAAATAAAGTATGGTCCTGTTTCTTCTGTAAATATGTATATTTAAAAATATTAACTAAGAAAGAATTATTGATCAAATAATTCGTAACTTTTACAGTTATTTAGGATCAGAATCATTTTTCATATCATTGATATTTATTAAATTGTGAAATGTACATTAAAATCTATTCATCCATAGATATCGTGAAGCTGGTGCATCAGTTATTGAAGTTTTGTGCGAATTCAGTGATTGTGTAGAAAGGGCAAGTATTGATGAAGCCTACTTAGATTTGACTTCCTTGATAAATGACAAAATGCAATCCATGACTTGTGTTTCTCCAGAACAAATACCAAATACTTTTGTAGTTGGTTGGGAAAAAGATGGTGAACCAAAAGGTTTAAATAATTTATCTTTTCAAATAACTAAACAAATGTTTATTTTATTTACTGTCTTCATCAAATATTTTGTGCTAGATTTTATATAATTACAAAGAATTTAAATATTATTTCTTTACATTTTTTTATTTTTTTTATTAATTAAAATATGTTATTAGTTTTAAAATTGTCCATTGATTTTAAGAAACTTATCAAATACTTGATTTCTTAAACGTTTGAAATCTATAAATAAGGATTATTCTTTTATTATATTATAAAAACGCTTAAAAGTAGATGATAAAAAACAAGCTATTTGAACATAAAAGACTATTCAGAGTTTGTCATCTATAAACACAAAAAAATGTAAGTATTATTATAAATCTCCATGTATGTACAGTAAATTTTTCGTTTTTTAAGTGACAAGTTTGAATTTGCCAGTAACTATATATAACTTTTATGTTTTATGGTAAAAAATAATAATTGAGACCACTATTTCATATTTTTCCTTCCCATCAAAGTTCTTCCTCGAAAGTTAAATTCTTATTTTTATAAGCTAAAAAACTTGTAAATTGGCAAAAGATTTGTTATATACCATGATGAAACATTAAACTCTGTGCAACAGATCTTCAAATAAATGTATTTATCCAATAAATTCAAGGACTTTCATTGCTATAAAACAAAAAATGAGGTTACTGCTAGAATTTGCTATATGAAATTCATTGTAATCTTTAAAACATTTTAACTTATCTTTTTAGTACAAGATTGGCTTCAAACAATTTATGAAGAAGACCATTTATACAAAGACAGAATGTTAGCCTTAGCTGCTGTAATTGTAGAAGAAATGCGATCAGCAGTCTATAAAAAGACTGGATATAGGTGCTCAGCAGGTATTGCTCATAATAAGGTAAGTAATATGTGCAAATACAGATATGTGGCTAAGTATCTGAATGATGACTTAACTTGAAAGCAATCTCAAAAATAAAATCAATTTTAAAACAATTAATGAAATTACAGAAAAAGGATTCAATCTTTAACTGCTGTAACATTTTGAGATTGTGTCTTTAATTATGAATGTATAATTCTAAAGTAAATAAATCATAATATTGCTAATTGAAATGTCTTGAATCATTAATGTTTTAACTTAATAATTAAGCTTTAAAATTTTAAAATTTTCTACTTTTTTAAAAATATTCAATAATAGTATCATGAATGTTTAATAACACCTTTTTTATGGGTCATCTATCTTACATTTCTTTTATTGATTTATTAAATAATTTATTTTTCAGAATCAAAAAATAAACAAAAATCACTCTCAAAGTTTTATGAAAATGTCAATCTTACATTTTTAATTAATCTCTTAGGTATCTTGTAGAGAAATTGTAGACACAATCAAAATGCTATAGACAAAAAAAATTTTTTTTGAAGAATTATTGTTGGTACATAGTTTTAATTTTAATGATTTAATATTTTTTTCCTATTTTTTATTTCATAAGAACTTTCTATTTCACTTATTGTATTTCTAGAAAACATTGACAGAAAGCTCCAAACATTGATACTGAGACTCCGTTTATTGTAAATCTGTCACTGCTATTAATTTGTTAATAATAAAAAACTTAATTTTTACTTCTTAAATTTTAAATGTCTTTATGTTTGCTTTTAAAAATGAAGGATTACCTTTCAAATTATAATTGTTCAATTCATTAGAATTTTATATTTAATGCTACACTGGCATTTTTAATTGATGCAGTGTGTTCTACGAGAAAATGCAAGGGAAATTTACTGCCCCCCCCCCTCAAAAAAAAAACTAGTGTGAATAGTGAAATATAATCAATTATTTTCTTTGACCACATGGTATGAAACAAATTGAACAGAAATTTAAAATCACATAAAAATGTAAATTAAATTGCTTAAAAATTTTGAAGAAAGTTATAAAATTTTTTAAATAATTGTGTCTTGTCTTTCTTCATTGATTTTAATGTGGCTTTTTAAACAATAAGCTGTAAATGCTTCTGATTATATATTTTCTGGTGTCATAACTGCCAACTCTTCTGATTTCTGTGTCAAAAGGTTTCTTTTGTTTTAAACATATTTTTCTAAATAAAATTTTTCTTTCCAATTTTTCATTATACAGTTTAGACTCTCTTTAATTTTCTGCTGGCTAAAATGTTTAATATTTATCCTGAAATCTCATTTATCATATATTTTCATTGGTATTAAATTTATCTAATTTTCAGTAAGTATACTTTTAAATTTTGTTGTTATATAAACAAAATTTAATAAATACAAAAAGAATATAAAATTATTAAGTAATATAAATTATAGAATTTTAAATATTTTTCAAGTTAATGGACAGAATTAGATTATGACACATAAAACTACCTAGAAATTTTGCTTTTATATAAAACTTCCTAAAATAAATAGCTCCGTTATTAAAACCTGTGTTGATTCACTGTGAAAGCTTAGATGACCCTCTAGAGCTGGGGTGGCCAAACTTTTGGGATCTGTGATCTACTCCACATTGAAAAAATCGAAGGCAGTCTACCAATGGCAGAGCTAAATTAACGTAACGTATATGTTTACATATTTATTTTCCGTAACAAGAAAAAATGTTAAATAATCTGATTTTTCTAAAAAAAACTTAATATTAATATTTACGAAATAAAACTTTACTGACGAAAATAATCAAAGTATTCATATATCAAAAATTGACTTTCCCATTCACTTCATTTAGGTGAAGTTTGGATTGTATATCTGCAACAAATTTATCATATTGTGGCTGGTATAAGCTTATTGCAATGCGTAAACATGAAATTAAATGTAAATCTGTTAAACGCGACTGATGTTTGGTTTTTATGGCTTTCATTGTTGAAAAAGCAAATCCCATTTTGTTAAGTTGTTTCTATTTAATTCACTGTAAAACGACAAATTCATTGTATTACTTTGCACAATTTGTTTTAGGTTTTAAAGATAAATTTTTATTTTAAACTATTTTAAATAATTCATAAATTCTATGTCATAAGTTATAAATTAAATTGTTAGTTTTAGAGGTTTTTATCGGGATGGTCGCGCAGACAACCTAAAATTACTTCGAGATCGATGTCTTGGCCACCCCTGCTCTAGACTATGGTAATGACAAGGTTGATTGTTAGTTATCTAAATTATGCTATTATTAGTTTCTTTCTTGAATTTAATATTTTTATATTCATCTTTCTTGAATATAAAAACTATTATTATTTCAATGAAATAAAAATATAAACCTATGCCTGAATATTAATTTTAAATTTAAAGGGATCATGTGATTTATGAAAGTGATTATATTTATTGATCATATGTTTTTCATTGATCATTTTAAGAATTCGGCTTTCTTTATTTACATATAACTTTATCTTTGTCTAGATGCTTGCTAAATTATCATGTGGACTTCACAAACCAAATAAACAAACAGTTCTACCAGAGGCATCCATACCTTTTCTATATAACATTATTCCTGTAAACAAGGTGTCAGTATCATTCAATATATGTATATGTTCTTAAACTTTTTTATCAATATTTAAGTTTTTAAATTTTAGTTTAAATAAAGTGTGGAAAAATTATTTTTATTTTGAAAATGTGTCCCAACATATTAAAATGTTTTCAAAAATTAAAAATTAATTCTTACTTTTTATTTATTTATTTATTTATTTTTTTTTTTTTTTATTTTCTGAAATTTTAGCTACTGGTTTTGAAAGTAAAATTAAAAACAGTGTATCATTGTATTTTATGTAAAAAGGAATTTACTCAGTTAGTAAACTACACTAAAAGTTAGCAATAAAGTAAAGTTAAAAGTTTTAAAAATATTCAAATGTTATGAATGACATTATTAGATAAATTCTCAAGCAGCACAATATATATCAGTTGTTTTTATGTGTCATTGTAATGTCTGTGAATAAATTTTAAAAAATTAAATCGTTCATATTACATCTGTTTAAGTTTCTTTTCTTTTGCATTTAAATTTTTTAAGCCAAAATAATCAATGAAAATTGTGAAAATTTTTGATTAAATGAATATATATATATATATATATATATATATATATATATATATATATATA
>JAPDSC010108568.1:0-11847 GCA_026290005.1 Latrodectus geometricus
AAAAACAAATTTCTAAACTTATAATTATCACATATTTTAGATATTTATTAATATGAATGCTGGTGTAACATTTGAAAAACAAAATTTTATGTTGAATTAAAAAGGTCATTGATACAACAAGTTTTCTCTAACCGTAATCTGATATACATCATAGTAAGACCTTGACGATAATTATTGTAAATAAGATTTAATTATTTAAAATCAATTAATTTATTCAAGAGGAAATAAATGAACTTGTTTTATATTATCATGATTTCATTTTATTTATCTTGAGGTAAGATTTTAATTTATTGATCTCATATGTATAATATTTTATTTTAACTGACCTATCAAAATCTTCTGAAATCGGGAGGTTAGAAATTATTTATCATGTAGGAAATTTATGATAAATGTTGAAAGAACAGAGGGAATTAAAAGTAGTGAACGTTATTTACCATAAATGTGTAAATCATATTCGTTGCACATATTTTTTAAATACTACAGTTAATCTCATTCATAATTATATGTCAGTAAAAATCAAATTTGTTGTTATCTTATATAAAATAATCAGCTTCTTGTGTCTTAAAAGTTTCCAAATATTTTGAAATATTATGAATTTTTTTACTTGCCATTTATATAGATTAATATAATTTCTTCCATCCTTACAATAAATAAGTAATATGCGTTATTTTGATGATAAGATAGTAATTGCAGAAATTAAAATCTGCACAAATATTCACATATTGAATTATTTGGTATTTATATTTTCAGGAAACTGCCCTATATAAATATACTTAATACAAAATTGTTATAATTGCATATTTAAATTTATTAAACAATCACTACTAAATAATTTTCTAAAAGATAAAACATAAATTATAAAATAATATCGACTACTAATCTGTCATAAAATATAAATAAATATAGAAATATTTCAAAAATTTACATCCTAATTTTGGCATTCCTGTGAATCTCAAAAACAAGAAACACTGAAGATATATGATAGATTCTCATATTTAAGTAGATTGTGAATGAATAAAATTATTTAATAATTATATGAAAACAAGGTAGTAAACATTACCAGTAATGTAACTATATGTAGCATATTAAAGAATATATGTTACTATGTAGTATAGAAATAATGTATCTAATGTTGCCAAGTATAATGTAGCTAAATATAGTTATCCTTCGTCCATAAAAAAAAACTAAAAAAGTTACATGTATACCGAAAGAATTCTTTAAAATGAGAAGTTTATAATTTATCAAATAACAGCTGCATCCCTTTGGAATTTTAGAAATTTCCCTTGAATTTAATATTTGTGAGACCTAATTTAATATTTAATTATTTTTAGAATAACAATTAAAAACATAAAATCTGTATTTCTGAATGTTTTATCTAAATACAACATAGAAAGTAGAAACTTTTTATTGCTGAAAAACTTGAATTAATTGAACAAAATATTCAGTTAAGTAAATGAGGATATATCAACTAAATCTGTCACAAGAACCTTAAGAAATTTGAGTTTCCAAATTAAATTTTTGCTATCATTATTAAATTTGCTAGCATTTTTACGTAAATGAAATTTTTCTCATTCGTTAAGAAAACTTTCTTCTATTTTTACATAATTCTTTTGAAACGGGTGAAAAAACACAAATTTCCTATCGATAATAACAAAAAAGTATATAAAAATGACAATAAAAAAATTTCATTTATGAATGACATAAAAATATAAAAACCTCTGGCGGATTCACTTTCAATAATACAAACAATTGTGCGTGTGGTGTGACACTTGTATATCCGATCTAAGCACTTTGCTTCAAAACAAACCCAAAATAAATAAATATAAAGAAATGCGTTTGTGTAAACCACATCTCTTTAAAGATGCGTTTTAAAAACTGTTAAAAAAATGTTTTTTTTTTTTTTTTTTTTTTTTTTAAATTTCATTTTTCAACAATTTGTTAATACATTTTAGATTTTTTAATCTTTTGAAATTTTAGAATTTTAATTGTTTTATGTTGGATTTTACCTTTTTTTCTCTTTTATTGTAATTTAAATGTATTTGCGAGTGGCCAGATGTTGATGGATTGGGTTCTTTTTACTCATATGTAACAACAACATATTTGTTAATACCGCTAAATACGAAATCAACAACTTTCTTCTCATTTTATCAACTAGCTTGTCTCCAGATCCTTTTTATCTGTGCTTTTATATTGTGACCACACAGGTTACCAGAATTGTTGGTTCCATTCAGCTGGGTATATTTTTAATTACAGATTTCCCAACGTTGTTGAGCCAAACTCTAATTTTAAAAAAAAAATAGAGTTGGATCCTAGCAGGGAAAGACTTTCTGCATCAAACATTCCCTGGTGAAATGGGTATAAGTATCCTCAATAAATTTCAGAAATTTAAATATTCCGCTTAAACATTTTCGTTTCCCAATACCATTAACTGTCATGAAAACTCAGTTTTCCTTGTTGTCGCTACAAACGCAATTTCTCTTGTTGAACCATCTCTTTGGCTTGGTGCCGAATAGAATGCCAAACTTCAATACAATTTGAACAGCGTGTGATTTAAATTTGAGGATCCTACTTTGCTTTAGAGAAATTTATACATTATTCGTAAGAAATTAAAATGTACGTTGGTAGGAAAACCAAAAAGTTTCAATTCAATAAATGAATCTGGACGAAAGTCTATTTTACTCTGAATAAATGTTAAATATTACATAAAACAAAAACAAAATAAAATATTGTGTTACTATTTTTAGAATAAATTATGCATTACAATGATACTTTACTTTTTATGTGACTAATATGCACACAGCTCAAAGAATCACTTTATTTGAAATTTGTTTTAATCAAAACTACAAATACCACTTATTGGATAAATTTTTCTATTTTTTAATGTTAAATATCTATTAAATGTGAATTAAAAAATTTCTTTTAACACTGGTTTATTTTTCAACTCGGTATTTTTTAATAATAAACTTTAACTATTAATTCATATACACTGCAATTATATAAGAAAACTAATGATAAATTACATTTGTAAAAATTCAAGATTTCTGGCAATATTTCTTATATTTTTATAAAACATGATTCAGCAGATCAAAATTACAAGTAATTTCTTAATCCTCTCTAAGCCTTATATATAATTAGCATATTTACATATTATAACTAACACGCTGTACACAAATCATTTATTACCGTAGAAACATATTTTCGTATTTCAGTGCATTTTTGACATACAAAAGAATATTGTAAATAACCCTTTGATATTTCAATTATTTATTAATATATTAAAATAATAAATAAAAGCTATACAATATATGTTAATATAATAAAAGTCTTCTGCATTCTTTACATTATTTTACCAAATCCTATTATTTCATTAATTAAACCAATCTTATAAACTGAACTTTCAAGGTCAACTAAATAAAGGCAGTTTTCTACAATTAAAACAAAGGTGGTAATTCTGGGACATTTGATGATTCTAACTCTCAAAAAAGAAAAAAAACAATAACTTTTCCATTTAAATATATAATAAAAATTAAATATATAAAAAATTTATTAAATATATAATAAAAATTAAAAAGTTTCATATTGAACTTGTGATTATAGTAACAACAATAGAACAAAATGTAAGCAACGAAAATTCCAAGACACATTGCATATTTGATTCATAAGAATAATATTAATTTTATCTAAACAAAAAATAGAGAAAATAGAAATAAAGCTTCATAAAATTAGTTTATTTACCGTTCTAAGAATTTTTTTCCGAAAAATACTTAAAAAAAAAAATATTTAAATATCAATTTCTAAATATATGTTACGTTACATGAAATGGCTTACTTGTGGTGAAACTCTCTAATACAGATTATATATTCATTACAGATTAAATTTAAAATTAAAATAATCAACAAAAATAACCAATTGGTTTTTTCCAAACGCAGATAAAAAAAAATGATGTATTCCTGTGTATATTATATATAGAAAAAATATTTTCCTTTTTTATAAAAATATTCTTATGTTTTTTCATATATATAAAATCAAGTTATAAAATCCATAATAAAATGAAAATAAGCAATAAAATTCATTGAACTATTTTTAAATTAAGAATAATTGAATGTAAGACAACATTTTGTAATTTTATTCTTCTTTCTAAAATCATTTCTTTTTAAGATTATTTATTTGAATTAATGCATGCTAAGAATATAAACATATTGAAAATAAAAAAATTAAATTAAGAGAAAGTATGTAGATATGGTGTAGAACTATATGTCATATCATCAATAACTGAAGTTCTATAAATTGAAAAAGTTAATAACAATAATCCCACACACACACAGTTTTGCTACAAAAAATTGATAAATTAATCTTTGATATTAATTAGAAATATTAGGTCTGAAAATACTAAAGTACTTTGTGGTTAGTTAATATAGCTATATATAACATTGCGATTTAAACAACTATATTCTCAATTTTTTCAAATAAGTTTTAGCAAATTTTTAATCTGAAAATTATAAAATGTATACTTTTAAATGTAAATGTTTTTTTTCAATTGTCTATATGAATTACTATATCAGTTGTTTTGAGTGTAATCTTTACCTGAAAGATAAAAATTTACAGAAAGTAAAAAACAATGCCTAATCATTTTTAAATTATAAGAATAAAATTGATGGAATAACTCAAATAAAAAGTAGCTCAATAATAAAACTGAGACATCATGATGAATAAAATTCCCTTTATTGTAATTTTTAGGTCAATCTATTGAAAAGAAAATTCATTGTTATTATCTAAGCTCATTTTTGACAGGAAGGAAAAAATAACAGCCATTTCAAAGAGGACATTTCAATTAACAGTGGAACGCAGGAAATGGAATTAATAAAGTATGTTTCTCACTAAAATAAAATTACAAAAGAAAGGTGGTTGGGAAATTCCAATTTATAAAAATCGAACTTCTCAAAATTGATCTGAACAATGAAATCGTTTTGAAGAAATAATTATCAAGAGATATTAAAATTTCTTTGGAAGAGAAATTTTTGTTCTCTGTTTCAAGGTAAGAATGAAAATAACGAAAGGTAAGAATGAAAATTTAAAAATTGAGGAAATAAGGAAATTAATGCAATAGAATTGAATACTTTTCATTTGAATTCAAGTTTCAGAATTTTGTTAACAATATCACGACTGACAACATTCTTATAATGGACTAATTGACATTATTGCATAGTAATAATGTCAATTAGTTATTATGCAAAAATGATTTTCTACATTACTCTAAATAATTATATGTATTTTAAGTGAAAGAAAAGAAGGTGCAATTTAAAATTCAAATTTCAAATTTTTCATTTATACAGCAGACAGAGAACAGGCCGCGGTGGCCTGGTTGGTTAGGGCATCGTTCTCGTTACCAACAGGTGGTGAGTTCGAATCCCGACTTAGGCGAAGATCTGTCGTGTTCACTAAGGACAACTGGGACACGTAAAATCTCCCTGTCGGGTCGCAATGTCCTCCATGTTCCCATTACAAATTAATACCTCTGGGGATGGTTGGAGACAGGCTATGCATCTTCTCTGGTTTCCATCTCTACTCTAAATTGGATGATTCAGATGGTGCTGCCATCTGTGAGCCAAAAGTCATATTTCCACCTTCCTTTGAGGGTGCTCTATTAAAAAAACGGAAGACGCTCTCTCTCTGACTTCATTCGCCTAGTCTCTGACGGACTGTAAACATTTTTCACTAGTAAGTATGATAAAAAGTTTTTTATTTATTATTAACAAATTCTCTGTCTCTCATTAGCATTTCAACTATAAATATGTTCCATAATGAAATAAAATTTCTCTTATATTGTAATAAATATTACTTTTTCTTGTACCATGATTAAATCTATAAATATGATTTAAATTTATTACAGTAAAGTTTGAAATATCAAATGTAATGCAAATTGTAATTATTGAAATGTAATTATTTTTAATGTAGTAGATTAATAATTAAAGTTTACAGTTTTTTTTTACTCAATTAAATACAAGTATTTTATAACTTTTACCATTTCAGATCCCAATATTTTAACTCCATCAAAAACGACATCATTAGAAACGCAACAGAACTGTGGAAAATAAGAGCGATATAGTAAATAAACGGTTTTTGGAAAAGTCTATTTTGAAGATGATGAATAAATATTTCTTCGTGACTCCAAAATTTTATAACTACTTTTTGTTCTATTCCTTTATACATGCTTCACTGTGTTGATTAAGAAAGCATGGAAGATAGAAAAAGATCTGACAACTAAAACCATCAAGAGTTTTATCCTTTTAAATAAAAATAATCACGCTATTTTAAGCAATATAAAATATTTTTAATGCTGAAATATTTCTCTTTTAAATAATCGTTGAGTTTGTTTAAAAAAAAAAGTGATTTTTTTCATTTCAACATAAAAAAATTTAAAAAAACTCAATATTCAAATCTGCTTTTCTTTAAACAATGTGCAGTACATTGATTAATTCTCTCTTTTTTCATTAAAGTTTAATCGAATAATCTTCAGCTTAAATTAAATCATCAACATTTAAGTTTAAACGCTATCAATTAATATCATAGCTAGAGACTCAATATGTTATATATAAATTGAAAGTTTTTTAAGCAATTGCTTTTTTTAAATAAAAATTGAATAAAACTCGTAAAGAATGTTTACTGGATACAGTTAATTTAAATCTAATCATTTTACTTTATATTATTCACAATCTTTTACATTTCGACATCTTCAATTATGTATTGAAACATATGGCATATATTAATTATTGAATGTCCTGTAGAAACGTGAAGCACTCCAACGGACAAATTCGTGTTTTAAAGATATTTTTCTTCTTTAAAACACGAGTTTGTTGAATAATTTCTAAATTTGCAATTTTTTTATTTACATCAGTTTATATAATTTAAGTGTCATGTATTGATATGGAATTAATATATTTTCTCTATGTTCTGATTGAGATAAAAAATACAATTTATGGAGGCAAAAATACTATTTGAAATTATTTTGAAAATTGTTTTAATACTAAAATATGAGAGACACTATTTATTTCATTATTGCTTATTTGATATCATCTATAAAAATTAAAAGCTTTTCACTTTTCTGTTGGAATCCCATCCGCATTTGATGTTAATGACCCATTTCATAATTCTTAAAGCTAGAAGCAGAGAAACGATCAACAAACTTCGCCTCACGTGATCGCCACTTTTACACTTGCTCAAGGTCGAGTTATTGAATGAACCCGAAAACCTATTTCCTTAGCTTTCTTTTAGTATTCTTAACAATTGATGTTTTCCATACTTGAGGGATATTTTGTTTTTATAATTATTCCCACACATGTTGCTATTTACAATTTACCCATCTAGGTTTTCAGAGACTACGGAGACCAATAAAATAATTTATTTTTATTTACAATGAAAATTAAACATTTATTGTGTCATAGTAGCTACATTGTCAGCATAGGTAAAATCATATCAGACTTAAAGATTTGGAATGTTATGTGGATGGTGATGACATTCGAGGGAACATATCTGCCTCGTTGTAGTTGGAAGTTTTGCATAATTTAATACTTAAGAATTTTAATTTGCCTATGTTTTTAAACTAATATCTGTCTTCCATTTGCAAACATTCTTTTCAAAAAAATTAATTTGGGAAATTCTTATAATTTTAAAGAAGTATCGTAATGTTTGGTTTTTCAATGTTTGACAGCAAATATTTACGATTATCATTAACGAAGTAAGTATTATTTTTGTATACTAAAATAAAAGGCTAAATATAAACATTGAAGCAAATCATCAAACTCCAAGATTTAAATAGTAAAATCTATGTATGTATGTTTTATTATTTGTGATATTAATTATTTTTAAATGAAAGATAATAAGTGTCAATATTCTTATAACTCGTTATTTAAAAATAATTCTTGTAATTTTAAACTCTTTATAATCAATAAAGTCAGGAATGCAAAATAGATTCATAAAATTTATGTCCAATTGTAGAATAAAAATAAATACATGATTTATCCGAAGCATAAAACAACAATTAACTTAGTAGAGTCCTTTACCGAGACCAAGTCCTAAAGGTCCCAATCCAATTCCATGAGCATTTAAAAGGCCGAGACCATGTCCATACCCAAGACCATGTGCATATCCCAGACCAGCTCCGTAAACTCCACCATAAGCAGCAAGTGGAGCTGCAGCAATAACTTTAGCAACTGGGGCAACGTGAGCAATTGGAGCAACTGGGGCTGCATATGGGCTGTTAATAACGGCTGCGGCTGGGGCACTGGCAGCGGTTCCGGGTTCGTTGGTCTTTACTACAGCCCGGAATCCATGTCCATCAGCAACGTAGTCGACTCGTCTGGCTCTACCATCGATATCAGCCAGGGAGTAAGATCCTTTCTTGTTTCCATGTCCATCACCGACTTCTGATCGTGAATTGGTGGCACCAAGTCCATCCTTAATGTCATAGCCAAAGGCATAGTTTCCAAATGCCTATAGTAAAAAAATTATTCATAATTAACTATAACATACATTTTATTCTTTTACAGAAATTTATAAAAGAATTCTTATAAATTTGAAAGGAATAATTAAATATTTGTAAAATTCTCAAGTAATCATTCAAAATTTGAAACTTATTTCACATAGTATAGCAGATACCCCAACGACAGTAAGTTATTGCTAGTTATATGAATAGAAATTCTATAATTAATTATTTAAAGTTTGAATCTGATGAAAGGAAATATTAAAATATAAAAACTAGTCATTTACTTGGTATTTTTAAAAAATTGAAATGAAATAAAAATAATAAATTTTTAAATAATTAAAAATCATAAAATTGTCTAGTATCCTTAGAAAATAATTTGATTCTTTAAATTTTGTTATATTGATTATATTGTACAATATAATTACATATAATAAAAAAGCATAAAAAACATTTAGATTAATGATTTTGCCAATTTAGGTTTCATATATAAATGTTATTCATTCTCTATAAAAATTTAAATTACATCAAATATTTCATCTTACATCTTGAGTTTGTGATCTGGCACTGACTCCTGTTAAGTGTGCAGGAGCATATGCACTGGCAACAGCAACGGCAACGCACAAGATAGCGACCTAAGAAACGACAAGTTAGTTACAAATTGTGGCTAAAACTTTTAAATAGAATTACTTATAAGAATAATTTTTATTTACATTTTTAATTACTAAATAATCCACTTTAAATTAATCTTATGTCTATTAAAATTTGATTCAAAAAAGTTTATTTGAAACAAAATGCAACAGTATTAAATTTTCATTACTTACTACAAATTTATCTATAATTAGGAAGATAGGAATCAAATTTATTGTTAAATAAATAACATTAATAAATTAAAGGAAAGAATGAATTAAGTTAATAAGTACAAAATAGTGTGACGGAAATATTTCACAAAGTCTCTAAATATTACAGTTTAATTTAAGTATTTTTCGTAAAGGAACTAACAGGTGGGACAAAATAATTTTTACAGTATTTAAGAAATTTTCAATAATTATAAATATCTTAACATAAATAACACTATATTTTCTAAACTAATACAAAAGTTTTATATATGAGCAATAAAAGAATTTATCATTCTCACCTTAGCGAACATGATTGTTTGATAGGTGAATTCTGTATGACCAGACATTTTACAGAGGTGGTATTTATACTTCTGGACCGACCATACAAACAAAATTTTGAACAAATAATTATTGAATATTTCACATGTTCCTTAATATGCAAAAGGGCGTGATAATAGAAAAATAAAATTACTAAAAATGCCGTTGGTACAACACGTTCTCTACCGATATCCTAATACATTCCAATAAATGACCTTTACGATAATTATTGTAAATGAGATAAAAAAAATTTAAAATAATTTATTCCAGGAAGTGACCATACTTGTTTTCAGATAGCCATGATTATATTTTTATTCAATCAGACATATTATTTTGAATTTTATTTAATTAATTAAATATTTTTCACTTCATTTGATCTATTAAAACTTCTCAGTATTAAAATTATTTGTTTTGGGAAAAAGATATGTTATATTAACACTGGAATTAGAGGCGAATAGGAAATCACTAGATATCTAAAAATGTAAATTTTATTGATTACCATAAAAGCTGCTATAAAAGCAAACTTAATTAAATTTTTGGAATGGGTGTCCAATTTTATTTTATTAGTAATTTAAAATTAATAACTCAAATATTTAGTGATACCATTTTAATTATATGTTAAATAATTGTATTTTATATTCCTCTTACATATACTTTGTACATGTATATATTCCATGCATTTATAGAACTACATGTTTTGAAAACATTCAGTCTGAGTTTATTTATATTTTTTGAAGTTAGATCAAGATTTATAATTTTTTTTTACTTTCATTCCAATTATTTTATACTTTATACCGTATATTATCTTTGCTAAAACAAAACAACATAAAAATTATAATAGTTTAAACTAAATAAATTAAACTGAAATAAAAAATTTAATTCGAATTTAAGATTTCATAAATCTTATTTATATATTCAAAAACAATTTACATCCTCAAATAATTAATTAAGGTAAAATTGTAATTTCAAAATATTTAATATTATTTTATTAAGGAATTTTTAGTATAAAATTAATTTAAAGAATATTTTTAAAAAATAATAAAAAAATCTTATATTTCTTGTGTGTTCGAGAATATTATAGCCTGATACTTAACAATATAAATTTAGAGAACATTTTCCAAAAGTGCATAGTTCCTTAAAAGTGACTAATTTTTTAATATTTTAAATACATTTTGCACAATGTGGCAGTATGATTTATGAAATAATTTATATAAATGTTATAACAAACATTTCTGTTTCTGTATAAAACAAATTAAGATTAGAATTAACTATGAAAATTCCAATATTTTGTATGATCTGACCATGAAAAATTTTTAAATTGGAAAAAGTAATTTCTTTTAAGAATTTTTCTATCAAATTCGGGAGATTTTTTTAAAAATGTTCTTGGGATTTATACAAACGTGAAGCTGGTATGTAACTCATAGAGCTGTATGAATTATATTTCTATTAAATATACACTGCATTATTTAATTAAGTTTTTCATAAAAAAATAACGAAAGTTTGCTTATTTACTGCTTTGAATTTGAAGCCATTTAACTTTGACCCCAAGCCTTTATTTGTACGTTACCATATATATATATATATATATATATATATATATATATATATAAAGAGAGAAAGAGAGAGTGACAGAGCCAGGGTGGCAATATGGGGTGCGTTGCTCCACTTTTTCAACTGAACCACAATTTGGTATGCAGTCCGACTTCTTCAGTAGTACACACATTCATAAGTACCCGTTTATAGGGTAGGCAACCATTCATACTCCATTCATACCGGGAAAGGACAAACACAGGAGAGAGAGAGAGAAAATACAACCATGCCCAAACCGGGATTCAAATCCAGAACCTTCCTATCTGCAGTCAGTCACGCTAACCATTAGACAGGGTGGGTGACACCAAATATATTAATGATACTATATAATTATTTTAATATCGTTTAATTCCTATTTCTTTGTGGAACTTGCATAATTTATTTCAGAAAAACAGTAGAATAGGTCAAGAAAAAGAACCTATAAATGTGATTCTTTCCAGATTCATTTGTTAGTAATATAATTATGAACTTTAAATTAAACAATGTTGCTCATTTAAATTCTTCAAATAAAGTTGATTACATTAACATGTAATGTATAAGATGCATTAAGTAGACATTAGAATTAAAATTACACTTATAAATAAATTTACTAAACTCTTGGAACAAAAGTTAAATAAAAAA
>JAPDSC010108568.1:14847-25176 GCA_026290005.1 Latrodectus geometricus
ATCGTGTTTAAATGATTAAAAATTTAATCAGTGAAATTTAAATTTTAACAAAATTAAAAGTCTTATCGAAATAAAAGCAACTTTCTAAAAAATTCACACTTAATAGTGTTTTCATAAGGAATTTGTAATCAAATTCCTTTTGAAATTTATATAAATGTCTTACAATTTTGTGTCAATAAATTCTTCTCACAAAAATGACTAATTATTTTCATAATTATTTTGATGTAGATTCTCGTTTTAAAGAGCAGAATTTACACATATTTTAAAATATCATTAGTATCTATATAGATATAATATTGAAATCTTCACATGGTACCTCCTCATGATTATAAATATTATACATCTTTAACATTGCTCATACTTTATATTCTAGGAAATGAACTTTACTTTATATTCACGTATGTAAAATGTTTACTCTTCACGTATACTCATGTAGTTAAAATGTTTATTTTGTAATAACATCAATGTTTAATATAAGCAACATTTTATGCATTTATTTTTTTCAAGTCATTCTTACCTGCCACCAAAATGGCCAATACCAGATAATTCGAATATTATGTCCTTAAATTAAGTCTTGTTTATTGCATTTCTTCACCATTACATAACCAAGGATTTTTTTTAATAAAATGCATTACATTTTTATTTGAATTTATTTCAATAATTTTCCTACGCGATGAAATATAAAATTTTTATTTACTTGGAAAACTATTTTCAAAATGTTTCTTCTATTTAGCCATATTGTAAATAATGAATCTTGTTTGAATTAAATTGTCTTCGTATAAACTGCTTAGAGAATAACAGATGAATTGTAATTGAAAATTTGTCCTTGTAGATTTCTCATTTTTTTTCTCTTTTATAAACTCATTGTCATTGGAGTAAATACATGTGTTTGCTGGTGATTTTTGCCAATTAAAATGATTACTTATTTCCATATCCGCATATGTAAACTAATTTATTCTTTATTTATGAAAAACGACGTTCCTACACCCCTTTTAGGATATTTGACCATTTTATTTTCTGTTTTTTTTTTCTTTTTTGCAATAATTTTTATGTCAGGTTTACAGTCTTTTTGTCAAAATTATTCTAGAACATTTTTCATTTCCTAGAATAATTTAAACAAAAACAATGTAAACCTGACATGAATATTAATTTCATAGAAATTAATTACTTATTTCTAAATTAATAAATCTAACAATTTTTTCATTTAATATTCGCTCTAAAAAATTGGCATTTTAATTCACCAATTTGTATTGCAAAAGCATATTTTAGTACAATTAGTAACCATATTATTCTAAATAAAAAGAAACAATAAAAATTATATGCCTATATTCCAAAGCCAAAATTTTAAAAAATAACATTTTTAATTTAAATTAAGACTGCTTCTTATATGATAAAAAATTATGATTAGAGACAGTACAATAAAATGAATTTAGCTTATCATATAAAAGTGTGCTTTAGTATTGGAAAACAATGGAAACTCAAAACCATAAAGTTGACTAGATGAGTTCATATGCCAATGCAGATGATCCTAATTTGATTACGATTCTGTTTTTAATGATCTTATAAATGATTACAAGATATCATTTCATGCGAGCATTTTTGAATATAAATTTTGCCATTTTTTTTCAAATAAACGCCAGATTATGAAATAAGATTGTGCGATTAATCGAATCTTTATGATGGGAAATTAAGATGTACTATTTTGAAAGATATACATATGCATATTTAAAATTAATGTTTTAAAAATATATTTAAAAGTGTATTTTCCGTGTCGTAATTTTAAGTTTGGTAAAAAAAAATGTCAAATTACATTAGATTCATTTACTAAGGAATTTTTTTTAACACATGATTCTGAATTTTTTGTCAACCTTTAAAAATAAATTAATTTTCTTTCTATTAAGAGGCTTTCTTATAAATTGTTAGATTAGTTTATTTAATTTTTTCTCAAGATAAGTGCTTTGAATACTTTCTGTAAATTTCAATGATTTGCATTGTTAACAAACATTTCAAAAATAAATGAGCAGTTATGCTTGTCCATCCCAGACAAAATAAGAGTTAAGATTATGTTATTTTGGAAGAAAATTATTCTCTGCCTCAATCTAACACTTCAGTTCTTTCTCCAACATCAAAACACCTAAAATTCCGATCTAGCAATGTGCATTATTTGACTGTAAATGTCAATTTTCTCAAATGTTTGCTTTGAATAGCTGGTTGTGCACGCGGTAAAACATCACCCCTCTTGCGAATTTGTTAACCTGTTTGAATTCAGAAGAATAAATATTTTACATAAAACAGAAAAGAAAAAGTATATTTACAAGAAGTAAACGCTAGTGAGGAAAACACCATTCCATTAAGAAGCATTGTTATACGAAATAATTAAATTAAAATAAAAATATAGAAATTCAAAAACGTAGAAATTAAATTTAGCAATCTAATAGAAATGGTAAAAGGGAATTCTAAAATATTTAACATTGTGTATAGTGTTTCTAAATATGACAAATGCTGTTTTTTTTCTAAACAACATGTTTCTAATAGTCGGAAGAGTAACATCTATGTAATACATATATATGATGTGTATTGGAAATTTTTCTTATAATAAGTATAATAGAGCTCTCGCATATTTAAACGAAACTTTGGAACATAATTTCTTGGAAATCAGCGTAAAACTTTCAAAAATTTAAGATTTTAAGCAAATTTGAACATTTAATTTTGCTTGCTTCCATAAATATTTTCTCACACCACGAAATGCAGTTTCTGAAAGTAAAGTGGAAGTTATAAACTATTAAGAGATTCTTTTTAATATTTTATGGGTTATAATGTAGACATCTTAAGATAAAATAATGAGAACTTTATCTGTTACATCACACATGACAACACAAGATGTTGATCTTATGACATCATTATTTTTTACGACAATTATATTAAAATCTATAGCAGAGTTCTTTTGAAGCTGAAGCTTATATTTCCTTTTAAATGCAATACATAGCTTTTAACGTCAATATCATTAATTTGCTTGAAGGGTTTTGTTATCAATATATATTTTAGAGAAATATTTCATAGAAAATTTGTATTCAAAAACATTATTTTACATTACTATAATGCTTATATAATTCTTAACATTAAAGACAAAAAATTTTTAAATTCATTTTTCTAATAAATTTTCTATAAATTTTCGTTTAACATGGCTAAGTGCTCAGGATTAATAAATATATTGAAAGTAAAAACATACCTAGATTTTTTTTAATTATTAAGCAACAGCAAACAAAATGTGCACTAAGCCAAAATTATAAGAGACACCTATTCAGTTTAATTTATAAATTCTTAGAATTATATGCAATTTTTAATGTAATCATAACTGTTGCTGCTTATGACACTTGGCGAAACTAATCCTGCCCGTTTGATTGAGAGAATGAGGTCAGAAAGAGCGTCTTTCATTTTTAAACAGAACACCTCTCAGTGAGGATAGAAGTGAGACCTTGGCTAATAGATGGCAGCACTATTTAGGTCTTCCAATTTAGAGATAGGAAGCCAGAGAAGAACGAAGGCTCTGCTCTTAACACCTCCTAAATTGCAATTGGATCCTAATCACCATTATCATTAATGGCCCACAACGTTCTTTAGTCTGCGGGGAATCGAAACCACAACTTGGCGATTGTGAGACTAACGCCCTAACCAACTAGGTTTCCGTGGCTACATCACTGGAATGCTTTTTTTAATAGGTATCTTTTACAGAAATATTATACGTGTTTTATTAATATAAAAATATATTGTAGCAATTTTTAATAATACCATAAATACAAAAGTAAACTAATAGCTTTTAAGTTCATTAAATATAATCAATAAAATCATGCATTTTCAAACTGATGAAATGTTGTTTTCAATATATTAATAGCTAAACTTAAGAAAACATAAACAGTTAAATGAATTACTCGAATTTTCCGCTTACATTTTATGGATTATATATTTTATTCACTGATGTTCTTATTGTAATAAACCAATTTAAAATTTACAGTCTATTGTAGCAAGACTGTAACATTTACAGTAGAAAATAATTAAATGCGAAATGAAGAATACAACTGTTTTCACTAGTTCAATAAATATTAGGCACAAATTTTATATAAATAATAAATATTTTATTCAGGGACACATACAATTAGTATTTAAAAGTTAGTTCTTTTCTAAAAACAACAATCAATTTGGCACTATTTTCACAACAATGCTTTCCCAAATCCCAATTTGCCAGCTCCGAGTCCAAGACCATATGGAGCACCTAGCAGACCATTTCCAAGGGCAAATCCATGTCCTCCAAGAAGTCCATGTTCTGCGTATCCAATTCCATGATTTGGTCCAGAGAGGGGAATTGGAGCAACAGCGGGAGCAGCTGGAGCTACGTGATTAATGACGGCTTTTTGAGTAGCAACTGCTGGTACTCCGCCTGCGATCAGTCCTGCTTCTCCATATCCCAGTTTGTCAGATCCGAGTCCAAGACAATATGGAGCACCTAGCAGACCATTTCCTAGGGCAAGTCCATGTCCGGCGTATCCAAGTCCATGTCCGGCGTATCCAAGTCCATGATCTGGTCCAGCGAGGGCAATTGGAGCAGCGGCAAGAGTGGGAGCAGCTGGAGCTACGTGGTTGATGACAGCTTTCTGAATAGCAACAGCTGGTACTTCGCCTACGATCAGTCCTGTTTCACCATATCCCAATTTGTCAGATCCTAGTCCAAGACCATATGGAGCACCAAGCAGACCACTTCCGAGAGCAAGTCCATGTCCTCCAAGCAGTCCGTTTCCAGCATATTCAAGTCCATAAGCTGGTCCAGCGAGGGAAATTGGAGCAGCAACGGGAGCAGCTGGAGCTACGTGGTTAATGACGGCTTTCTGAGTAGCAACTGCTGGTACTCCTCCAGAAATCAGTCCAGATCCACCATATCCTAAGCCTGCTCCATAGCTTATAATTCCATTGCTTTGTTCTGCTCCATATCCAAGTTTTCCTAATTCAATCGGTGCAATGGAACCTATAGCTTGGGCTGCAGCCAAAGTAGCAAAAACTAATACAATCTGTAAAATATTAATCGAAATTGAGTAAATATTATGAAATATTACATTTATTTTCTATTACACGTTTTATATTCACAACTGAAGCAATACAAATTATAATAACTTCATAAAATTTATCGTTATGTAAAACAATGCTTTGGTTTTTTATCAATAAGAAAATTAATAAAAAAAATTTTTTTTTCTTTACGTTTGCTTTTCTGCTTTTACAATTAAAACATTTTTATAAAGATTCAATATCTTTACATTATAATTAGTGGACGTAACTGGCAAACAAATTATGAACAAAGCGTGAATTAAAAAGTAGGTCACTATGTTACTACTACAGTTATAAAAATAACTTATTTATTTCGTAAGATTAATTATTTTAATTTTATAAGGCTGTATTGCTTTGAAAAGAATTAAATGCAAACATATTCTCATCGTTAAATGAAATTTGCTAAAATAGTATTCGCATTAAAATCTTATAAATTTACTTAATATAATTTAAAAGTATATTTTTTCAGAGCACATTTTGGATATTCTTGTGATGAAAGTGAATTTTTATATAGTGAAAATTTTTTTCATTTAAATATTCTTTTAGATTAAATGATTTAATAATAAAATAATGCTGTCAGAAAATAATATTTGCTCTTAAGATTGTAAGAAATAAATAATTTTGCCATTTTGTGCTAAATTACATTATACTTCTTTATAATTCATAAACTTTTTTATTATTTATGTTTAATAAACAATTTAATTTGATCAAATATATCATATATAATTAAATATAGTTTACCTTAGTTAATTTTATAGTTTATCTTGAATCACTTCTAGAAAAAATATTACTGAAAATAGCAATCTAAATTTTTAATCCTTTCAAATTATAATTATAACTTTTTTGGTTCGATAACAATTATTTTAATTATTTTAAATACAATTGCCTTAATGTATAGCAATTATTTATGGTTAAACATGAGAAATTTGTTGAATTTTACTATAAAATTTAAGTTCCTCAAAAATTATTCTACAGTTTAAATAATTTTATGTAATGAAATTTGTTTGAAAAACTATTTAACATTTTAAACAACACAATTGATTTAGCATTTTATTTACACTCAGGTCGAAAGCTGATCAGATTTGATTTTAAAAGAATAGGTTTCCATGGAACAAATCTGAATATGAATTTCAATAACTTATAAAATAATTTGCATTAAAATAAACCTATTTACCTTTGCGAACATGTCTGTAGAATCAGCAAGAGTGATACTAATGAAACTTTTCTTAGAATGACAAGTTTATATACTTTTCAATGACTTATAAAACAAAATAAATTATAACTCTAATAAGTGTAACCGAATTTCATTAAAAAAACCTTGTAAATTTCTCGACGCCCGGTACAGGCGTGATATATTTAACTTGCTTTGATTTTCCTCGAGCTTTATGTCACAAAACATTTTTATTTTTTAAAATCAATATAGTTTATTAGAATGATAAGCAACTTTGAAGGCTATCTAGTAATTAAAATGATAGAAAGAGCGTCATAGAAGTGACAAAATTTTAAACCACCTTGATGATAAAAAGTGGTCACTAATGATGTTGCTTTAATTGTTTTAAGTGTAATTATTCTTATTGATCAACATTTAGTTTATTTTCAATAATTAATATTCAGTAAATCATTTCAAAGAAATACTGGTATCCAGAGTGGAGTTAGTAAAAAAGAGTGTCTTTTGATTACAAAAAATATTAAATAAAATGCCGATAAATTTTATTTCATTTTTAGTTTCCTAATCATAATACATATTTGCTCTTATAACAATTATTATAGAAAGATATAAATTGAATATTTAGTTATGTTCATTAAGCCTTTTTTTTGGGGGGGGAAGTATACTTAAATAATGATTCAATGAAATTTGATTGATTATTTACATTAACAATAATTGTTATTGTGAATATTATATTTTGATTTAGTAATATGAAATAAAAAACAATAAATTTTCTTGGCTTACGAAATTTAAGTAAATTTTGATATTGAAATTTCATATCATGAAATTTGCCTCATTGATTGAAGCATTTTCATAGCAGTTAAAAATTTGCACCCATAGTTTAATTTTTTTTATCAACTTGTATTTTGCGTTTTATTATTTAATTTCCATTTTAATTCTCTTTATTTGTTTTGCATATTTTGTCACGTACGTTTTGCGTAGTATTCAGTGATTCTTTTGCAACTTTTCTCTTCTCAAGAGAATTTGGTTTTTTAAATTTTTGCATTATCAGTCTTAGATTAATTAGTTGTTGATATAGATTACTTTATGCTATTAATAGCTGAAGGCACAGAAAGGACTTTCATGACTAAGTTGAAAGTGAAAAGGATCCTAATAAACTACTTACATTTCTTGGTGTTTATTTTAGATTCTGTTAGCAAAGTAGAAAAGTTAGAGAAGTAAATGTTTATTCTGTTTATTGCTATTTTTTGAGGCTAATTGCTATAAATCATTTAATATAGAGTCTATAATTGTCGAATACATGAATTAACATGCATGCGTTACTTATTAAACAAAAGTTTTTAGTTAAGTAAATTAGATCAATTTTTTTCTTAGACACTAAAATGTTATATTCTGTCACTTATGGACACCATATATTTTTTACTTTATAAATATAATTCTAAGACAAAATAAAAATATATGCAATTTACTTAGATATGTGAAATACAAAAATTGAAGTAGTATCTATATTTCCATTGGTTTTATAAAAAATATCAGTTTGGGTTATAACTTCATCATTCACTAATATATATATATATATTAGTGAATGATGAAGTTATTATTAATTATTAGTTAAATGCTTACTAATTTCGGATAAGAGTTTTACAATAGTCATCTAAATAATACTGAAAATTAAAGCATTCTTCAATTTGTAATGAAATGTATATAATAAAATAACTAATGTATATAATAAATAATCAATCTGCCTTTATGTTATACTTTTATGTTTAAAACTACCAAAGATATTTTCAAATCAAATGCTTGTAAATTTTAAGTAACCCAATTAATGGTAAATATGTATATTAGTTTTACCAATTAAATACGGTTTTCATAGGTAATATTCCAATTAAGTAATATTATCTGTACAATTTCATATTATAGCATTATAGCATTAAGAATTATTGATTAATCAAAAAAATCGTCTCTTCATAAATTAGATATTACTACAATGAAATGCTTTTTATTTTCATTCTAAATTAATCAAAGGAAATTGACTAAGCTAAATGACATTTATAAAGAAATATTGTTTTATGAACTTCAATGAGAAAAGGTTGTGAATTTAATCAATTTATATCTGATTTTAATGTAAGTAATAATGAAAATATTTACGTATAAATTATATCCAATGTAAAATATTTAACAACATGTTACTGTAAAAACATTATAAATTTATTTAATTTCAAATTTTTTAAATCTTTTAACAATTTAATTTTACATTTATTTGTGTTTAAAAATATTATGTCGTAAAAATATTTAAAAACACAATTTTATACATCAATAAATACACTATTTCAAATTCAATAAAATTTTGAAGATTGGTTCTGATTAATAACTGTGTGTATAAATTTTCCCGGTAGTTTTTATTTAACTAGGTAGAAAAATATTAGAAGGAAGCTAAGTGTTGACATTGATCAAAACTATTTTAACAAAGTTACGAAAACTAAGTTCAAAAACATTTTATCACTCAAAATGCCAAAAGGTCTATAAAACTTCAAACTTCAATGGTTTTATAAAAGTATAGTAGATCATAAGCATTGTTTTCATTTTGTACATCAAGCATGTCCAAATCAAAGAAAATTAGATAAATTTACTTTAAAAACTAGATTTTTAAATCAAACGAATTTGCAGCAAATTCTTAAATGCCAGTATTATAATTATTACAGTAACGAGTAGCTTTTTAATTTAAATTAAAATAATTTAAAATATCTGGTAACAAATGTGTACTTAAAATCAAGTTGAGTGAATATAAAATTTCTAATCTTTGCTTTCATGTGCAAAATAAAATTTATAGGTACACAGAAATGAATCTTACAGTCATCTATATTTTAAAATTAAATCCTGTCTTAAACTATTTGTATTTTCCCAATTTATTTTTATTTAGATATAAAATAATGTATTTCATATCTTTTTACATATTTATATATTTGAAATTAATTATAAATAAAATTTTGTATACTTTTTACCACTTATAATTTTGGTTTTGCGATATAAGTAATACAAGTAGAAGAAACAATGTAACAAGTGGATATTATATTGCATTAAGCCAATAGTTAATAATATCATGAATAGATTCATAATTAATGGAAAACAGTAAATAATAAAATTATATGGAAAAATGTATTTGCTTCACATTGAATTAACTTCACACGTTATCACACATTTTACATAAGTTTTTTATATAAATAAATTTCTGTCAGAAATGCAATTTATTGTCAGCCAAAAGATAATATGAATTCAAATTTAGAGAAGTTTATAGGAATTATTTTAATTTTTTCCATAGTTTAATTTCTTCTATTAAGTTTTGATAAAGGACTAATTCACACACAGGAATAAAATGCACATTTCTCAACATTTAAGTATTATTTATAATAGTTCATTGTAAATCAGTTGTTTTGCAGATTCTCTATCTTAAATGAAAAAAACGTCGTTAAAGACAGCAAACTATGCTTAAAACATTTTTAGTTCACAAAAATAAAAATATGGAAGATAAAATTGAAAACTGAATATCTAAGAAAAAATTAAATTATCATTTTTATTTTTAAATAAAACAATTAAATACCACAACAAATTCAACTTATCTAGGAGCATCTCTTAAGAAAAAGTAAAGGAAGCCCTTTCAGATTGGACATTTCAGTTAAAAGCAGAATACAGAAAATACAAAGAATGTATATTTAATGCTGAAATTAAAATAATAAAAAACGGTAATTGAGAAATTCTGATTTAATAAAGCAGAAATTGCTTTATTTAACAATAAAGCCATTTTGAAGAAAAGATAATTACAAAATATTATAAATTGTGAGGAAATAGTATTTTGTCCTCGATTTTTAGACAATAAATCATATAAATAAAAAAAGAAATTAAATAAAATTCTATAGCTAATGTAATTCTTTTGTGTTCATTTTTTAAAAAAATTTTATTTCTTATTTAACATTTCTATAACAAATAGTTAAAAGGTAACATTTGTTCTTGCATTGAAAAAGATATTCATCATTATATATATATATATATATATATATATATATATATAT
>JAPDSC010108568.1:25276-49517 GCA_026290005.1 Latrodectus geometricus
AAACTTCATTTCTCTTATTCGTATAAATAAGAGAAATAAAGTTTGGAATTGCGATTTTTAAGCGTTCTAAGAATTCATAAGCCTATTCACATGTTCTGAGAGAGATTATCCTTAAAGTTATGTACTCATTGGATTCAGAATTCAAACTATTTGAATCAGTATTTTGTAGTTTCTTAAAGCTAATAATTCATGTGTTATTTCTTTTGTAAAAAAGTATTTCTAAGATATGGATACATAAAGATTGAGAAAATTAAGTTTTTAAGATTTTAGATTTTATGCTTTCCAATATTGTACATTAAAGAATGATTATTCTTATATATATTCTTCCCGAATATATACTTTAATATTGAACAAATAATCGAACTAAATCAGTTTGTATCTCTTTATGAATAATAGTTATCTGTACTTACGTACCATAGTAAATTAACATTAAGAACAGATAATTGAACTAGTTTTCCTTTTTGTTTATGTAAAGAAAACAATTTTATTCTGCAATGAATTTAATTACTTACGAATATTTTATATTAAAAAAATGTAATGGGTAAAATTAATAAACGATTTACATGTAAATTATGGGTCTTAAAAGTATTCCCTATTTTCATAATACTTGCAGTATAAATTAGTTGGTTAGTGTTCAACTATATATAGTTAGGCAGCAATTTTTACATTTAGTGTGATAGTTAAAATAATCACATTCATGAAAATTTTTGATTTAAAATAGGAATACCAGAAAGATATTCCTATTTCATATTAAAAAATAAATTCACGTTTCAAATATATTCTTTTTGCGAACATAATTTCTAAATTTATCTAGTTTTATTATATTCAAATCAGTTTGTTTTTTAGCTGACATGTATTTATGTCAAGGTGTAATATTTCAAAATTATTCTGATTAATGCAAAAAACAAAGTAATGTCTAAAGACAAAAGAATTAAAATTTGATGAAAAAACTGGTGTAAATTATACATATATATATATATATATATATATATATATATATATATTACTTGATTTCTCCTACTGTCTATATCGCATCCGTATTTGATGTCAATGACCCATTTTATAATAGTGTAAATCAGAAGCAGAAAAAATGTTAAAAAACCTCACCCCACGTGATCGTCTCTTTTACTCTTGCTCAAGGTCGAATTATTGAATGAACTCAAAAACTTATTTCTCTAGTTTTCTTTTAATATATATATTCCTTCTAATAAATATTTTCCTTACTTGTTGAAATATTGTGTACTTTGTAATTATTGTCACATACGCTGATTTTTACGCTTAAGTGAATTTTAAAAATATGAAGCAATATCTCACAAAAGGGAAATATTGTATATAAAACTACTCTAACTTTGCGAATCACTTCATTCTTAAAAACTAAAATTTTGCTCAGAAACATTAAAACGACTTATCAAACATCATTAATTCAATATTAAAAATTTGATTTCATATTATAATTTTACAAAAGTTTAAAATTTTTGCATTAGTTTTGACACTATTACCGAGAACTTTTAACGATATTCATGATTATATGTATAATTAATTCTGTTTATTTGTAATAAAAAAAAACATTTTTGTAACTAATAACATAAAATTAAAATTTTCAATCATGAAGTTTTATAATTTTTATGATGAACTCAATCAGAAGTGCAAACTAGATTCATAGTTTTTATTGCCAATTGTAGAATAAAAATAAATACATGATTTATCCGAAGCGTAAAACAACAATTAAGTTAGTGGAGTCCTTTACCAAGACCAAGTCCTAAAGGTCCCAATCCCATTCCATGAGCATTCAAAAGGCCAAGACCATGTCCATACCCAAGACCATGTTCATATCCCAGACCAGCTCCGTAAACTCCACCATAAGCTGCGAGTGGGGCTACAGCGATAACTTTAGCAGCTGGGGCAACGTGAGCAATTGGAGCAACTGGGGCTGCATATGGGCTGTTAATAACGGCAGCGGCTGGGGCACTGGCAGCGGTTCCGGGTTCGTTGGTCTTGACGACAGCTCGGAATCCATGTCCATCAGCAACATAGTCGACTCGTCTGGCTCTTCCATCGATGTCAGCTAGAGAGTAAGATCCTTTCTTGTTTCCATGTCCATCACCGACTTCGGATCGAGAGTTAGTGGCTCCTAGACCATCCTTAATATCATAGCCAAAAGCATAGTTTCCAAATGCCTATAGCAGAAAAATTATTTATATTTTATTTTAAACTGTATTATTATTTTTTACAGGAAAGAATTAGAAATTTAATGAATAACAAAATAATAATTATATAAAAAGTTCATAAATGATTTAAACGACTATTCAAAATTTGAAACACATTTCACATATCATAGCAGATAGCCCAGCAATTGAAAATTCTTTCAAAGTATATGAATATAACTTATGAGGAAAAAATATGTTTTATCATTTTATATCATCAAGAAATCTTTCAACTTGACTAAAGTAAATCTAAGAATATTGAAGTTATTTATTCAACAATTTCAAAGTATTAAAATCTTATAAGTAATATAATACTAATCTTATCAATAATGTAATAAAGTAAATCTTGTAATTTTTAAATTAATTTGAATGAAAAAATTGTTCAATAATCTTAGAAATTAATTTACATCTTGCAGTTTTGTCCTTTTTTGTGCTATATAAATATACATTACGCACATATAAGGTGATAAAAAAGAATTAAAAAATAATTTCGATTAAGTAATTGTGCTTATTTAAGTTTCATATATGAAAGCAATTCCCTCGTAAATTTTAATTTAAAACTTATGTTAAAACAAATTTAAAATAGAAATAGAATTTTATCTTACATCTTGAGTTTGTGATCGGGCACTGACTCCAGTTAAGTGTGCAGGAGCATATGCACTGGCAACAGCGACGGCAACGCACAAGATAGCTACCTAGAAAATAATAAATTGTTCATTGTAATAATTTTTAAATTGCATTATGCATTAAAATAATGTGTGTTCAAATAGAAGCAATAAAAGTTGGAATAATGTTTTATTTATGAAAATTTTAAACAAAATCTATATTACAACAATCGCAAGATATATTTTTTTGTTATTTACTAAAAATGTTTTCATAATTAAAAACATTCAAATCATATGTGAATTTAAGAAATATTTCATTTAAGACGAAGAAGCTTAAATGAACCAAATTATTAACAATTACATAATAATGATTTTCATAAAATTTATAAAAAATTCTTATTGTTATAAGTTTTTAAACAATAAAGAATATATATTTTAAATTAAAGCAGAAAATTTTGAAAAAGTAGTAGAAGAAGTAAGTTTTCTTACCTTAGTGAACATGGCTGTTTGATGACTGAATTCAGTATATTCAGACACTTCACAGAGGTGATATTTATACTTCTGATTTAAAAAAAAATCAACGTTCCTTATTTATAATTAGTGAATATTTTAAATGTTTATCAATATGGTATAGGGTGTGACATTAAAAAAGAACACTAAAAAACTAAAAATGTCATTGATATAACTAGTTTTAAACCAATAATGTAATACATTCCAAAATATGTCCTTGATGATAATTATGGTAAATGTGATAAAAATAATTTAAATCAATTAAGTTTCTTGAGGAAAAGAATATATTTCTTTTCGGAGTATCATGATTATATTTTAGTTAGATAAATGACATTTCGAACTTTTCATTTAAACCTTTGGATTATGATCTAAAATATTGTTAATTTTATTTGACCTTTTAAATTTCAAATTTATTTTTGCAGCATTTTCCATTACTTCTCTTTTAAAAAAAACATATGCAGAGTGGAAATAATATCAATACGAAATATTTAGTTTTATTGATCACTCATGAAGATAATTTATAGTCTAATGAAATTAAACATTTAAAGTTCGTGTAAAATTTGACTTAAATTATTTTTTTAAATTAATAATTCAGTTTGAAAATAACATTTTTATTAAATGTTAAATAAATACATTTTATGCTTTCTTAGATTAATAACTACTGAAACATTAAAAAGGAAAACTTTTGTAGATATATTTAATCCATATTTTTATATACATATACATATTGTTCATATTTCCATGATAGTATGTACTATGAAAACATCCACATTGCTAGTTAATACTATATAATATATAGTATTAACTAGCCTTGTGTTAGCTAGTAATATATAATTTAATAATTTTTATTCACACACAAAATGATTTTTTGTTTATTTTATTTATTTATTCATTTTTTATTTTATTTATCCTGCAAAATAATAAATTAAATATTAGTAAAACAGAAGTTAATTTCATGTAAATTTATAAAATGTTTGCAAATATGCATTGTTTTTGCCGTGTTTCTATACATTTAATATAAAAATCAACTTGTGTGATAAACTTTAAAGAAACATTTACGGCTCTAAATTTACAAAAATAGTTAATGTAATAATTTAGTGTAGCAGGATATATTACTCTAATTATTTTATAATAATAATAGGTTCTATATTTTAAAAATAAAAATAAATAAACTATGTAAAAAAATTATATTTCATATTTATTGCATAACTGCATTATTCCAAAAAAAACAGCTTCACACAATTAAATTTTTACCAAGAATTAAAAAATGGTAACTGAACTATGTAATTTTTGTAATTACTTTTTTTGATTGTAAGCTTTCTCTATGGAGTAGTGCATGTAAGATTAATTTGATTTTTTTTTATTTTTCGATTAATTATTGTAATTGGAAAATATAATCGAATTTTATCTCGTCAAAACATGCAAAAGAATTAATTGCATAATGATCAAATGCTTAAAATTCTAATCAATGAAACTTAAGTTTTAATGAAGTTGAAAATCTTATCAACAGTTTTAGGAAATTAAAGCAATTTTCGAATTTATTTTAACAGAAATTCTGAGTGTAAAATCATTCATTTTGTTTTGTGTTAAAAATAAACTATTCCACTCGAAAAGAATTTCCTTGTATAAATTAATAATTTGTATTTAGCTTTTTTCCATTATTAATGTGGAATTTAATCTTAAAGAGTAAAATGTTTTCATACTGTAAAGCATATGTTGCACGTGAATATTATTGAATATCTTTTCAAAGCACCCTAAGATCCTTTTAAATCTCATCCACTCGTCTCGATTGTACAATCGTTAACTCTTAAAAAATTATTATAATCATATTATATAATATTAACCATTGAGGTTACCTTATTCGTAACTGCTTATATTTTTACTTTGAATTAAATATCCTAGTATGTTTTAAAGGGGGATTTTTAAATTTCCATTTAAATCAAACTTAAAGCTGTTTCGTAAATATTACATTGTTGAAATTTATTATTTTATAATTGCATTTATGAGCCACATTAAATATCATATTTAACACTATTTTTTCAAATCATTCTATGTTTACAATCTTAACCACTGAAATAGTTAAGACCATCTAAATGATGTGTTTGTGGCCATAAATAAAATTGTTGTTATATTAATGGATCTTCTACCGATTAAATCCTTTTATGAGATAACAATTGCAAAGCACAATTAATTCATTAAATATTTTAGTCTCTGTTCAAAAGGTTTCTGTACAATGTATGTAATGTTGTCTAAATTTTCGATGTAGCCCCCATACCTCTTTCCAGGTTTCTTTTTGACTCGAATAAACTGAAATATGTCTCCTAATAATTAAATTCTCTGGGGGACATAGACGTATTTATAAACACAGTAATTTAATATCTCTTTTATTGTTTTAAAAATGGATTATCTGTTAAAAAGGTAAAAATTTTATCTTAATACCATTTGAAATAAAAAATTTATAAAAGAATCTTTTAATAAAAAGAATTCATAAAAGAACATTTTTCACTTGAAATTAATTTAAAAATTGCAATCAATCACAAAAAACATAAAGTTCTTATTGACTTGGAAATTTTTTTACAATGTTTTGTTATATTTAGGTTAATTCAAAACACAGAATTTTTTTCAGAATTAAAATGTATCTTATATTAATTGCTTTGAGAGTAAGAGACAACTTGTAACTAGAGATTTTTCCTTTCTATCTCCATATACAAGCATTTGCCATTAGAAGATAAGTAAATGCATGTATTTGCTGGTATTTCTCACCAATGTAGCTGATTACTTATTTACATATCCTTATATTGGTACTGATTAAGCGCAATTTATGAGGCATAATATTCATTATCTCATTTAAGGATATTTGTACTTTTCATTTACTGGCTTCCTCTTAGAATTCAATCCACTACCAAATGCGCCTTAAATTAGTCTGTTTAGATTACATGATTTTAAAAAATATATTAATTAAAATAAAAGTATATATTCACTATAAAAATTGATTTAAGAGTCATAAATTATTTAACTATAAAATTATAAATCTGCTTACTTTTCATTAAGTATTGGCTTGGAAATCAAACTGGAGTTTTAAATTTAATTCGTCAATTTGTACGAAAAAAACGAATTCTAATGCAAAGAATAACTATATAACCACTAAATGAAAATTATGATCCTATTTTACACAATCAAAATATAAAAATAATATTTTTTAAAATTTAAATAAGCTTTTGGTACGATTAAATATCATTAGTGTCATTTAAAAAAATAAAATCATAGGAAAGTATAAAAGCTTCATTGTAATTTAATATTGACCAACCAAAAATGTGGATCGGATAAATTCCCATGTGTAAGAAGAGACTTAGGCCGGAGCATTCGCCAAATCTCATCAATAACTGTAAAATAACATTTAAGAAAGCATTTTATGAATATTGTTTGCTATCCTTTTGAAATAAGTGCAGATAATGAAAGTTATATTGTGTGTGTAAAATTAAAATAGACAACTCTGATAATGTTTCATTCAAGAAATGCATATTAATTCAAAAGTTTTAGGTTCATATCAATTTTAATATTTTAATTCACAAATAAAGTTATTTTGCTTATTAAAATGTATTTTTTATAAATTGTTACATTGTGTTTCTCAATCGCTGTGAAAGGAGAAAAACGTGAGTGAAAGAAATAAAATAAACAAAACAAGTCTCAAACAATAAAAGTTTACTTAAAGGACTATAAACTTGTTATTACAAGTTATTGTTTTACTTGATTTTATAAATTTTAATCATTTATCTTAAGATCTAGTCTTATATCTTTTTTATTACTTGCATTCGATTTTCCCTTCCGCTTTCTATATTAATGACTTGTTTTGTTATTCTTATGGGTAATAAATAGATCATTCAACTGAACCGAAAAAAGTAATTAACAAATAACTCTATTTCTTCTTGATCAAGGATGAATTATTAATTGCATATACAAACTTGCTTTTTTTTCAATGGAAGAATTAATGTTAATGAGGATTTCTATAACACATAAAATAACTTCGGTTATGCAATCATTAGCAAAATAAGATGATTTTTATCCATTCATTTTAACAAATTTTTATTGTAAATGTTTAAATGTGTTCTTATGCTTTTAAATAAACTATTCATAAACAAGAAATACTAAAATAAATATGTGAAATACACTTTAAAAACATGTAATTACATACAAAAAAAGGTTTTTAACGAAGCTATAATTTATTCACTTTAAAAACATGTAATTACATAAAAAAAAAGTTTTTTAACGAACCTATAATTTTAAAGCATGAAATGCTATCAATACAAAATTGTATTTTTGGAGAACACATAACCTTTAGCAACATTTGAGAAAGTTCTTTCCTTTCCCTTTTTTATGTCTTTATTTTCATATTAAATTTAACCAAAGACATTACGATTTAATAATAGTTAATAATAAACATGTTACTTTAGATGCATTATTAGGATACTTTATATTCTTACAACAATCACTTAAGTTTATAAGTCTGCAAATATAAATTCAATAAATCACAGATTATTGTTTTCGCGTATTTTATTAAAACTTGCTGTAAAGATTTTACTGTACTATCACTGTTGTTGACTTTTTTAAAAAGTCTCCAAAAATCTCGCCATTTTGCACAAGCGAAGTTTAAAAATAAACAGAATATTGAAAAGTACTGCCTGGTTGGTCGTAATCCATCATCTGCGGTCGGATCTGATTGGTCGAAATTGTTTGTGTTGCCAAAAAATGCTATTTATCACCACATGTGAAAAAACGCTCCAACAGTGACCGTACAGTAAATCTCAGCCAAACTTACTTTGTTATCTTACGTAAGTTTCATCTTTTAAAATGTTAAAAAAACAATTTTAAAGCTAATCAGTTCTAGTTACAATTTTATACGTATTTCAACTACACCTTAAGCAGTATATTATCTGAAGCTGGAATTTTAATTAGAATGCAGAAATACAAATGATCCAAATAAGTTTATTTTATAACATATATTGGGAACACATTGCACAGAATATTATACTATATTAAAATAGATCTATTAATTACATATAAATACTTTATTATAATATAAATATAAGGTTATCCATAATACCTCACTGGGGAGAAAACGCAATTATTTCATAATGATATTGTCGAAAGTTTTATAATTAATATGTAATATTCGAGCGTGATACGAACAAATGTAATGCTTGATATAACGCTGGTATGTTTCCAAAATAAATCTTCCGACATTTTCCCTTTCTATCTTCCATTTCTGATCTTTTATTTTTCACAGATCCAGTACTTACTTGATTGATTTTGATTAATGAAACAAAGCTAAATATTATAACAAGATAAAGTGGTTTGTAAAAAATATTTATCATAAAATATATATTTATGATATATTTTGATGCATGATATCTATTTATATTTTAATGGGATTCAACTTTCAGGTCTTTCAGTGCTTATACTTAATTGTGCCATCACAGAAATTGTAAAATTATTAGGAGTTTCTGACATTCTTTATTAAATGCTTCTTAAAAACTTTTAAACATGATGGGGAGTCAAATTTTCCTTATTCTTTTATCTCTTTGAAACTCTTTATTGTAATTTTTAAATTATAACTCTTTACTACAATAATATAGATGCACACTTAGTTTATCATATTCAATTAGGAATTTTTTTAAATGCACACATTTTCTTCACCACTTCTTCCATTTACGGAAAATCAGAAAAGTCTTTAATTTTGATATCTTCTACGGCATCAAAATGATTCCATTTGAAGCCAGTTTTGATTTTTGGCAAGAATCAAAAATTTGATGATGCAAAGTCGAATGGTGCGGAAATTTGTAAAAAATTGATTTTTTGTGAAACATGTACATATTACACGAAAAATAAGAAGTATCAGTGAATGTTGTAATAACTGAAATTATCAAAACTCTTCAAAACAGCTATTTTCCTTAAATTGCAACCAGAATCTGCTTTTAAGGCTAAAAATAATTTTGAAACAAATTTCGCCTGTTTGCACATGAACTTGAAGCTCTCCAATACTAACAACACCTTCTAGTCACCACATATTACTTCTATCACACTGTTTGTTTTCAATCCCGATTGTAGGTAAATATTGTGGTAGTAAAAATTAAATTGAATATTTATGGTGATAAAGAGTTATAAAATTCAGACAACATTTTAACTGTTATTATAAGTCTATTTTAAGCATAATCCAAAATTGAACTTGAATGAAATTGTTTTTCTATATCATATTCTATAAGTTACTTTTACTAACATTTTACAATTTTCAAAGCACCAAAATTTATTTGATTTACAACATTTCTTATTACAATTTTGTTTTACATTGCAAATTATAAATAGGTGAAGTTACCTAAATATCATCAATGTAAATAATTAAACTCTTATTCTTTAATTTAGAAGAAGTTTGAAAAAATTGTTCATAAATAATAAGATATAAATTATTATTTTTACTTAATCACCATTACTTGTCGAAGAACTTAATGTTTTCATGTTTTAGGACCATCATTTCAGTGATTATTTTTACACTATTTTTATAAATAATATGTTTTAAATAAAAACTGTCTTTAGCTTAAAATTAAAAACCGTATTGCAAATTTAAGGGTAAATTAACTTTATATATTTATACTAATTCGCGAAGAAATCGATAACAGTATATCCTAAAATTCTATTATACCGATAATCAAGAATAAGATTTTTTATTTATGTATTAAGTCAGAAAAATATTCCATTCTGACAAAGACAAAAAAGCAAGTTTAACAATCAAGCAGAATTTTCTTGAAATGCTTCTCAACAATAAATTAAAAATTATTCAAGACTTCTCATAAAATGATAAGGGGATGAATTTTCTTAAAATATTCACACAAATAATACAAATTAGATAATTCTATTATCCTCTTAATACTTTTTCAGATTTTGAAAATTGAAATTATTTTAAATGTCTATTTATTAATTAATTTGTTATACTTTCTTAATTAGATTTGAATTACATCTCTAGAAATTTATCGATTTATATAATTTCCATAATAAAACCATAATAGATTTCCATAATAGATAACACTCCACTATATCCTTCCCACTGAAAAAGAAAAACACATTTCTTATTCATCAAGCATATTTTTAATCCAAGTTATATTTTCAAATATTTTTTTTAATTATTTATGAGTGCTTTTTTCCTTTCTATGGACATCTTTGAATATAGTAATGAGTATTTCTATTAAAATTGTTAAATATATATGATATTACCTCTTTATTAATAAAAGTTCAAAAGTAGCAGCATTTATTTAAATATTATACCATAATGTTTTAACAATTTTATGATAAATGAAACAGAACTATAAATCAGAGATACAAATTTTTATTGCCAATTGTGAAACAAAAATAAATACATGATTTATCCGAAGCGTAAAACAACAATTAACTTAGTAGAGTCCTTTACCGAGACCAAGTCCTAAAGGTCCCAATCCAACTCCATGAGCATTTAAAAGGCCAAGACCATGTCCATACCCAAGACCATGTCCATATCCAAGACCATATCCATATCCCAGACCAGCTCCGTAAACTCCACCATAAGCAGCAAGTGGAGCTGCAGCGATAACTTTAGCAACTGGGGCAACGTGAGCAGTTGGAGCAACTGGAACTGCATATGGGCTGTTAATAACGGCAGCGGCTGGGGCACTGGCAGCGGTTCCAGGTTCGTTGGTCTTCACTACAGCGCGGAATCCATGTCCATCAGCAACGTAGTCAACTCGTCTGGCTCTACCATCGATGTCAGCTAGGGAGTAAGATCCTTTCTTGTTTCCATGACCATCACCGACTTCGGATCGAGAGTTAGTGGCTCCTAGCCCATCCTTAATATCATAGCCAAAGGCATAGTTTCCATGTGCCTAGAATATTGTTATAAATAAGAGCAATGCAATCAAATGTATGCACTTAATAATTCTATTGCATTGAAAAATGAATTTTTATCATGATCTTTAAGTTTATTATTTTTGCTACATTTTTGCGACAGTCATAAAGTAGAATTTCTATAAATATTAATAAAATAAATGAAAATTTATGAAATACTGAGGAAGGCAATAATTTAATAATTGATTTTTATTTAACAGTATCTGCGAATGCAACCAAGCAATTGGAGGTGGTTTTGGCATATGTGAGCGTATTGCTTTTTTATAAATTATAATTTATATATATTTGTTAAAAGAAATTAAACTTCGTAAACTTCATGGTACCAGTCTCTACAAATGTTTATGGAAAAAATGTAAGTTCTTAAATATACATTAAATTAAAAAATTCCTTTAAAATAATTAACTAAAACAGATTCATGCATAAATATAAATTGCTTTAAAATATTGTATAAAAACTTAAATTATTTAAGAAATATATTATAATAGTTATAAAAGAGATTTAATAATTCAGTTTGACTATATAATAATAATATTTAAATTAGTAAATCTAAGATAACTGGAAAATTTTGTTGTTGGACTATATTGTTTATAATTTTCTTTAAACATTTTTGATTTTTATAAAAGTCTTCTAAATATAGTTTACAATGAAAATATTTGTCTAATGAACAATACTTAAATATTTTATTTGAAAATATTAATTTTACATTTTTTTAGATAAAGAAAACATCATAAACATTTTTACTTTCCTTTTCTTGTTAATTTATTGTTACTCTAATTGGCTTTTGGTTATAACAGTAACAATATATGTATACAAATTTCATAACGCAAAAAATGCTTCTCATTCAAGTTTTAGAGTATAAATGCTGCATAGAAACATCTATTTGTTATAAATTCTTTACAGGTTTCAAGATATAATAAAGCAAATCTATATTTATTATAAATTCATTACAATATCTAATGAAAATTTTCTAAAATTGGCTTTTTAACAAATATTTTTTAAAATAACCGAAAAATAAATAAACTATAAAAATTATTTAGCTACTTAATGTCATGAAAATAAACTAGTAGTTTTTAAAATAATCTAAATTTTTCAGTTTTCAATTATTTATTATTATATATTATGTAAAGTAGCTTAATGCATAGTAACTGAATAAAATAATAAAACATAAGAAACTGAAATAACTATAATAAAACATAAGAAAGCATTTTCCATTATTGGTTTTGTTATTTAAAATTTCTCATCTAAGCCTGTTATTTAACGCAAAACTACAATAAAATTTAAAATATCTATAAAATTCTATCTTACATCTTGAGTTTGTGATCGGGCACTGACTCCTGTTAAGTGTGCAGGAGCATATGCACTGGCAATAGCGACGGCAACGCACAAGATAGCGACCTAAGAAACGACAAGTTAGTTACAAATTGTGGCTAAAACTTTTAAATAGAATTATTCATAAGAATAATTTTTATTTACATTTTTTAATTACTAAGCAAAATAATAAACTTTAAATTACTCTTATGTCTATAAAAAATTTGATGCAAAAAAGCTTATTTGAAACAAAATGCAACAGTCCTAAATTTTCATTATTTACTACAAATTTATCTATAATTAAAAAGATAGGAATCAAATTTATTGCTAAGTAAATTTATTATAAATATATAATTTATTATAAGTCACTGACTGACAATATAATGCATAAATTGTAAGTTAACATAAACAAAATTTAAAAAGCTACATAAAGTATGATCATTCTTACCTTAGTGAACATGATTGTTTGATGACTGATTTCAGTGTGACCATCGTAGAAGGGGAAGTTATATTTATACCCCTAATTTAATAAAAATAAAATCTTGATCTAATAATTTGTAGTTATTTTGCATATTTCTGAATTTAATATTGGGTGTGACAATAAAAAGCAAAACTATTAAAAAGAACTAATGTCATTGATAAAACACGTTACTTGCTTATAATCACATACATTCCAAAGAAAGACCTTGGTGATTTAAACTGCAATATCAAATATTGATTAGCATATTTTCATTGTCATAATTTTAGTCATAACTAGTCTAATGAAAAATGTCAAAATTTCTTTAAATCTTCAAAAAATTTTTAAATATTTTTAATTTTATTTTATGTATTAAAATTTCAAATTTATTTTATCAGTATTTAATATTATTTCATTTGGAAAAGGATATAGGAAAATAATAATGAAGAAAAAATAATGACTTTTTTTTATTTTTTTAAAAATTAATGAAAATGAATCAAAAGAATCTTGATAATAGCGTGTGTAATTTTATTATACATTTATTTATTCTTAATACCTCATTGAATGAGAATTAAAATTATTACTTTATCATAAGACACATAATTATATTTTATGTGCCTCAAAATCTACAAATTTTGCAGAGAAAGAAAGAAAATCTTTCTTTTTCTCTCTGTCATAGTATATTTTACAAAACTATATACATTTTTTATATTGTATTCTATTGTACATTTTTTTACAAATTTTACACTAAAGAATTATTTTCCGACATTTTATTATCTGGCAAACAAGAATTATAACAATAAATAATTGTGTCAGGTAGCCGGTATTTTTACGCTAGAAACCTTAATATAAACTACATCATGTTTGCCTTCCATGAGAAATTTTCATAGATAATAAACCACATTCGTGTGTCGTTATGAAAATAAATCCTGAAGGTTCCCGAGTGTCTTTCTTGGTAACAAATTAAAGGCAAAACGCAATACTGTCTCACAGTGTTCAATATTGGCAGGAATCAACTCTGAGGTTTTCTACTTTGAAATGCTTTTTCGCGCTTATGGTATGCTTTCACAACAATGGAAGTAGAAGAATATACAAATCTTTAAAACAGATGAAAATATTCACTATTTTTTATTTCTCGAAAAAGTACTATGTATTATGAAAACATCCACCTTTATATAGAATAACAAATAATAAATTTGAAATTTTGCTAAGATATTATAGTTAAATATCAATAAAAATGATCTATAATAATTATATTCATTATGAAATATAAAACTTTATTGAAATTTGTTAGGAATAAAATACTCTGATTTAAGTTTTTTACTAATAATTACAAATTAAAGATGTTTGATTCAGCCTTATATAGAAAAAATAATGAAATGGTCTGTGAAACATATCATTTACATTTGTAATTTATAATTATTGAGACAACTATAAATATAAGTTTTCAGGAATTTTCTTTTAATAAGAATATTTAAAACCACAACAAAAAAGAAACTGGAGAAAATTTTGTAATATACTTAATAAGTTTTATAATATG
This sequence comes from Latrodectus geometricus, assembly GCA_026290005.1. Classification (NCBI taxonomy): domain Eukaryota; kingdom Metazoa; phylum Arthropoda; class Arachnida; order Araneae; family Theridiidae; genus Latrodectus; species Latrodectus geometricus. The sequence goes on from JAPDSC010108568.1 coordinate 39,827, forward strand.
TAAATATATTTTATTACATATTATGAAATATATAATATTTTAAATATGGCATATTATGTGTGTGAAATAGGCATACATTATGCTAAAATATACAAAAAAAACCAAAAAATGATAGTTTTTTATTTAAAATACCGATTTCAATTTGAAATGACAAACCCAAAATACCTGTTTTCCGGTTGTCACTCTTATTTCATGATATTTTTTTATGTGTGGTGAATTTTTCCGATTTCTTACAACAGTTTACGACCAAATTATAAATTTTATGAAACATGTTTTTAAGATTAATTAATATCCTTTTCTTTATTTATCTATTTGTAATCTTTAAGTATTGTCAATGCTATTTACGTAATCAGAACTCACACTTAAATAAGGTGCAATTAAAATAAGAAGAGATAAATAAGAGGCAAAAAAAATTAATTAACTTTAATTTAATTATTAGTTACCGAGATTAAGTAATAACCAAACTAAAGTTATTAGAGTGCAGTCTACTGCTACTTTGTACATGTATGTATGAATTGCCTCACTAAACAATAAAATTTCTACAATAAAGTTACTGTTGGCAGAATAATAACAAAGAGAAATGTTGCTATTAAAATTATATATTTGAAGCGTATAAAAATTTTACTAAACACTAGATTTACAATGTAAATATCCTTATCAACGCAGCGTTTTTATTGTTGGATTCGTTTTTCGTTGTAGAACCTTTGTTATTTTTAAAACCTTAAATTCTATAAATCTTTTAATTATTCTTTTTTAAGCTACTTTAAAGAATTAATTAACTTATAAAATTTTTACCACAAAGTAGGAATTTTTTTATTTGACAACAATCTATCAAAATAACTCAATTTATTGTATTTTGTTGGACTTGGTTTTCTATTTTATTTTACAGATTTTTGTGAAGTTTCATCTGTCAAAAATTCTTGGTAAAGTTGACATAAAAGTGCTTCCAATATAATTGCATATAATTGTTTTCTCTTCCTCTTTTTCTCCTTCTCTTTCTATATCTGTGTTTTCTCTTTCTTTCTCTCTAACAAACATTTCTTCAAAACTATAGAATTAGTAGTAGGCATTATAGTAAAAAAAGTTTACAATTTCTTTCCTGATAATCTGTTCATTTAATCATGTACATACAGCATTGTTAAAGTTAATCTTTAAAAGATATTCAAGTAAAAAGTAATAATATTTTAAGGAAATAATTTAAACTCAAATGAAAACTAATTCCAATATGCCGTGTTATGAAATAAAATTTAAATTATTGCATAAATGTTGGCTATAGCATTGTTAAAAAGAATAATAGCTCAAAAAATGCTAAGTTATAAATTAAAACGTTCAAAAAAACTTGTTAACATTAAATGTTTCCAGCAAAGTATGCCCACAAATAAATTTCAAAATAATAAACATTTTACAATGTAAAGAAAAGGTATTAAAAAGTTTCTATGGAACTCTTTATCTCTACTTTATTTCTAATATATCCATAACATAATACATAAGTTTTCAACATATTTATAATTTTTTTATATTAATGAAATTAATGGGCATTATACGCTTAAGTTATTGGGCACAATGTAAGAGTTTATTTTTTTTTATAATATTCTGTTTAACAATGCTATAGCCAACATTTATGTTTCTTTATAATAAAATATTCCAGGATAGCAAAAACCATGAAACTTTTATTGTTCTCCATGAATATGTCAATTCACACATTTACTTTTCAAACATTTAATTTATTGACACCTTTTTCTGTTGACTTTTCAAAAACTTTTACTTAACTTTTGTGATTTATTCAGCAGTGATATAAGTCATGCAGAATTATATCAGTCATATAATTGAATTATGCATTTCCTTCTTTGTTTGTTAAATAAAGCAAACCAATGTAAGAACGATTAAAAATCTATTTATATATTTTTAGGCCATTTACCTACGACTTCAAGGTTTTGTTTTTACGTGACCAGAAAATATAATTTGCTTAGTAACACCGAAAAATAGTTTCAATGACGGTTGATTACCGTTTCCTTATAGCACTCGTGAAATTTTATTTAATTAGAAAGCAGAATCTATAAAGAAAATGAATCCACCTTAGAAGGGTGTGGTTGTGAGAAGATATATAATTTTAAAAGATTAATTATGCAATATTTTATTTTATTTATTTTAATAATTTTGTAAAATAATATTTAAAACATAATTTTCAGAAAAAAAGAATTAATAATTTTCATAAAATTTTGTAAAATTACATTATTTTAATAATTTTAATAAATTTAATAAAATTTAATGCAATATTTACGAACCTTTGATATTATAAAATTAAGAAAACCTTTCAAACTAATGATTTTGTACATCAGGTATAGAGTCATTTACTGTTCTAAGATATAAATGTATTAATCTTTTGGCAGGAAAACAAATATAAATTAAATAAAAAACGTTTCATAATAATTTCAATGAAATTGCTTCAATAAAAATTTAATTTTCTCAAAATTCATTATTTTGTAAAGTACTTAACATGTGTATTCAGTATATTGTTAAAAACTTATTTATGTGTTCTTAATTTATCTGAAATCACTAACTCACTAAGACTTTTGAAATCACTGACCTTTGAAACTGGCAATAATAATCAAACGTTGTACGCCATCATGATGCAACTGAACATTTGGTTCGTCTCTAAACTTTTGAACTCTACAAAAGTCATTTAAAATGTCTTGGGAAGAACTCTGAATCTCTTTTATTACTGCCTCCTTCACCTTCAAGTATAGCACCAAATCGTCTGCGGTTATATAATCCATCAAATTGGCAACATTTTTACCGAATATGTTCAACAGAATCTTAGCTTTGTATTCCTCCGGAAAGTTCTTTTGCTGAAAAAACATTCTTTACCTTTCAAAGTGATTTAAAATAAAAATTATAAAATTCGAATCGTGACGGTAGAAGCTTAGTTAGACTCTTTACAATTTTCATTGAAAACTCCAATTTGTTTGCATTATTTAATTCATCCATATTATTGACCTTTTCCATTGAACTAAAATGTGTATCCTATTTTATCTTTTTAAGCCACGATTGCTTTTCTCATTGCAACAATTATACAGGATCCCCATCTAATAGTTTTGTCTCGAATTCTTCCCTATATTTAACATCACATTTGAGTATTTCGACCATACTTTAAAATTTCTCATAGTTACTTTTACACATGTCAATATTATCAATGGTTCTTTTCAGTCTCAACATGCTGAGGGGATCATATTTTCACATTAATCTCCTCAGTGATTTTAAATAACACCTTTTCCTTCAAAATCAATAAAGGCCAATTTGTCATTAGACAGTGTGATTGAATAACATCCAAAAATTAACTAGAAGTTGTTTTACTTACGGACATTGTTGATAATAACAGACTAAGAATAAAAGGTTTATATTTTCTACTAAACTTTGTGAAAGATTCAGCACCCATAATTTCTTCATGAGATTATTTTTTTTATACTGTATTCTCCACGCACTGGTACTGTTTCGATGCACCGCTTCTGTTGTGGTGCAGACACAACAATAAAACTCTATTAAAACAAGTTAAAAGCAAGTTTAGAGCCAAGATTTTTCTCTTTAAATATTAACACATCAAGAAAACTATTTATACTAATAAAATCATAAATCATCACAAAGTTCCGTTTTTAGTTTCCTTTTGGTTACAGTAAAGTTCTAAAAATTCTGTTCTGGTTACATCAATCCTTCACTTGATCTTTTAAATTTTAATAATTTACCAAATGAAAAATCTCAGTACATGATAATTAATAAGCAAAAAATGTAAAGTCAAATATTTATTCTTGAATACCATTATTTCTGATATCCCTTCTAATGGCTTATTTGTTATTCTTTGAGGTAATAAATAGGTCATTCAACTGAACAAAAAAAAGGGATAATCGAATAACTGTCATTCATTTTTCACAAAAATGATCCATTCAAAGAAGCTTCAAACCAGTTTTTGGCCATAGGATTCTATATTAAATTACTATTTCTAGAGATGATAAATAAGTCTGATTGCTTGGGTGATGCAATCATTTGCATAATAAAATGTTTTTTATTTAGTTGAATTTTATGTTTTACTTTCAGATCATAAGTAACAGTATAAAGAACGCTTACAGAGCTTTTTGTTACTAAAAGATTTGTGGGATACAACATGAAATCTCTAATCTGAGAGTTAATGATACATTCCATCAGAAATTAATAAGAAAAGATTGATAATTAATTTTTAATATTTGAGAGACAAATGCATATATATAAAGGAAAATTATTGAAAACACAAAAATTATTTAAATCAAATTTAAGTATATATTGATTTGAAATTAATTTTAATTATTGAAATTTCATTTACACTGAAATTTTTTTAGGAAAATGCTTTCAACTACAAATTATACAAATTTTTTAACATTAAAGATGTTAATGATTTAAGGCTTATTTTTTATAAATTAATTAATAATTTATATACATAAAATATTAAATTTGCTTCTCTCTATAAAATAATTTACACATTTAAAACGACAATTTTTTTTTTAATTTGTGGTCTCAATTCTCATGTTTAGAATTTTTTATAAAAACATTTTTAATATATAATTTTTTTATAAATTATATACTATAGCATATAAATTAAATTTCAAGTAAAACATATTGCTGTCAATTGCCTTGTTTGGTTTATAATTTAACTATGTAAAAAATCTGTGTATTCTTAATTAAATTTTAGCTTGTCATTTAAATTGAAATAAATTCAAGTGAATACTAATTAGTTTAATTATTGACTTCACATATTTGTACAAACACATTTTTAAAACAAAGTCTAAACAAAATAACATCATAATAAATGAATTTTCTTTATTTTCCAATTAAAAATGGAAATCAGCATTTTTTGTTAGTTATTTTAAACTTTGGGCTTATGGGATTATTACTTTAGAGGCCAATTAATATAATTTCCAAAAGAAGTTATATTTTATCGTTATATATTATGTATAACACTTTTCTTTCATATTTTATAGATTAACAAACCCATCTTAAGGAAGTATAACATGTGCCTTCTTCATGTGTTACATTTTTATCCATTTGACAGTATCAATTCACCGTGCGACGACTATATGTAAAATTATAACCGGGTTTAATTGAAATATAAATTTGCATTTGTGTTTTTACATACAAATGCTGAATGGTTAGTTTAAATTACTTGAAATGGTAAATGGCAAAATTGCTTCCGAAACAATTTCATACAATTATATCTTCATAAAATATAATTTTAAATTCAGGCAATATTTTAAATAATTTAAATAATCCTGCGAATTTTTATGTATAACTTATTTCTCCCCCGGTTCATTACAATAAAAAATGTTCATTACAATATATTTCAGTTTTTCACAGTTAATGATAGCGAAAGATTGTTTTTCAAATTATTAAATTGGCAAATATTACAATTTAGATTTAAAGATAGGTAAGTGCTTGATATTCAAGACAGATTAATAATAATCAAGTCAATTTTAAAAATGCTGAAAATCATTATGATGTAATGAACTAAAGTATTTATTTAAAAGTGGAAAAGATATTTATATTTTTTACATATTTTCGAATGCATAAAATATTATATTAAATAGATAGTATCTAAACATAAATATCATATTAAATAGATAGTAGAAATAACGTATTTTTAGACTTATGAAATGCATTAGCTAATGAAACGTAATTTTCAATAAGTAGTTATTGCAAAAATAAGGAATTATTGATGATTTGAATCTCTTAATATAACACTTACGATGTATTTAACTTGTATTTCATATGTTATGTATGCCACATAAAAATTACTATGAGATTCTAATTAATTACAGTAGCAATTTATTGTTTAGTTAAAATTTACTTTTTATTGAAATTAAAATGAAAGAAAGAAACTGTCATAATTATAATACAAATATTCAAAACACATCTTGTACAGGTAATAAATATTTTATTTAATAGCACATAACACAATTCTTGGTGTTAAATTTGGCTTTCTGTCAAAAAAATAATAAATTAATATTTATTTTATAATAATGCTTTTCCAAATCCTAGACCAAATTTTCCAGCTCCGAGTCCAAGACCATATGGGCCTCCAAGAAGACCGTTTCCGAGGGAAAGTCCATGTCCTCCAAGCAGTCCGTTTCCACCATATCCAAGCCCATAAGCTGGTCCGGCGATAGCAACTGGAGCAGCTGGAGCTACGTGGTTGATGACGGCTTTCTGAGTAGCAACTGCTGGTACTCCTCCAGCAATCAGTCCTGCTCCACCATATCCCAATTTGCCACCTCCAATTCCAAGACCAAATGGAGCACCAAGCAGACCATTTCCGAGAGCAAGTCCATGTCCTCCAAGAAATCCGTTTCCACCATATCCAAGTCCATAAGCTGGTCCGGCGAGAGCAGCTGGAGCTACATGATTGATGACAGCTTTTTGAGTAGCAACTGCTGGTACTCCTCCGCTGATCACTCCTGCTCCTCCATAGAGTCCATGTCCTGCGTATCCAAGTCCATAAGCTGGTCCGGCAAGGGCAACTGGAGCAGCAGCAACAGCGGGAGCAGCTGGAGCTACATGGTTGATGACGGCTTTCTGAGTAGCAACTGCTGGCACTCCATGTGTTATTAGACCTGCTCCACTATATCCCAAGCCTGCTCCATAACCTGCGATTCCATGGCCGAGGCCGGTTCCATATCCAAATCCTCCCAAGCCAATGGGTCCGATATCACCAGTAGCTTGAACTGCAGCCAAAGCAGCGAAAAGAAGTGCGACCTGAAAAACAGAAACTTTGATTAGATAAAAGTTGCATAAAAAATATTTTATTTATTTTGGGACAATTCAAACGGAAAGTAATTTGTAATCTGTAGTGTTTTGTAACAAAAAATTACTTGGTTCCAAAAATATAAAAAATTGATATTCGAATAATTATATTTAAATTTAATTAAATATTTTCATAATTAAAACATTTTATAAAAATGTTGAGTAATAATTCAATAATGTAATGAATAAAGGTAATAATAAAAAATTTAGAATCAAAATATAATAATAAAAATATGCCCTGATAATAAAAAAATAATTATAAAGTATAAATGCTTATTACCCAGAAAAAAAAGTTAGTTTAACTTTATAAAACTTTATTACCTTAAATAGATTTCAATGAAAACTTTTTGCTTTGTTAAGGAAATTTTTGTAAAAAAAAAATGCATTGAATTAAAATCTACTTAGAAGTAAACTTATTATCACTTTATTTCTATTTTTAATATATAAATACAGTTTTAACTTTTTTAATAAGCATTTTTTTAATAAGCACTTGAATGCTACAGTCATAAAAAAAGGGTTTTTGCACATATTAAAAAATTTCCACATGCAAATTTTCCTCACAAGAAGTTTACTCTTTTAGTATACACAAAACAGTTCTGCAAAAAATCGATCTAATTTCTAAAAGAAATTTTAAAATGAAAAACTACAAAATACAATATTTGAGTTTGAAACAGTAAAAAGTAAATTCTAGTGATTTTTGTCTAAATTTTATCCTTGTCAAAATTATAACTAGTATGTTTCTAAATTAATTAATGTTTTTTAGTGAATTTAATTCCATTAAAATACATCGGAATTTGAAAAGGATGGATTAATTAAATTTACTTGATATTTTTTAAACTGTTCTTAATGATATAAGCTGAATAAATACTTTAAATGTATACATCTTTCATAAAAAAGAATGAAGAGTAGTTAATTTTAAAATAAATCACACCCTGTTAAAATATATAGAAAAAATAGCAACCGAAATCTCTTTCTTATAATTTACGTGAATAATGCTACACCTCTAATATTATCTGTAATTATACTCTTTATTCCACTTGTATACTTCAATCACTTTGTTTTCAATTATTTTCGTAACACAATATTTAATGCAGTTTTTCTTAAATTGTTCTTAATGATATAAGCTGAATAAATACTTTAAATGTATACATCTTTCATAAAAAAGAATGAAGAGTAGTTAATTTTAAAATAAATCACACCCTATTAAAATATATAGAAAAAATAGCAACCGAAATCTTTTTAAGAATTTTAAATTATCAAAAAATAATTTACATATCAAACAAATCCTTCGATTAGTTTTTTGAAGAATAGTCGCTAATATATAAAAACTAATTATTTGGGATGAAATATAAAAAGCTTTTCAAATTTCAGTTTAAAGTAAAATTAATTTTGTTTCTCAAAAACATTGAAGCCAATTTTTATTAATTTTTAACATGATAATCTGCTTAACATTTTAATAATAAACGTAGAGATCACTTTTATTTACTTTCAGTTTAAAAATGAATATCTTTTTAATCAAAAATAATTTAAAAATCATGAAATGTAGAAAAATAAATGAATATCAAATATATAAAACTTAGTGCATTATTTTCAAATTCTGTTTGGATCAAGAAACTTACCTTTGCAAACATTCTCATAGATTTAAAAAGTGGATCACTAATGAAAACTCATTAAGAACTCTTGGTTTATATACTACTTCAGAAACTTGTAAAACAAATAGTAACCTTAAAATCAGTGACTGACTTTCGTAAATAAACCTTGTAACTTTCCACACGCCCTTTAGACACGTGATAATTTTACAATATATCTTCATTTGTTTTAGTTTTCGTCGAAACATATGGCAAAAGAAATATCCATTCTTGGGAATCAATGAATTCAATAAAAATAACAAGCTACTCTGAAGGCAATCTAGGTTATTTAATATTTAAAAATATTCAAGTAATAAGACGTCATAAATGTTCACAAAACTTGTGATTGAAACGACCTTGATATAAGGCGACAGATTATTATCACCATTGTTTTAATTTTTACATGTAAACATTTTATTCTACTTCCAGTCTACATTTAGTTTGTTGCTTAAATTTAATAGTTAATGATTCATTAAATCAAAATAACAATTTTCTAATATGGACATTCTGTCTATAACAAAAATTTTGAATGAATTGTAAATAAGCCACTATTTTTAAGTCAACATATATTTATTCTTATAAGGAAAAAAATAATTATATCGATTTTAATTTATAAGAATATTAGTTGAAAAAATCATAATTTGGTAGTTGAATGGAAATTTATCTAATATTAAAGCAATATTTGAATATGCGAATTCAATATTATAATCACGGGAATATTAAGATATGAAAGTTTTTGTATAACTTTCGAAATTGATATAAGTATCTAGACACTTTCAATAAAAATTCATAAAATATATTTATAATATGTATTATATATAATAAAAATTAAATAAATTTTTATTATATATATTATATATAATAAAAATATATTTATATTATTTATGGGAATAATGCTACACTTCTAATATTATCTCTAATTATACTTTTTATTCTACTTGTATACTTCAATAACTTTGTTTTCAATTATTTTCGTAACACAATACTTAATGCAGTTACAAAACAGTCAAATTTTGTTCTCATTCGTGGGATACAAAATAAAAGTTATGTAAATTTCGATCGAATTTGCATTCCAGAAAAAATATTTTTTCTTTTACGGAATTCGTATCATAATACGTTACTAAATGGGTATGTGATACATAAAAATCATGTTTCTTTTTGTGTTATTTTTGAATTCCACGTGCCTTAACCAATTGCTTTTTTGGAAATTTGAATTTTCTGTATATATATATATATATATA
>JAPDSC010108568.1:49617-66943 GCA_026290005.1 Latrodectus geometricus
TATATATATATAAGTTTTTGACTGTTTTTGAGGAATAATAGTAGCTTTTAGGGATTATGGATAAACCCTCAGTGAATTCTGTGTATTATATGAAACAAAGCAAGTGTGATATAGATCAGTAGTCAATGATTCCTGGAGGGAACTACAAACCAAATGGTCTGGTCGCACTCACTATGTTGCACCACGGCATGTGATGATAGGAATATAATGCGCTTGGCATTGATGAATCATTCTACACCGCATAGTACAACGGATTTAGTGTGTTGTGCATCATTCAGTGCCCTCTCATAACATACCATTTGTAGCCTTTTGCAGCTGAATGGAATGTTCGAAAGATGCCCATTAGTACTTATTTACCCTTGACTCAAAATTAATATTGCTTATGCCACCAATGGTGGAATGAACAGCAGATATGGACAATGAAATGAAACAACCATATTTACTAATTAGTCCTGCTTCTGCTTACAACACCACGAATATGAAAGCGCTGTGGTGAAAGTCTGCTGAACGATTGTGCTATGCATCGCCACATTGGTTGTGCACTTGGATATCGTAGTTTGAAGATATAATAAGAATTCATAATTATGTATAAGATTTCATTCAGCATTTCTCTAGTACAGATAATTGATACTCAGAACATTCAGCGCTATACCAAAAAAATGTTGAATCTTAGTCGTTCTTCCATGCCTTCATCGCTTCTCATCAGTCATATTCCAACAGAATAATACTCGGTCACATTTAGCATTAAATGCTAATATTTCGCATTTATAATATAAAATTAAATTAATTACGCTTACCCTTTGACAAAATTTATATCATACATATTCTATTTTCTAATCAAAACAAACCACATTCCATTCACTCGATATTCATTTGTCCTATTATTTCATTATTATTCATTTGTCCTATTATTCATAAATTTCATTATGTTTATATTATTTGTCTCTAAATTTTTACTTTTTTATTTTAAATTTTTACAAGAATTATTTAAAGTTAATTCTTGTACCTTAACAGTCAATTTTAAATATATGTTTTTCATAAAAAAAAACTTCATAAATAAGTCCAACTTCTTTTAATTTAATGAGAATACTTGAATCATAACTCAATTTCAATTAATATACTCTCATTCTTTTGTTTTCAAATAATTCATTTCAAAAATATTATCTCAGCAATTCTTCTAAACTGACTCTTTATTAATAATCGCCTTATTGATAATTTTGATGGGGCCGTGGTAGCCCCATTAAGATTTTGATGATTGTCTCGGTAAAGTATTGGGAGAGTCTTCTATTGATTTCTCTTTCTATAAATTACGAAGACATCCTTTCGACTGCTTCCACTTGACTTGTTTTAGTGCTACAAGTGGTAGGAAACATGATTTAATTTGGAAAGAGGTTAGACACGGTGTTATCCTAGTAATATAACGGAAAAAGACCAATGCGGTGGATCTGTAGTTGTCGTCTTGAGATGCATTGTGTTGAACTAATGAACTGAGCTCTGTGTTTTCGAAAGAGGTTTTGTAACCTGAGTTCACTGTCGTAAGAAAGTGTCCCTCCCTCATATGCATCTATTCCAACATTTATTTGAGCAAATTTAATTTTTATGGATGATGCTGCTTTGCTACACCAGACATCTGTTGGTCAGCAGCAACTGTAAAAGAAAGATAAAACTCAAAAGGATTCGTTAGAGCCCTCTTCTGATTTAAATTCCATAGAACAGTAACTGTCAAATTCTTTGTACAGATGCCTTGAAGAAGAATTTAATCTTCCAAGAAACACCCAACAACTGAAACAGATGCTCAATGAGTATTGGGTACTTTAATCTCAAGAACTGTTGGAAATCCTGCTGCTGGGTATGAAGAGAGGCTTGAAGTATGTAATACAAGTTTAATAAATACAAATATCACATTTCAGTTTTGTATTTTCCAAAAGAGCATTAAAATGGGTAATAAAAATGTGTCTCAAATATCAAATTCATAGATATTATTTAAAAAAGATTCCTTTAAACATAACATAATTATACATTTATAGACTCTAAAAACTTTATAGTATTTTTAAGCATATAATATAAGATTAAACAAAAACTTCGAAAATAAAAAACAAAATAGTTTATTAAAATCTCATTTTGAGTAACGTTTAATGTAAAATATGCAAGTTTTATCAAATTTTAAATTTTAATTTGTTTACATTAATGAATTAATTACAATATTAAAACTTCTGCTATAATTTTGATTTAAATAATGGTTGTAAAATTGGCATGTTTCTTTCATACATCGAATAAATGCAACGTTATTAATAGGAAATTCATTTCACTAATTTTCTATAAGCAATTTAAAAGTTGATAATATTGAAATATCTTCACATATTCACTTGGATATCATAATGAATCCTTAAAACTCATATCTCTCTAACTAAGAAAAGTAAGAAATTTTGGGCAAGCATTTTTGAAAATTTAATTTCTATTGATTTGAAGTTATATTTTTTTTTGATAAAACTACTTAGGTACCAACTCTAATTTAAGATATAAAGAATCCATTGTGTAAAATGTAGAAATTCTTGAATGTTTTAATTTTCTTGGGTAAAAAGTCCTTGTTTAAAATTTAATGTATTCATTACTCTTTGTGTATATCACGTCAAGCAAGTATATGATAGGCATTTGTCAAAATGGAACGATTAATTGTCCTTGTCATTATAATCATTAGTCATTAGGAAGTCCGGTTTTTATTGTTGGGTCACTCAGATTGTTGCATAAAAAATGTCTCATTTTAATAATTCATCGATTAATGCTGTTTATAAACATGGTAAATAATTAGTTAAATATTTTTGTAAACAAAATAAGCAACAAAATTTACTTACTAATTACAAGGGATTTTAATTCTTCGCAATTTCTGTCTTCAGGGATTAAAATAATTTAAATCATAGTTTTTGTGTTTAACATGACAAATATCACTCTGCCGAGTGCAATATCAGTAAATAATTCTCTAAAGTTTTGAAGAACAAAGTTCCTGAATCCCGTGCTAAATAGCACTAAAATTAAATTTAATGATGTATACATTTATAATTAATTCATTTTAAACAAAATACGGTAAATTCTCTCTAAAATGAAAAATAAGTTAAAAATGCTTGTCAAAATTAATATTTTTTATATAAAAAAACAAAATTTAAAAATTATTTATTAGAGATAAATTTAAAAACTTATCATTTTGAGCTCAAGAAAATTTTGTTTATAAACAAAACTAATTATTGAAGATTTTGTACTTGTGGTTTTGATTTAAGAAAACATACTATTAAAGGAATGGTTAGACTATACTTTAGGGTGCCCCTTTGATTCTCGCCAAGTTGTTATCGTGATTGATCGCCAAACTGGACAAAACCGAATTTTGTTCTGGTTGGTTTAGATCCAGTCGAGGCTCTGATTGGTTTATTGTTTTTAGAATTTTGAAAACCCAACGTTATTTTTGAATGTTCAACCATACCTGTTAGCACTGTAATCGGCGCAAATAGAAATGACGCCAAAAAAATCGCCAAGTTTGCCAAAGGGTACCTAAAAGTATAGTTTTACCATAAGAAATTTAATATTTTGAATACAAGAAAATTTTATTTGGAAACAAAATTAATTGTTGAAGATTAATTAAGAAGTTATGTTTATTCCAGAATAATTATCTTTCTCTATAGACAGCAAAATCAGAATAACTTCGGAAGAATATTTAAAATAGAGTAAATACAGGTTTTTTTAATGTATAAGCTAATGCACCAAAATATACGAATAAAATAATTATTTAACACTGTGGTCAGTTTTCGATTATTAACTGTTGTTACACAAAAAACTTTTATTTTTCTTTGTAATTTAAATTCTAAAATAGTTTAATTGAGATAAAAAATAGTTAAAATTTTTTGGCCGATATAAGTGTTTACAATGCTATTGTTTGTAATATAATCAATGGATTTAAATGTTTAAAACACAGATTTAATGATCTGAATTTTAAGAAAGCTTCATTCCTTTGTCCAACTTGTTGATTTGGAATTTTTCAATAATAGATCAAATAGACACTTCTAATGTCGCTAAAATATCAGAAGATTTTAATAAGGTGATCGTTTTTAAATGAAGACTCATGCAAATACAAAACAAAATTAAGTTTTGAAGATGGAAGGAGTATTGGTTAAATATAAAAAATAAATGAACATTTCATGTTTTCTCTTAAATTTCTGTTTCTTGTTCTTGTTTAGTCACTATCTATGTCACATTAAAAAATCCTTTAATTGTAAAAAATCACTTAAATAGAAAAAAATTAAAAATAAGATAACAAAAAAGTGTTTGAAATACTTATTCGAATAAAATGATACTCAATTAATAAATAAAGTAAATGTATAGTATTTAAGTAAAAGTGTTTTTAGTTATGATAACCTGAATAAAAACACTTTTACATTAAAAAATGTCTTTGATAAAGAACATGAAAAATATGATTGGATTTTCTTGAATTCATTCTAATGTAAAGTTGTAAAAAAATTAACAGAAAGGTAAATTATGAGTTTTCAACTCCTGGAAATCATTTTCTCTCTCTCCTATGATGAAAATGGCTCTCATTGATAAGATATCAAATAAAATAATGTATAATAAGTATATGCCTAATGTATACTCAGATCACTATTACATATTTTTTAACTCCTATCTGAATTTTTATAATAATAAATTAATATAAAAATTTTAATATTGTATGTATAATAAAATTGATCTCCTTCTACACTACTGGTCATTAAAATTGCTACACCATGTAGAAATGCAGATAACAAAATGATATTTATTGGACAAATATATTATACTAGAAATAACAAGTGCTTAAATTTTCAAAAAATTTGGCTGGATAGATCCTGATAAATCAGTACCCAGAACAAAAACCTCTGGCAGCAATAACAGCAGTTATAAGCCTGAGCATTGAGTCAAACAGAGATTGGATTGCATGTACAGGTACAGATGCCCATGCAGCTTCAACACGATGCCACAGTTCATCAACCGTAGTAGCTGGCGTTTGGTGACGAGCCAGTCGCTCGGCAACCATTGACCAGACGTTTTCAATTGAAGAAAGATCTGGAGAACGTGCTGGCCAGGGCAACAGCCGAACATGTTCCGTATCAAGGAAGGTCCGTACAATACCGGCAACATGCAATCGGGCATTATCCTGCTAAAACGTAGGGTTTCGCAAGGCTCGAATATAGGGTAGAGCCACGGGTCGTAACAAACCAGAAATGTAACGTGCACTGTTTAAAGCATCGTCAGTGTAAACAAGAGGTGACCGAGACGTGTATCCAATGGCACCTCATACCATCACGACAGGTGATGGGCCAGTATGACGATGACGAATGTACGCTGCTAGTGTGCGTTCACCACGATGCCGCCAAACACGGATGCGTCCATCATGATGCTGTACACAGAACCTGGATTCATCTGAAAAGATGACGTCTCGCCATTCGTGCGCCCAGGTTCGTCATTGATTACACCATTGAAGGCGCTCTTGTCTATGATGCAGCGTCAAGGGAAGCCACAGCCACGGTCGCCAAGCTGAGAGTCCATGCTGCTGCAAACTCGTCGAACTGTTCGTGCAGACACTTGTTGTCTTCCAAACGACCCCGTTTCTTGACTCGTTTCTTGTGACGTGGTTGCACGATCCATTACGGCCATACGGATAATATGCCTGTCTTCTCGGCTGCTAGTGATAGGTAGCCGTTGAGATCCCGCATGGCGTTCCGTATTACCGTCCTGAACCCATCGATTCCATATTCTGCTAACAGTCATTGGATCTCGACCGACGCGAGCAGCAATACTGCAATAAGATAAACCCTAATCCCGGTACGCTACAATTCGACCTTTATCATAGTCAGAAACGTGCTGGTACGCATTTCTCCTTCTTACACGAGGCATCACAACAACTTTTCACCAGGCAACAACGTTCAAATGCAATTTGTGTATGATGAACCGGCTGAGCAATTTCCTCATTTAAACACAATGTAGGTGTCGCTACTGGCGCCTGCTTTGTCTGAATGCGCTGAAAAGCTAATCATTTGCACATTACAGCACCTTCTTCCTTTCGTTTAAATTTCACGTCTGTAGTATGTCGCCTTCTTGGTGTAGCAATTTTAATGGCCAGTAGTGTATAATATATATGATTGATATGAATGTAAGTTTTTAAAAATGAAATTTATTAAAAGTTAAAAAATTTTGTTTCATTAACAGGAAATTGTCGTTTACAGAAAGCTTTTGATGAAGTGACTGTCATCAATTAACAATAAATGGGTAGCTATTTTTTATAAGGATTTAAATTGTAAGAAATGGATCAAAAATAAGTCAAAATTTCTACATGATTTCCAAAGTTCTTCCTATATTTGTCTTGAATAAATATCTGAACTGTATCCACATTATTAAGTGTATTTAGTAAGAAAATCACTCTTAAAGCTACTCCAGTATCTATTTCAATACATAGTATATACTTTATTAAAACAATTGCATGTGTTAAGTCAAAATTATTTTATCTTATCATATTTTGTAGATTTAAAACTATTGCTCTATATTCTACAATTATGATCAATTGTAAGCTTGGTGTTTATTTTTAAATGTGCCAGATTAACTAACTATCAAAACACTTAAAAGCTAGATTTTAATTTTTATGATTATCATTTATCTAAAACAAATCAGAAATGCATACATTTATCCCTTGTGTAAAGAAATTTTGTATCGTATTAGTTATTTTCACATTATTCTTTCCACTTAGAGAGAAATGTGTTCTTTATCAACATAAAAATTATTTATCATTATGTCTGACATTATTTTACTTTCATTTTCTAATATCATTCAAATATTTGTCTTTACAGCAAGCTTTTAGCTTGATCATGCTTCTTTTCTACAGCTTCTATTGTTCATTCCAATAGACTTAGTACGAGGATGGCTTTACATGCTCTATCACTACAGTTAATTTGAAAATATTTTATGCACCCTTTCCAGCTAAATTTTGTCTCCGAATATATTTCTATATTTAAACTTGTTTTCTAATGTGCTTTTGAACTACAAATAATTTTATTTTTTTAAATTTCCGAGAGAGTATTGTCTTTATTTGCTTATGAATACTCAGATAGATATGAAAACTATATTAAATGGTGATCCGAATTTTAAAGACACCATAATCCATAGGAAAACACTTTTAAGCAATTATTGACACATTTTATGAACATATTAAAAAAGAATTTACGAGGAATAATAAACTGGAGAGGATAAATATTAACAGCGGGATTGGTTTGAATATCTTGTTACTCAACGGTCACTTTTACTAACACAGGCTAATAAAACCGGAATTTTCAGTTTAAAATATTTACTATGTGAACAAAAGGAAAGAATGCTTTAAATTTATATAAATGGGTGAAAAATATCAAGCTAGAGATACAGCTGATACGGCAATAAAAGAGACAAAACTTGAAACGAACCTAAATTCTTTTGTTCATCAAGTTTAGAAAATAATAACATGTCAAAAATTGTAACCAATTTACTAATTTATATATTGCTGAATTTTCTCAGCTAACTATACTCGTAAAAAAGAAGATTGTTATGGCTGAAAATTTTGCAGGATATGAAAATTCTTTTAAAAATTTGCAATCTTCGGCTAATCGACTATACTGAACTACTTTTTTATGAACAGTGGTGTAATTACGATTTGCATCATAGGCCTGTGTGCAAAATTTTGGTTCCTTTGAGTCTTTTACTTCAAGTCAATAGCATTTACTAATATTTCAAAAATTTCCTTATTATTGAAAATATTTGGAAATTGAATCAAAATACTGTTAAATATAATAATGAATAATTAAATTTATAATCTAGAAAAATTTTTGAAATGGACTTATCACTTTTACATAATGCATTTCTAAACACAATTATTGGCTTAGAAATTTAAACTTCACCATTTAAACTACTGGAAGAAAAATAAAAATGTATTTCAAAAAGTATATCACATAGGGATATAAATCAATTTATATTTAATATCATACATAGAAAAGTTTATTTTGTAATGAAAGTCAATTATTTTTGCCATTAAAATTTTTTTAATGATAATTGGCTAATCCTGTATTTTATATAAAAGTAAAATTATCAGGATTTTCATATCAGTTCTAATGGAACAAATAATTTATAATAAAAACAGAATTTTTCAAGAGAGTATTTCCGATACATTTTTATAAATTAGTTGAATAAATGTTTATTATTGTAAAAAATCTACTACTTAAATGGTGAAAATAAGGTTTCTTAAATTAATTGAAAACATTTAATACGCCGACAAGTCATAAAAACCTTTTTTGTCAATTAAAGATTTTCCATAGCATATTTTGAAATTCAGAAATATCTAAAGGATTTCAAAAGTGGAGGTGTAGTAATTTAATTAACGAAGTTTCATTTTAGAAAGATATTCCCTGTAAGATGAATGTCAATCTACGAAATTTTGGAATAAACTATGCTATTTACTATAGAAAACAGTTATTTATTCATAATAACAAAAGCATATATTTGAAAATCAATTTTAAATTTATTTATTTAATTAATATTCTGTATTGTATACTTCTCAAATACAATGGAAACTATATTAACAATTAGAAACAACAATTAACAAAACTTCATAAATAAGATTTTCTTTAAAAAATTTAATGTTATTTTAGATAGTTGTTCATAAAGAAATTTGGCTTTCCAATAACATACTAAATAAATTTCAGAATTATTATAATAATTTTAAAAAGTTTAAGTATTTCATATTAAAAATTCAGAAAATTTTTCAGATTTTAAGTTATAATTATTGCTATATATACATAAGAATAAATAAATACTGGTTTGAAATTTTTTATATCCTAAATGAAGAAAACAGACAGGTTTTAATTAGACTAATAATAATACAAATTTCTATAATAAATATTTTATTCGGTAACATACATAGAAAATCTCTACATTAAATCATGCTTTTTCAGAAGAAATAAGATAGTGGAGTTTTACAAAATTGCTTTTCCGAATCCAAGACCCAATTTGCCAGCTCCAAGTCCAAGATCATATGGAGCACCAAGAAGACCATGTCCTCCATAGAGACCATGTCCTGCATATCCAAGTCCATAAGCTGGTCCGGCGAGGGCAATTGGAGCAGCAGCAACAACAGGGGCAGCTGGAGCTACATGGTTGATGACAGCTTTTTGAGTAGCAACTGCTGGTACTCCTCCGCTGATCAATCCTGCTCCTCCATAGAGTCCATGTCCTGCATATCCAAGTCCATAAGCTGGTCCGGCAAGGGCAAGTGGAGCAACAGCGGGAGTGGCTGAAGCTACGTGATTGATTACAGCTTTTTGAGTGGCAACTGCTGGTACTCCTCCACTGATCAGTCCTGCTCCCTCATATCCTAAGCCTGCTCCATAGCTTATAATTCCATGGCCTAAGTCTGCTCCATATCCAAGTTTTCCCAAACCAATGGGTCCAATAACTCCGGTAGCTTGGACTGCGGCCAAAGCAGCGAAAAGAAATACGACCTATCAAATATTATGAATCAGAATTAAAGAAAGGGCATATAAGATATCTAAACTAATAAACTTTGTATTAACTTAAATGAAAATATTATTTTAAATTTAACTTTTTCATATATTGGTTTTCAAAGAAAGAAAATCAGTTTCAGTCTTTTTACATTATATAGTTGTCAAAAAAATTCTGATATTTTTAAAACGAAAAAATTTTAAAATAGCAATAATAATCAACTTTTATCAAAAATCTAATATTTTAATAACATAAGAATCCTAAAAATGAGTTACATGAAAAAAATGGCATGTTTAGAGTACCAAAAAGATTTTATTTTCAGATGATACAAACACTTTTAGATGGATTTAGATAAAACAAAAGGTGACGAATTTTGAAAATGCCAAAACCTAATTCATAAAATAATAATAATTATTAAAATACCATAAAAAATTAATATTTTAATGTAATAAAACTGATTTATTTTAAATGTCTACAATTTTCTATTCGAATTATTAAACGTTAACCCTTACATATTTTAATTAATATTTGATAAGAAAATTTATATATATAATATAATTTATATAATATTTGATAAGAATTAGAGTGTAAAGCTGAAAAGTTCCTTAAAATATTAATTAAACTTATATTTTCCAATGTTAATAATGGAACTCTTTATTAACATTTCAAAGTTAATTAACAATGTAAAATTAAAAGCAAGTTAAAGATTTTCTTGTCTAAATATTGTAAAATTAAATTAAATTTATACTTTTTATTTATGACTTAGTAATACTTAAATGTTACAAAAAATATGTATTATCAGTTATTTTGATACAATAGAAGAAAAACTAACATAAGCGTGAATTGCAATTGAAAATAAATTTATAACATTTTATTTTTCAAAATTTTCATAAAATATGAAAATCCTTTTGGAATTTATTAATCATTTTAAGAGATTAATAATCATATTTGATTTCCAGGTTTATATATTTCAAATATTCTGAACGTATATCAAAATATTAAGTCATTTATATTTCTTGGTTACACTTAAGCTATTCTTTGAATATATCTATAGTTTAATAATCCATATTGTATATATCATATTGTAAAATATTTCTATATTTTAAGAAAACATATTGTAATATACCCTTAAATTTATTACAGCGAAACTAATTACCAGTATTTTCTTAACATTTTTACAATTTTAAGTTCTTAAAATTACATTTTATACTATAAAATAACATTTTGTTTTAATTTTAAGGAAATAAACACTACAATAAAGTTAGTTATGCATAATGAAATAATTGTTTTAAATAATTTTTGTTATCGTTTACTTAAGAAAGTTAAATTTGCAAATTAAATTTTGAGAATTTTATTCTGTTACAATATTTATTTCTTGAAATTATAACTGAATATTGTAAAAAGCATACCTCTAAGCACTTAGATCGAAAATCTTTATTAAATTTTGTTTATACTTATTTATCTATTGAAATTTTAATAGATTAATATAAGAAGTGAAGATTAGAAAATATGAGAAAAATGTCTTTTAGAATTACAAGACACTTACCTTTGCGAACATTTTGAAGTATTAGCAAGTTAGTCACTAATGATAATTGAGACAGAGATAGCTAGTTTTATATACTATTTAACAAAAGTGTAAAAAAAAAGAAAAATTATAATTAATGTAAATGCAACCGAATTACATCGATAATTTTTATGAATAATACCACACCCATTTAGGGTATGATATGTTTACAATGTAATTCTCAAGTTCATTCTAGTTTTCCACAAATGCCATGGTACAGAAGTTTTATTCTTTAAAATCAATATCTCTCTCTTAAGAACGATAAGTCACTGTGAAGGTTAACCAGTTTATTTATGGTTAAAAAAATATTTTTCGATTCACAAAACATCCATAAAAGTCAACAAAACTTGTAATGAAAACGGCCTTGATGAAAAGCTCAATGTTCTTGTTTTGAAGTTGCTTTAATTTTTGTTCAAACAATATTGTTTTATTTTATTTCAATGATTTGTTTATTTTTTAAACTATCTAATAAAGAATTATTCATAATTCTTTATTAGATCTTAATAAGAAGTCATAGTTAAGTAACTGAAAATATTTGTAGCAAAATCTTGATTATCTGATGTAGCCTATTAATATGGTTTACTGAAAGTAGCAAATAAAATGTAAATAAATAGATTTTTTTAACTTAAAACTTAAACTATTGAATTTGTTCGTGTTTATATTTTATAGTATTTAAAATTTAAAGTGATTATTACATTAATTTTGTTTATAAATTAATTCAATACCTCTAAATAATTTAATGAATATTCCATTGATTTTTAATAATGCAATATTAAGAAAACGTAACCAGCAATATTCAGTAATAATTTATTGAATATTGCATCAATTTTTAATAACGCAATACTCAATAAATTATTCCTGAATATTTTTGTTATATTTTTCTTATAGTATTATTGTACTTTTACTATAAATAAATTCTAATTAAAAAATAGTTTATTCATCAAAATTGTAAATTTATTTTATCAATTTGTTTTCAATTTTAAATTTGAATCATTTATCTATTTTTGTAAAAAAAAATTCCATATTATTTAAAGTTTAAAGTGAATATTTTTACTTTTATCTACGAGATGCAGTATAAATTAATAACTCAATTATAATATTATATCTCAATTAATGTATTATAAATTATTAACTAAATATTAATAAAATCATATTTTTAAAGACCTAAAGAAAAGTTGTATGCATAGCATGGCAGTTAATAATGTTATAGAAAAAACAGTTTTTTTGCAAAAAAGAGAATTTTAACGAAATTTCATATCAAAACTTATGAATTTATTGAATTAAATACTCAAACACATTTACATGTTTATTATCACCTCTCATTCCGTTGTTTATTTATCAGCGTATTTAGAAAACGTCTTTATATTGTTATAGATATTACAGTATTATTTCTGAAGTCGTCAAAATACCTATGATATTCATATGCTGCATTTATGTGGTGAAAACACAGTACTTTATGAATTATATAAAATCCTGATACCATTAACTTGATAACCTTATATTTTTCAACCTTCCTAAATTCTTTGTCTGTAATAAGTATTAATTTTACATTATAATTACAAAATGCTTTTTATGATTGTTTCTTACATGCCATAATAAAAACATGAAAGTAAAATTTGCACTTCCAGTCTCCAAAAATGGTTCCAGATCCTGGAAATCACAATTTTTGACCCTCCAATGGCTTGCGCTACTTCGTCTGGAATTTGTCCCCCTTCTAACCTACCAGCAACTCTCCAAGCTTCTGAATCAGTTAAATGACTTTGCTGAGACATCGTACTCATCGAAACAATGCAGTCACCGAATGCCGATCATCCTTGTCTTTTATTCAGTTGAAAGTCAAATTTCATTCAATGATTCTGAAGTGACGTTTTTGACGTCGAATTCAAAACTAGCATACTCCACAGTTTGAAAATCAGAAAAATTTGCGTTTGTGATTCTCTTCTTCCATTTTCAGAAAAAAAAAATTTGGCTTATATCTTAAATTTTATGTAAAACTTACAATATCCTTTAATTGTTTTGAGCATTGTATAAAAGATTTCTAATCTAGAAGTATTGTCGGATTAAATTTTATTAAAAATTATGTAATTTGGAATAATTAATGATGTAGTTCAATTGCATCTCGTTATATCATATGCAAAATCGTAAACTATATTTTACCCTAAAATATAAATGGAATTAATGTATTTATAGCTATTTGAAATGTATTGTGTAATTGCATTTTTATCAGATTTCTAGAGCGAGAAATATTTATTATAGTATTTCTCGCAGTTCCATTATCAGTAAAATCAATATATCTAAAATAAGTAATTTCCTTTAACTTTTTGAATAATTGTTCCTTTATAAGGAACTAAAATGAAACGATAAAATTGACATTTAAACCTTTTTAAAAAGCATCTTAAATGTTCAAATTTGAAGACACCTTTTACTGTATAAATATCAAAATTTAAGCTTTATAATTACTTGAATGTGATATAAAAATAGGTACTTTTTCAAATGTGAATTAGAATATAAAGCTTGTTATACTGGTCTGTTCGGAAATTTATATAAATAAAATAACCTTATTTCATTTGTCCGGAACCTTATATACTATCATCTGCATCAATTGGAGTAAAATTTATATCAGAATCTTAGCCTCTGGCTGACATAATAATATATATATTTATATATATATAGCCTATATATATTATTATGTCAGCCATGTTATGTGTGTGTATGTATATATATATATAGTAATGTTCGTTATTTTTCCCTAAAAGCATACAATTTTATGTCTCAAAATCAGAACAATATGTTAGCAAATTAAACTTACTTTAAATGTTATAATTTGATAAAAAAAAATACAAAATTTTTAAATATGAGTTTCATGTAAATGCAGTATTTGTAATTTGCTATTTCCATTTAAAATAATATAACTAAGCATATTATAAGCATACTGAATAATGTGTATTTCAAATTACACGCAACTGAACTTTTCGTTCAATTTCTTTCAAATGTTACCGATATTTTGTTGACTATTGTATTATCTAGAAGAATGTATTATAATCTTTAAATTTATGTAAAATAAAAATTTGAATCCTGAGTTGAGTTGTATACTATTACCACACATGAATTAAATTTGAAATTAATGTGTGTTATAAAATTAAATTTTCAAACATCTTTAACATTTATGTTTTATACATTTTTTTAAATAATGTGTTTGTTTTGAAGCAAAGAGAATTCGTATATATTTTATAGATAATCATATTTAACTGAATAACAAATACTTAACTTTATGAAAAGTAATACAACTCAGAAAACAATGTAAGGCTTTTCATTTTAGTAATTTTTAAATTTAAAGCACTCATTATATACATAGAAAATTATTTTAAAGCAACCAAATACCAAAAATTAATTACTATACTTCCATTATTATATGGCAATTACAAATTTAGTGTTTTATTTTCTAGGGAATATGTGTTTTTTAATTGTGTGTATTATTAAAGAAGGTGGAAAAAATTTCCATTTTTCAAACCTCCCACAGTTATTTTTTTATTTTCTGTTTATTGAGCTAATGTGATCAAATGCTGAGATATTTGTATTACAAATGACTGCACACACCGGGTTTGCAACTATGTTAAGCGTTTTTTCAAGGTTACAGCTCGTGAGTTCAACTCTTGTTTCAAGTGTTAATGTTCTTAGTTATTTTGAACTCTCTTTATAAAAACAAAGAACATTCATTATGCTAAAAGTGATCATAAAATAAATTGCTGATGATCAATACATTCCATTACAATTGTATGCACATAATATCTATGAAAATGTGATATTTATTTTTAAACTTAAGTTTTATCCTTATATTCCAAAAAAATATTTTGTCAGAGTATTTTATCAATAATGATATTTTGACAGTATTTGCTTACAATATTTAGAATAAAATTTTATTTTTCTCTTAAAGATGTATGTTATATTAAAACATGTTCAATCATCATAAGTTTCGAAACAATGTAAATAGCAAAAGTACTTTTTAACAATATTTAGATAACTTTATTTATAGAAAGCCAATATTTTGGAAAATGATAAGCCTAGGATAAGTAAAATAAATGGTAATTTCTGAAAAAATACTGTGAATGTCATCAGCGATAATTAACGATAATTAAATAGCCAATATTTTCTCTACGCACACTGGTGCCTAGTTTCAGATTCCTGGTAAAATAGATAAAATTTCACTTTCAAATTAATTGGCTTGCTTGTCACTCAAAGAGATAATTAGACCGAGACTTGCAGTTCAAAATGAATTCTGACCACTACTAACATACACACCCGAGGTGGAAATTGAACCCAACAAAATTTTGAATCAATGGAAAAATGCTAATCCTTAACCTGTCAGTTCAGCTTAGATAATATTAAATAAATTGGACTTTAAAAATCTAAAACTTTCAACCTCTAACTTTTTTATATGAGACTGTAGATAATATAGAAAACTGAAAACATTTCAAAAACGAATACTAAACTTCCATTAAAGAAATACGAATACTACTATTCTCGACGAATATATTTAATATACTGATAATTCCTCCCACGCCAACTTCTGGCTATTTAAAGCTAAGCAAAGAAAATTCTTTTATTTAAAAGTATTCTGAAAATTAAGAGCACCAAATAACTCCCAATATATAAATTTAAATTTTACATAGAAAAACACTACATATAAAATAACTTATTCCCCAGAATCTCCGAAAAACATCCCAAAAGTCCTAAGATAACAAACATTTTTTCTGATGTTTTCCAATGTATGTAGTAAGAGAAAGATTGCAGGATAACTAAAGAAATCACTTAAGAATGATTAAGTTTAGATTACATTCTATGAAACTCTTAAAGTTAGATACATGAAAATTATTAATTCCCCAAATTTCTTAGAGGGGTAGCCCGTGAAATCAGACACTTGTTTTTCTCATGTTCACCAACTTGCTTCCAAAAAAAAATTTGCATAAGTGTTTGGATATATATTTCGAATTTATAATGAGTTGATCATTCTAAAATGTAAATTATTCATTTATTTCAAAACTATGATGAAAAATATATTTTAAATATTTATTAAAATAATTTTTAGGCACTGTAAAACATGGTTGATTATTTTGTACAGTCGGAAAATATTACATTTCTTTTTTTCATTTATCTTAAAATCTTTAAAATTTGTAGAGAGTAAAAGGCATCACAGTTTTTTTAAAATACTTGACTTTAATATTTTTTTATCATTTATTACATTTTCAATATAAATCCAAAAGTAAAAATCTTAATTACATTAAATGTATTTTCTGAGATTTTTTTATTAACCATTTGAAAAGTGATTTTTATTAAGTAATAAATAATGTGAGAATTAGTAAAAAATTAAAACAATAATTTAAATTTTCTCTTTTAAGTGAAGTCACAAAAATTACTTAGTTTATTTGTTACATAACCTAATCAACAAATCTCAATTAATTTTGTTTTGGTTATTTTAGAAATCAATTATTTGTGACATATAATGATAAATCGAGACAATTATTAAATGAATAATAAATATTTTATTCAGTGGCACACATTTGGATTTCTTGGTTACAATTTTTCCCTTTTACAAAAATTTCCAAGTACTCCATTTTACCAGATTGCTTTTCCAAGTCCAAGACCCAATTTTCCAGCTCCAAGTCCAAGACCATATGGAGCACCAAGAAGACCATGTCCTCCATAAAGTCCATGTCCTCCATAGAGTCCATGTCCTGCGTATCCAAGTCCATAAGCTGGTCCGGCGAGGGCGAGTGGAGCAGCAGCAACTACGGGGGCAGCTGGAGCTACATGGTTGATGACAGCTTTTTGAGTAGCAACTGCTGGTACTCCTCCAGCGATCAATCCTGCTCTACCATATCCCAAACCGGCTCCATAGCTTATGATTCCATGTCCGAGACCTGCCAAACCAAGGGGTCCAACGACAGCGGAAGCTTGGACTGCAGCCAAAGCAGCAAAAAGAAGGATAATCTACAAAAATGCATGAATCAAATTTAAAGAAAATCCGATACATTTTGAATTTTAAACTTATCAACTGAATTTTTATGGTAAATTTCTCTAAGTATATTTTAAATAAAGATATTATTATAACATTTGCATAACAAAAATTCTGGATTCAAGGAAAACAATAATTTAAGATTTCGTTTTAGTACTTTAATTTTATATTTGATACTATTTTTATTGAATTTTGTATGTATGAGATCATATGAT
>JAPDSC010108568.1:67043-133494 GCA_026290005.1 Latrodectus geometricus
ATATAGTAATTAATTTATATATTGGACACTAAAGTAGAACTACTCATATTTTCACTTAAGAAGCTTTAATGTCTGTTAAATATTACTTTTTCATGAGAATTTATATATATATTTTTAATCCATTATCATTCATTTAAAAAAGTAAGATTTTTTCCCTTTAATCATATCAGTATCAATATGAAACGTTTACCTACATTCTTCTTTATTGAAAGTAAAGTATACTTCAATTATTAAGAAAAAATTTTCAGTCTTAATAATTATATTAAAATAGTGTTTGGATAGGAAATTAATGTTCTAAAAATAATGAATACATGAAATTCAAACAAGAAAAGTAGTTTAAATAAACAGAGCTCTTTAATATAATTGTAATTTTTAATAAATCATATTTTTTTATGCATTCAGCATTTGCAACCATCAATTCAACATGGTACAGTTAAAATTCATATCAATGAAGTACCTAGTTAAAATATGTATTTTTTGACTTCATGTAGAGGACCGCCTAATAGATCTTAAGCTATTGTACGACCTTTTAATATCCACTGAGTAGATTTTAATGGGATGTTGGGCAAATAGTGTATGGTATGATAGTGGGTATAATTCACTCGTTCTGAAAATTTTCAAGCACTCACCCGAAAGATATATATCAATAAATAAGAAGTGCAACATCTATACAACAGTAATTAGGATTGAATTCTGGACCTTTCTCACAGAACAGAGCTGCCCTATACTGTGTCATGGGGCGCTCTAGGGATATTTTATTAAATCTGTGTTGCAATTTTGTTTGCTATAAAATGTATATTCACAAGTCATTTCAGTTTCCGCTTTCATTAATAACATACAAATGCTTACATCAAATGTAATTGTGAAAATATTGCTTTTAAGCATTTTTGAGTGGATTTTAACTAAAAACTTCTGTAACTCTCTTAATAATTAAAGCTACTACTCTCTTTATTATTTCGGAACAGAAGCTATATTTAAAATAATCTCACGAATTTCTATAAAAATTTTTGAAAAAACATAAGGCATCATAAAATAATCTGTAAAATATTTAGAGGAAAAAATCATTTCAATAATAATTAAAAGGAAAAAATATATCTTTTCAATTTGATTTAATTTCAATTTACACAAAATATTATAATTAACTTCTTAGGAATAATTCACATAATGAGTACGTTTCAAATTATTTTATTCATTATAATAATTTGGTTAAATAGTTAAATCAAGATTACATTACGAGCACATTTACTTGAATTTAATTGAGCACTTTTACTTGAATTTAATTTAGGTCTTCCATATTTGATTTTACATCTACTAGAGTTTGCTATAAGATTTCAACTAAATGAGTATTTGAAATTTAATACATTACACAGAAACAACTCTATTTTAGAATTGGTAAAACTTACCTTTGCGAACATTTTTAACGAACTAGTAAATGTGCAGTTAATGTTTACTAACTGATTACTTGCTTTATATACTACTTAGTAGAATCATAAAAGAGAAAAAACTTGTAATTTTAATAACAATAACCACATGTCATCAATAAACCTTGTAAATTTTCCCACACCCTTTAAAGGCGTGATATTTCCGCAGTAAAATTCTTCAGTTCGCTCTAATTTCCTTCGAACCTTATGGTACAAAATATTTTTATTTTCCAATTTAACTGATTTAATGACAGCGGTAAGCCACTTTGAAGGTTATCCACACAGATTATCTAATATTTAAAAACATTCGAGTACTACAGCTTTGAAAAGACAACAAAATTGTGGTAAAACCGACCACGACGTAAGGCTCAAGGTTGCTATTGATTTTTTT
Source organism: Latrodectus geometricus (assembly GCA_026290005.1). Taxonomy (NCBI): domain Eukaryota; kingdom Metazoa; phylum Arthropoda; class Arachnida; order Araneae; family Theridiidae; genus Latrodectus; species Latrodectus geometricus. The sequence goes on from JAPDSC010108568.1 coordinate 68,856, forward strand.
CTTGCTCGAATAATATCATTTGAAATCAGGAATGTGATTAAATAAAATTAATGATTCCTTAGATTAAAATGATAGTTTTTAAACAATGACTGAGTAATACGTTCATTAATATCGTTATTTTACCAAAGCTGTATCTAAAATATATGTTAGAGCACTAAAAATATTAAGTAAAATAAATATTATTTTAATAGATTTTTAATTTTAATCTTGTTTCATGCATTTGTTTCAAGGAAATGATATAGTAACATTTAATATCGTTATTTTACCAATATATATATATATATATATATATATATATATATAGTTTCAAATTTATTTACAATATATTTGATAAATCAAATAATTGCTTAAATATTCAATAAAAACCAGTTTCATAATAATTTAAGAATATTTGAAAAATATGTAGAAGCATTTTTATGGCATAATATAATATAATATATATAAATCTACTTTTTAAATAAATATACCTCCCGTTTTATAAATTGTAAAACAACAAAGAAATTTAATATACAAAAAATGTTATTTTAAATTTTAACCGCAATGATGTACTTTTTCACATAAAAATATTGCATGAAAAGTTTCCTAATAAAAATATCGTAAAATGTGTTCAATATAATGCTTATCAGAAATATTTTTATGGTGTAAATAGAAAACATTATATTGTTGTAAATATAAAAGATGTTAATATGTATTTTCAATGGAATTTTAACTTGAATTTCTAATTATATATAGTGTCCACAAGCTTGCTTAAATACTTTTTTCTCCTATATATTTCTTATATATTTTACTGTTTCATATTAATAACATATATATCATTTTATTTTTTGGTGTAAACTTTCAATGCTAATGCTAAATATCACAAATACATTTTCGTAGGTCAATATGTAGTAACATGACAAAATATTATACATTGCATCTATTGTAATATATTATTGTATGACATTATAACATATTAAACTGTATTTTGTGAAACGGAAAACTATTGATATAGGAAATTTATATTGGGAAAAAGTTAACTTGAAGGATTATAGATATATAGTTCATAAATTAAACAGAGATTTTATTTCTGGAAATTTGAGCATATTCTGTTATTTTCAGAATGTATATCCCATTGATATTGTGTCTTTAAGTTAAATAAATAATTTTAAGTGTTTCCATTTTTTCAAAAATCTGATATTAATAATAAAATTAGAGTTATATGATTAAATTATTTCTATAATAATTAATAAAATTCAGATATAATCATACAATTTATTGTATCGTGTATATACTGATAGCTAAATTATAACATTAAAAGCGAAATCAAAATATATTTGTAAATTGCAGATTAAACTCAATGTGTCATGATGTAAATAATGTGAAATAGGTCAGATGAAATGGAATATAAGGGAAGAAATCAGCGAAATCGAAGTAAATTCCTTTGCTCTACCGTCCAGAATAATATTTTGTCCATTGTTTTTCTCTCCCAGACGAAATATTGAATATTGAAAATGCCTGAATGCTGTATCGCGAGTACTTCCAGCTGACAAACATGTCCACCGCGGATATGGGGAGAAAAATTGATTGGTTTGTTCACCGAATCTCAGACCACTTACACGAGTCCACTGGGACAACAATATTGGCAGGAAATACGACAAATTCAAGAGATAGTGGAACTACTAAGTGGTATCAGAACAGATGAACAAACATATAGCAAGTTGATATTAGAAACTGCACTTTTGTTGCGACAGATTATATATACATTAGATATTCCTTTACCAAACAGATTTATTATTTTCCGATAGGTATTTGAAACCTTGCATTCAATACGTCCCTTAAGAAGATTTGCTAATTTATCATAAGTATAGATGCAATGATATCGTAGAAAAGAAATGTGGATTTAGAATGGTTTTATATAGTGCTTTTAGATGTGTCACGATTTTGTTTAAGCAATGATAGTCACAGTGTACTCATGATACTCATGAGTGAATAATGAGGAAGACCTCATGCTAACTCCAATTCGACCACAACTGGAACTCCCAAGAGCATTATGATTTAGAGTGTGATTATCCTACGATTGTTGATCATCACTAGTCCGCATTATGAGTAAGTCGGCTTAACGATCTACAGACTCCAACAGTTGGCAATAACCTTTCTGCAAGGAATGCCGAACATCATTTATCAGTAGCATAATGCCTGACCACATACAAAATGCAAAACAGCCAAAATACACTCCAAGGTACGCAGATGCCTCTTGGCAACTCGTCTACTTGGATCAGTGATCAGAAGAGAATGTTTAGAAAGGGATTGGATGGTGTTTTGCACTGATTGCCACCAGCGTGTCCAGAAAATTACCTTCGACAAATGGTTGAGAGAGAATTGCTAGCTATTCTTCAGCAAGCAATCCTCGTCTCTGTAAGTCTATGCCTAGACATGTGCTGTCACTGTCTTTGTGAATGTATTGCCATTATATGGGTATCAAATTATTCAAAACATTGCATAGTTCTTTTATTTATTTGTGAATTATATCTTAATAATTATGTTTGTTACTGTGTCTCCCTTTTTGAGCAGAAGCGATTTTTCTCACTTTGTGAGCATACATTTGGCGTGTTGCACTTTTCACCTACTGCATCTGTGACAGTGTGAGTGTCTGTGGGCTTACATTGACATTCAGGAGACATTTCCCGAACGTTTCATTAATATTTATAAGTGAAGGAATATGTAAAACCATTATTGGATATTAATATGCATTTCTTAACCAAACTCTACATAAATTTTTTATTTATGTGGATTCTGTTTAATGATCCAACCTTCTGTTAATGATTATTTTCAGTCAACAATGAACATCACAATTTTACAAGAAGATAGAAGGTTTACTATATTGAAGTGCGTAAAATGATCTGCTGTTCGAATAAATAATTTAAAAAAACTTAGAAGTAAAATATTATAAATAAACTGAAACTAATAAAAATTACATTTAATCTAAAAATAATAATTACTAAAACAATATATATTCTTGATTTGTTTTATGAGAATATATTCTGATTGCACTTATTCAAATGAATTGATTTTAAGTTGAAAGTAGATTATCTTTAATTTTATATCATATTAAACTATGCAATATCTATCGAAGTCTGTTTATATTTATATTATTTAACGGATGAGTTTTGTCATTTTTTTATGTTATGACAGAGTAAAATATTTTTCGTGAGAAATACAGAGTAAGTTTCATGTATTGTATTTCACCTGAAAATTTTAAGTTTCAATTTATGCAATTTCTTCTTTACTATTGCATTTATTACGCAAGACGATTTGAAAATTAACGTTTTCTGTTCTTCAAATTTCTAAAAATATTTTCCATAAACATTAGCTAGAATACGTTAAATTAAATTGGTTATGAGTAATTATTTAACAAGAATTCAAATATGGAATACTTGTGGTCCTAATAAAGGCATACAGATTTTTTACCTTGTCACCACAGATTTATTGATTTAAGAGCCAAAAACTAGAAGTCATTTTAACGTCAGCCGCATTTGTAAACGATGTGTCATATATGTCACTAGAGAGGAGACCCGGGAAACGTAAGGCAACTAAGGTTGTACATGGAGAAAATACTATATGAGAAAATATACTGTGTGATCTACTCATTGTATTCTTTCGTTAACTAAATTGCTGCACCAGTACGAAAATTAAAATAATAAAATGATATTTTTCTAATAAAATCTATTTGAAATGATAAATCTTAAAAAAATCAATATCCAGAACAGTTACTTTTATCATAAGTAATACCTATGACCAGACATTAAATCAAATGAAGATTATATGTCATGTTTAAGTATACTACTAACCATTCAACTTCAACGTGATGCTATAATTGGTCGATCAACTGTCGTGACAGGTATATTGTGAAAAACTAATTGCTTGTCAATCATTGTATGACCAGACGTTTTCTATCAACTTTCTTTGTTTTTTATTGTTGAAAGATAGATATGTAAGCCTTGCCAACCAAGATATTCTCCGTATCAAACCGAACATTTTCTGTATCAAGCAAATTTCGTATAATACTGGCAACATGCATTCATAAGTTTTCGAAATTGTATCAATAGTATCATTAATTTTTAACAATATTTATGTAACCTTTTTATGAGAAGCTAATAAGTCGTCCAATGCAATGTGACAACTTACAATAAGTAAAACAAATGATATTTTTTGAAAAAATACATGTAAGTACCATTAGCAATAAATTTTAAATTGCCAACATTTTAGCTACGTACACTGATGCATAGCTTATATATATATATATATATATATATATATATATATGGTAAAGTAAATAACATTTAACTTTTGATCATGTTAGTTGGCTTGCTTGTGCTTCAACGAGATAGTTAGACCGAAGCCTACAATATAAAGCAGATTCTGATCACTACTAACATCCAAGACTGAAGTGGAAATTGACCCCACGAATTGAACCAATGGAAAATTCTAATCTTTAGCCTGTCACTTCAAATTTGATCGTGTTAAATAGTTGACTTTAAAAATTGTTAATTTAAATCAACTTTTTACATGAGTATTTTATAGAAACTCTTATTGTTATATATGTTCTTATTTTATAGAAACTCTTATTATTATTTTATAGAAACTCTTATTGTTATTGTTATATATAAAATCCAAGAAGAGACCACACCCTTGGTGACAAACTGAGAAAAAGAGCCAAGGTAAAACAAAATGGCGAAATGAGAATTCCAGAAATAGTTAAGCTTATCATATCTAGTGTATCAAAGTAAGAAAGGTGTAGGCTCTACCTAGATCCTGCCGGTTATATTAACATGAGTATACATTATGTGAAAAACTGAAAATATGGATCCTGAAAATATATTTAATATGGAAAACTGAAAATATTTTAAGAAATAATACACTTTCAACATTTCCTTAGAGAATTACAAAAGGCTGAAGACTACTCTGGTCGAAAATACTTAATATATTGATACTTTTTCCCGTTAGCTTCTGACTATTTAGAAGTAAACAATTCATTTTTTTATTTAAAACTATATTCCGAAAATCAAAGAACATCAAATTGCTAATATAGAAATTTTAATTTTACCTAGTAAATAACTATCTATAAAATTACTTATATTCCTAGGATCTCCGAAAAACATCCTAAAACTTCTAAGATAAACATTCCTGATTTTTCCTGACGTCTCCTAACATGATATATAGAAAGAGAAGGATTTCAGAATAACACTGAAGAACTCATAAGAACGATTACGTTTAGAGATTACACTTTATATAAACTCTTATGGTTATATTTACATTTATTTTTTATTATTACTGCAGGGATATATTGGAAAAGTAACTTGTAAAATCGGACAATTGTTTTTTTTCCCCCATGTTCCTCAACGCTGTTCAAACAAAAATTTTCATATGTATTTAGATATATATTTTGAATTGATAATCCGTTGATTATTCCAAAATGTACATTATGTATTTATTTCAAAACTTTCATTGAAAATGTGTTTTAAGTATCATTATTAACATAATTCTTTAAACATTGTAAAATATGTTTGATTATTTTGTACAATCAGAAAAGGCTATATTTTCCTACTTATCCTAAGCATTTTTTATATTGATAGAAATTACCGTTTCTTAGTATTTGTTGAAACATGAAATATATTTCCTCTTAATATCATTTTATGATTTATTAAATTTTTAGTAGAAAAGCAAAAATAAAAATCTTAATTACATGAAATGCATTTTCTAAAATTTTGTTATTAACCTTTAGAAATGTGGTTTTTATTAAGTTAATAAGTAATTCCAAATAAAAATGTTAGAATTCGTAAAAAACTAAAAAATTTAAATTTTCTTTTTTAAGTGAAGTCACAAAAGTTACTTAGTTCATTTTTTATACATGCTAATCAATAAATCTCAAATAAATTTGATTTGCTTACATTAGATGTTAATTATTTAATAATAAATCAAGACAGTTATTAAATGAAGAATAAATATTTTATTCAGTGGCACATATTTGGATTTTTATGTTAATATTTTGTCCTTTTGCAAAAATTTCAGCTTGCTGCCTTTTACCAGATTGCTTTTCCAAGTCCAAGACCCAATTTGCCAGCTCCAAGTCCAAGACCGTATGGAGCACCAAGAAGACCATGTCCTCCATAAAGTCCATGTCCTCCATAGAGACCATGTCCTGCGTATCCAAGTCCATAAGCTGGTCCGGCAAGGGCAATTGGAGCAGCAGCAACAACGGGGGCAGCTGGGGCTACGTGGTTGATAACAGCTTTTTGAGTAGCAACTGCTGGTACTCCTCCAGAGATCAATCCTGCTCCACCATATCCCAAACCAGCTCCATAGCTTATAATTCCATGGCCGAGACCTGCCAAACCAAGGGGTCCAACGACAGCGGAAGCTTGGACTGCAGCCAAAGCAGCAAAGAGAAGGACAATCTACAAAATTTAAAAGTCTTATTTTAGGAAACACTGGATGTAATATATTTTGAGTGTTAAACTTCTTATTACCTCAGTATATGTATTATAAATATACTGTTTAAATTAAAATATATGCTGCTAATTTCTTAAAAGTATAAAAAATTTACAATAATTGCCTCCATAAAAAACGTTTGACTACAAAAACAAAAAAAAATGCGTATAAAACTTAATGCTTAAGCATTTTTTTTTTGTAACAAACTTTTATATTTGAAGCACTTTTATGGTTTACACTAAAAGAAATACTCAATAAGAAATTTTTATATAAGTTTCAAAAATTAAAATTAGCATTGGAAGAAATTAGCTCGTGAAAATTTTTTTTAAAAATTTGAATTGACCCATATTACTACATTTATGAGAATAATACTCATTAATTAGTTTATTGTGAACTGCACGAGAACTTTTTAACTTGCTTTCATTTAATAATTGCACTGTCAAGTTGTGTATTCTTGTGAATTTACGTATTTTTCTTGTTCAGATATATTCTTTCCATTAATACATCATCATTGTTTTGATAGATAAAAAGAATGATTTCATTCTTAAATTAATGATGGTATTATTTTGTTATCAGTTCAGTACCTTTGGGCAACAATCGAATTATTAATACAATTGACATTCATGCATCAATAACACATTTCATAATTTGTGTATTATTGCTTATTTTTCTGTAAAATATAAATTCAAATGTTATCTCAGTTTTGGTTCTTATGAATTTATTTTTCTTTCATGTCAAATACAATCATCAAATAAAATATTTTAGGTCTGCATTGCATATTGGTTTTTTACTTTCTAATTCGGGATTCTTAACCAAAACAAATCAATCAAAGAAAAACTAATATTTTGAGTAAATATTTAAAAATATTTGTGAGATGATTTTTAATTTTAAAATTTATAGATTTTAAAACTATCACTTTCTTTTACGACAAAAATAGATATGAAACGACCAAGTGGTTAACTATACACATTTAATATTATGATAATTATTTGTAATACTGTATTAAAAAGAGGACATTATTTTTTCAATAAAATTCATTTTATATAATAAGTGATTTCTATCTATAAGAAACATTAATTTGAGCAAACATTAATTTTAACTTTTACGGTGACCAGAAATTTATTAATATTAAAAATTTCTTAAAATTATTGGCTTCAGAATACTAATTCAGAGTTGATGAATTTTTTAAATGAATTTTATATAACTTAAAATATTCTTAAATGATCACTTAAATCGTTTAAAATAAAAGATTTTAAACTTATACATTTAAATTCGTTAATTAAAATTCGTATATATTCAATGCTTTATATGTTTAAATTTTTTAATAACTTTCATTTCGAAGTACCTATATATAATAAATATTATAGAAAATAAATTATTAAGTAAAATTTCTACATAAAACTAGACTACTTAATAAATATAATACAATATTATTCTAACTTATAATGACAGCAAATATAAATATATATATATATTTATTTATATATATATATATATATATATATATATATATATATATATATACACTTTAACATTCAATTGTTTCTTGAGATGAAGCTTTTTTAAATAATAAAAAAGGTTTTCCCTTAATGTCATTCAAACCAAAAATATTCAAAATTTTAAGACTTAGAGTTATTGACATTATTCATAAATATTATAATTACTTAAAAAATATTAAGTTAAGTATTTTTAAAAAACAGTTGCTTTGTGTAAATGCAAGTATATAATTAAAGTTACTAATCTTTAGTAACTTCTCTAAAAAAACTATATTTAAAACAGTTACTGGAATTTTTATATGATCTTTAGGAATTATATGGCATATTATAAAATAATCTATTATGTAACTTTTATTTTTTAAGAAAAAATAAAATTAAATATTTTAAATTTTTAATGTAATTTCATGTATCATAAGAAGTTACAATTTTCTTAAAAACAATTTTAAAGTAAATTTGAAGTAGTTTTATGAGTTATAATAATTTCATTGATTAAACTAAAATGTTTTAGCTAAAATAATGTTGAAAGCATTTTTATTTGCATTACGTTTAAACTTAATCTAGGTTTGATTTTATGAATTAAAGCTTTCTTAGAGATTTTAAATAGACGAGAACATCTGAAGTTCAGTATTTTATAGAAACATTTCTCATAAAAATTCGTAAAACTTACCTTGGCGAACATTTTTGATAAATTAGTAAGTGCGTTGTTAATGCTGAGTGTTTGTCTCTGCTTTATATACTATTTTATATAATCATACAAGAAAGCAATTGTTTTTATAATATGAATAACTGATAATCAATAAACCTTGTAAATTTTCCCACACCCTTTGTAGGCGTAATATTTCTCTATTAGAATTTTCCGTTTAGTTCTAATTTTCCTCGAACCCTATGGTACGACAAGCTTTTATTTTTCTAATTTGACAACTTTAATGAGAGCAGTAAGCCACTTTTTGAAGGTTATCCAGATTATCTAATATTTAAAATGTTCAAGTAATACAACTTTAAAAAAATGTCAACAAATTTGTGATAAAAACGGTTCTTGACGTAAGGCTCAAGGTTGTTATTACTGCTTTTCTTTTTTGCTTGCATAATTCTAAGTTACATATGCAGTTAATTATTCTTTAAAATTAATGATTCAATAGATATCGACTGAGAGTAATAGATGCAATGATATGTCGAATCTATCACATGTACTCTAAACTATTTATTAGGATCATTGAAAATATGGGATAAAAATATACTTAAAAATAACTGCTTGATATGTAAATCATTTCTTGAATTATTTTTAATGAAATGACATATACCTAATAATATTTAACACATAAAGGAAATCTTTATGTAGAGCAGTTGATTAAATATTGAACTGAAATCAGCTTAATATTAATTTAGCAATATTAAAAACTGTGAAACAAACATTTTTATATAGCATGATTTGACATAATGTTTAAATAAATATTTTAAATAAAGATCTTCAGTTAAATGGTATAAACCATAATATTAAAAAGGAATTTTATATTCAAAAAAGTTATTTTTAATTATAGTCTCAATAAAGTAATCTCAATGAGAAAAATTTTTGTTTTTTTTTTATTTATATAAATTAATTCGTAATTTCATTTTTAAATCACTTACATTGGTTTATGGGATGGCATCAAAACTCATAAAAGACTGCCTTTTGTATTTTTAATTATACTAATATCAATACAAATGAGTAAAAACTAATTTAAGATATCCAATCAACTACAAGTCATTTTCATTAATGTTTGATTCTAATTATGTAAAATAAAATTCACTTAAGTCTTAATGAATCTAAGTCATCCATATAAATATAAATTACTATTAATTATATAATATATATAACTATATTATGTATTATATAATTTTTTTTGAATTAGTACAGGATGAACTTTATAAGATTCCAAATGAATGGTATAATTTTTTAATCCATTCAATAAAGTGCGAATATGACTTTTCATGTACTTTAATATATCACATTAATAATTAATTATTTTATGTGAATAATTTAGAAATATTAATTGGGTTATTACATAAAAAATAATAGCCTACAATATAATCCTGTTTGGATTTTATCGTAAGTCGGTCGTTATTTTCTGTGTCATACTTGCTGCAACTGATGTGAATGCTATCTCGGATTTAACTGTTCATTAATCATTAAAATCAGTACTCGTACGCAATCTCGAGATATAAACTGAATATTATTTCCACAATTTACGCTGCTTTTATCTTGATTATCGTCAAATCTTGCAACGAATACACCAATACTTTAAATGTAAATGAAAAATGCAAGCTTTTCTCCCTCTTTCAAAAAATATCTACTCAAATTTCCATTTTCCTTGAAATAGTTTCTTTTTTATTTTTTCTACACTGATTTACAGAAGAGGTGTGTCTTTTTTTTTTCCTTCTTAATCCCACTTTCTTTTAAGAAAATGCGATTTTCTTTCATCAATCATGAGATCTTATAATGTGATTTGCTTTCATCAGCATACAAAATGTCAAAGTTGGAAAAATGACTTTTTCGTGGGTAAAGATGAGGTGAGAGATAAAAATTCTCTATGAGATGTTGGATTTTATGGAGAGTTTTAAGTTAGGTTTGCGATATTTACTGTTAATATTCTTTTCTTGTTGTCTGAGCATTACTTCACACTTGTTATAAAACTCACTAGAGGAATTTTACGGGCTCTTAAAAAAAGTTGTTGCAAATAAAACAAATAAATTATAACAATTATTATACTGCTTTATATATACTAAATTACACAGAGGACAATCTTTCCTTAAAATCAACGCATAAAATAAAATGGAATTTATTAAACTATGATAACTCCTTTGCACTATAGGTTCTGAAAATGCCCTTCGCCAAATATGTAAGCATGCTTGAGGAGATTATATATGTTCTTGTCAGTGTTTTCGTTATAAAGTTATTGCTGACTTCCTAGGTCCTGACCTTGAGTTCTTCAAGTGCGTGTCGATTTGTTTCATATACTCTTTCCTTTAACAGTCCCAAAAGTAAAAATCACTAATGGACAGATCAAGTGACCAAAGAAACCACAAGTCTTTGTTGTTCGTCTTCTAAGGTCATTGTGACTTTAAATGTTTCCTCATGCACACGGGATAATCATGATCTGTTCTGTGGCATGTTCCACCAGCCTGTTGGAAATAACATAGCTTCTCTTTTGGGATGTTTGAATAAAATTCCTAGAGGATTCCCAAATCGAAATCACAACTCACTGTTTTCTCAAAGAATATGGGTCCCTACAACACAGGGATTTTTTTGCCAGAAACGTAATGTACGAATAAAAACAAATAACTGTAAAAACGCACTATTCTATAATATTAAGACAGGCCAGTTTTACATGATGAACTTTGTATATTTTCCAAATTATAGGTAAATAATTTATATATTTCATTTAGTATGCCTTTTTAAAACGGTTACTGCTTAAATTTGTACTAAAGAAAATAAAATATGGATGAATTCAATTATAAGAAAAATCTATTTTATATTTTCGTGATTCACCAAATTTTAAAAAAATTATGAAACAATTTCAAATATAATAACAAACAAAATGCAAGAGCATAATAACAAACAAAAAAAGTACCAAGAGCATACTAACAAGCAAATAAACATAATAACAAACAAAAAAAGCAGTTAATTTCACCAGGCTCAGAGAATGTGAAAATGTCTCACTTATGTTCGATACTTCTGATAGATATATTGTAGTAGTCTGATTGATGTAGTTGCCAGCATCGGCTAAAATAAAACTCACAATTTTCAGATTATGCCAGTCACATTATAAAAAATGAACCCGCATAGAGAATATTTTGCATATTTACTTGTAATTATGAGGTAACAATCTATTACGAAGCTTAATAATTAACTTTTTTCACGTAAATTATTTGCTTTTTATTTGAGTTAAGATTTTGTATAAATATTTCTATTTTTAAATTTCATCTTATCTTCAGATATCTTTCCGTTTTAAGTATTCTTTTGGTCTTTAATTAATTATTTTTTCCAGTATGATATCAAATATAGGCTCTGGACCTAATGTACCAATAATAGGTTCAGAGCCCACAGTAATGAAAAATACATTTATATCCTCACTGGCATCAATGGTACAGCCAGTAGAGTAGGATACATTGCTGATTATACAGTTTCCATGCATTCGTCCAGACTAACAAACCTGGAATTATTGTCAAATTGTCAGAACCAGCTGCTATTGCTTATCTTATCCAGTTGCTTCATTTGTTTTAAATATTGCTTCTCCAGTTGCAATTCCTCTGCTTAAACATGTTTTACTATACGATGACTTGGTTACGGCTATCTAGAATTTAGAACCAATAAAAGACTAAAGTAATAAAAAATTCTTTACTAAACCAATAAATTTATATTTAGGATATTTTATTATAATCTTAAAGCTAATTTTGATGGTTCAATAACAAACATTTTTAAAATAGAGCCCAATATTTAATTAACAATTATTAATTAACAAAGTCTCACAGTATACGCAAACTATTAACTTAATATTAATGTTATTAATTAACATATAAATAATGTAATTGTATTTCTTTAGAAAAAATAGAATATTATTTGCTAAATTGCTATGCATATATTATTTAAATTACATATTTAATTTTGAATATAACTAAATAAAAACGATTAATATAATTATCAAAAGAGTAAACAAACCGTAATTTTAAGACATAACAATATTTATTTTAATTTATTGACATCAAGCGAACATATAGAATATTGAAAAGAGTACTAGCATTCTCTTTATTGATGAAAAATGAAATTATTGATGAATTATTATTTCATACTAACCATAAAAAAATATAATATAAAAAAGAAACCTAAATGGAAAAAGATGAATTGAAACGAAAACAATATTATATTATACATAAAAGAAATTTATAGGAATTGTTACAAAAGAAAGCAGATACAACTATTGAAGTTTATTATCAAAATCCTAAAAATTCATTTCCTTAAATTAACACAAAAACTCTTTTTTTTTCTTTACTATTTAATTTTTATATTAATTCTAAGAAAAATTAATTTTAAGTTTTTCTCTTTACTGAATTTAACTCTTCATGTTGTTTTTAAAGTATCATTCTTTCGATAGTATGTTATATTTTATAATAAGTGCCAAGCTTTACTTCAGTAATTGAGTTAGTAGTAACAATGTTTAAACAATAAAAAAAATGATTTATAATTTATACTTACATTCAAATGGGGAATTTTTATTACTTACTATAGAATTTTCAGAAAAATTTATATTTAAATTTATTTTGTTAGATAAAATTCATTTTTTCAAATCATATTAAAGTTATACTATTTTCATTTCATTTATATTTTGGCAGTTTTATTCCAAATATAGTCACTTTTTTAGAGTAAAGGAAAATTATTCTAAATGTAAATATGTTATTAAGCCACTGATAAACAAATATTAAAAATTATTTAATTAAATTATAAGACAAAGCTCCTTTGCCTTTTCTAAATAAATTTTGAATGTTTGTCAGGTTATATTTCCCATCAACAGCAATTGATATATTATTTACGACCAATGACATCAATTTATCATGAATAATCAAACTAAATAAATTTGCAATAATAGTTCATGTGTGATAGCAATAATTCAATACCATTTAATTTTAAGAAATTTATCGTTTTCAATCATGGAAGCATGTTATAATCTTTCAAGACTATAAATATTTATATTTACACTATAAATTAGCACCCATAACTTGAAACTGTTTCTAAAATACAACCATAAAGTACTTTCGAAACAATGGGTAATTGTTAATTAATTTTTCAAAGGAAATAACATAAAAATATAATTAAACACTCACCCACTAATTTTTGTGACTGTTTAATCTTTTTATACGTGATTTTTGAATATTGAGTTACAAACAGGAATACTAATGAGGAACGTTTTTTCAATTCTTGCAAAGGAAATCTTTGAAATATATATTTAGGTATTGTAGTAATTTATTATACGAGATATTTCAAAGTTAAAAATGATTTTGAGCATTAAGAAGACAAAAACAAGAATTAAAATATTTTGCATTCTCCATGCTTGTATGAAACCTTTGTTTTTCAAACCATTAAATGAAATGTGTAATTTAAAATATTTATTTTCAATCAATAAATCATATTTCGTGAGAAAAAGTGATTTTACAATAGATTATAATTTCCTGATAAAAATTAGTTATCAATGTGATTGTTGCGTTCGGAAAAAAATAAGATATTCCTTCCAGGTATATTTGAATTTACCGTCGAAATAATCCTTACTAATAATATTTCAAAATTTATTTTATATTTTTGAGTTCAACACTCTTAATTAAAGTCTATCAATGTATGCATTTTTTGCATTACATGATACCAATTACTAAAAGAATAAAATATGAATATTCTTTAGTCAAATACAAATTTTTGATACCAAAGTTTCATTTAAAAACTATATTTTTTTCAATATTTGAATACGAAAATTATACACTGAAAACATTTAATTTTAAAATTATTTCATCATTATTGGGTAACGCAGATTGGAGTAGGTTATTAAATTATAAAAACACAAAAACTTTTGTCAAAATAAGATAAAAAGCATGTTATTTCCAAAACACTCTGGTAAGAAACAAGAAAAAATAATGAATTTAAATTTTCTTCCGTGTTTTAGACAATGTGTGGTATTCAAATTGCAATCCGAATGACTCACCTCAATCGAGTTGTTGAACAACAAATCGCCAAAAATCAAGAGCAGTAGAAACAAAATAAGGTAATTGAGACATAAGCTTCCCTAACACAAAAAACGTGATTGCAAAGATATGGATCCAATGAAAACTTTGAAGGTTGAACAAAATGGTGTCCTAAGAGAATACATTTATTACTTCAATCAAGGGTGGAGTCTTTAGAATGCATTCTTCGAATTTTTGATTTTTTTTTTAATTCTAGCAATGAGCGAGATTGAAAAGATTTGTCCTTGTGAAATATTGGTATAAAAGTCGGTGCAAAGTAACGGAAACCATATCAACAATTTCTGTACTCTGTATTAGTTGAGTAAGCTATCCCTCTTCGTAACCATGATTGCTAAGGTAAGAGATTTCATCTTCTGTTCATACTACTTCTCATGATTACTTCTTCGGATTTAAAGTATCTACGGTTTTCTTATTAGAGTTCTAATCCTTACCCCCTAACTTTTTCATATATAAACACTGATTTTGATATTTAAAAAAATGCTTAAAGCATTTTTGTATGTTTTTTAAAAAACTGATAAGCAATTTTTTGTAATCACATAATGAGATTTTTCAGTAAAATATATTTTTATTTGATTCATTAAAATTACCTCTATCCTATTCATATATAAGTAACCGAATCATTGAAATTTATGTTTTGAAAAATATAATATCGTTTTATAAATATAAATAAAAATTTTTATTTAAAATTATTTTGTTAAAATTAAGTCTTTCATATTAACTTGAAACCTTTATTTTCACTATTTTTTAATCCAAAATTTAGTTTTAAGTAAGATTTAAAAAAACAAAAAATATTTTTAAAGCAGCATTTTTCCATGAAGGATAATTTTTTTATAATATTAATTGAATTTTTTACAAATTTAAATTTTCTGAACAAATGACTAAATAATCATTTGAAATTCTAAATATTTAAAAACAAATATATAATTTTTTTTATCAAATATCTCCAAATACTCCTTATAATTTAACAATATCTTCAAAAATATTTGAAAAACTTTTTTAAGCATTATTATAAATATTAAATTAAATAGACATCTTTTGCAGATTGAGCATAAGTCAGATAAAACAGTTATAGTTAAAGAATTAGATTATTAATAAATAAAAAATTAATATCATAATTTTTTATTAATAATTTGATTTAATGTTTTGAAGTTGTTTTTTTAGGCACAATATTTTCATGTTAAACTATAAATTGTATTAAATTACCTATTTCTTCATGTGTGCATTACTTAATTTAGAAAATATTTATTTCCCTTTAAAAGCTAAGTACTTAAAATAAAAAAAGTCCTTGTAAAATAAAAATGCTTATTTTATAAATACATCTCTGTCCAAAAAGAAATTTAATTTATCCCAGTACTATTTGAATTATCAGTATTGTATAAGCAAGTAAAGAAACTTTTAAACTTCTAAGTGAAAAAAAAAAATATTTTCAATAGCGTGGTATTTTTATACATAATGAAAAACACTGTAAAACAAACCATTATTATTACCAATCTTTTAAATGATCAAAAAAAAAGATATTTAAAAATAATTAAAATATAATTAATGAAGGGTTGTGTTGAAGAATTAATTAAATTATTTCTGTCTATTTTAATGTTGCTTTCTTATTCTGTGCTGATAGCATAAACTCAGTAAACAAGAGTTTATAATAATCCAGTACTGTATAAGTAAAATCTATGTGTGTATATCTTGTGTTAGCAGAACTTCATATTTCTTTAAACGTCGAAAATTACTAGAAAATGGAATTTGTATTTTTAAATTAAATTAAAGTTTTGAATTTATCTGAGTTAACCCTCTAACATGATTCCAATTCTATCAGAAACTACGGTTTTCAGAAATTCTTAAAATCCTTCTAATTCTCTACAGCAAAGTATTTCCAAAAACCATTTATGAAATTTTAAACTTTCACTGTTAGAAAAATCGATTTTCTGTTAATTTGCGTAAAGATAAATTATTACTCGTTTATTTTTTTCATTAATACATTTTTCAATAATTTCAGGTTGCTTTTCTTTTGGCTGCTTTTGCTGCTGCCAGCGCTAGCTTTTTGGCTGGACATGGACATGGACATTTGGTCAACACTGGAGTCAGTTCTCGAGCTCAATCCCAAGACGTAAGTAAATTTTCCTGTTATTTAGCAACAGTGTTTCATTTAAAATAAAGTTAAAAATTTACACTTGATAAAATTCCATACAGAAGCATGCTTAAATTAGAAACGAATGTAGTAATAAGCGAAGTGTCCCTAACTTTAATGCAGTAAACTTAAATCAAAAACAATAAAAAAATTCTAAAAAGTCAATAGCAAACTTTAAATTTATCACTTATGATAAAATACTGAGAAACTTTTATCAATTTTTAAAGCAGAAAGTTTAAATCGCTTAAATTTTGTACAATTGATAAAAAAAAAAATTGAAAAATATTAAACTTATAATAAATAATTCATGTAAGTAATTTATGCAGACACAAAAATACATTTATTTGAAATAAATAAATTAAAATTAATTTGACTTTTAATAAAAAATCTTTTAAATCTATATACAATAGATTCATGATAGAATTTTCAGAAAGCTCGGATAATTTTTTATTCATTGTAGAAAATTTTTAAATTAAAAAGATTTAAGAATGGGTTCAGTTCCTTATCTTTATAAAATAGTTACAGTGGAAGTTATAAAATGTTTATCATCTCATTAAATGATTGTCATATCATTAATGTTTATCATATCATGAATTTTTATCATATCATCTATAGCATAAGTGCGTTAAATTTTTCTCAAATGCAAAAGCTAAATTTTTATAATTAATTTATCTAACTTTACATTTTATAATATCACTTTTAAATACTTTTTACTTCATAAAAAATGGAAATATAATATCCATTATACTCTATAGGCATTTGGAAACTATGCTTTTGGTTATGACATCAAGGACGGTCTTGGTGCCAGCAACTCTCGATCCGAAGTCGGTGATGGACATGGAAACAAGAAAGGCCATTACACTCTTGCTGATATTGATGGTAGAGCCAGACGAGTAGATTACGTTGCTGATGGACATGGATTCCGAGCTGTCGTCAAGACCAACGAACCAGGAACCGCTGCCAGTGCTCCAGCAGCTGCCGTTATCAACAGTCCTCATGCTGGACCCGTTGCACCAGTTGCTCACGTAGCCCCTGCCGCTGCTGTTGTAGGACATGCCGCTGTAGCAGCTCCTTTGGCTTATGCCGGAGCTATCGCTCATGGTGCTGCTTTAGGATATGGTGCCCATGGTCTTGGTCTTGCACATGGAGCTCCATTGGCACATGGAGCCCTATTGGCACATGGAGCCCCATTGGCACATGGATATGGACTTGGATATGGTCATGGCTTAGCCCATCATGGTCTTGCACATGGACACTGGTAGATTGCTATAAATCTGGTTAGTAAAGCTGTTTAATTAAATTGTTTAATATTAGAGTCATGAAAATGTTTTTAATGCATTAGTTTTCATATAAAAATATTTTACATGAATAGGTTTTACATGACAAGAATGCTACTATTGAAAATTTAAATGTTTATGCATAATATTTGTGCTTATTATTCTATGCTTTTTTAAGTGCATTGAGGAAGACCTACAATTAATGGTTTAAACTAATAATTTCAGTAAATTAAATAATTTAAATTTTTCATTTCATACTCTAATGAAATATAATGAAATTCTAAATAAGAAATGTAATTCTTTAAAAAAGAACCAACATTATTCCTATTATAAATTTCGATGTGTTTTATACTCAGTAATGTGTGAGTACATTTCTTATTAAACTATATTCATTAGTGATTAGATTGTGTTTAAAAAGACGTTTGAATGAATAAGCATTAAATGTTTAATGAAATTTTTATGAATAAACATTACAACATTGGTTATATTTGAAAAGTATGTATTACTTCCTAGTTATACAAGTATATTGCTATTTCAGCGATATTAAATTGCAAAATTCAAAATTAAATTAAATATTTATGGAGTTATATTTGTAGAAGTTGTCTAAATCTCGCTTTTTTATTTCTAGGTTCTTTGATCTGGAAAGAATACATTAGAAATTTCATTTCATACTCTTATACTAAGAAAATTATCCAAAAAACATTTCTGGGAAGTATCTGCTCACTACACTTATAATTACCATCTGCATTGGAGTATAGTCGGGCTTATACGAAATTCAAAAGTTTTATGAAAAAGAGTTCTACGAAAGATGTTGCCAACAAATGCATTCCAACTTCTTTGTATTCGAAATTTTTTAGCTTAATTTATTTTGCGTAGATTATTTAGAAGTGTAAATAAAATTTTAATTTTATAAAAAAAAGTCTCTTTAATAATTAATTACATTCCACAACATGTGTTTTTAGACATTAAGAGATGTCAACAGTATGCATCTCTAAGCATAACGCATAAATATTTAAGGAAAAATAATTATCTTTTACCTCATAAAAATTTACTTTTTCACCTTTACTTTGAACCACTATGCAAATTTTTATAGTAAAATTGAAAACCAATAAAATAGTTGAATGAATTATTAAAACTTAATCTATATAAATTTGATTTTTTGTGTTTGACAATAAACACAATCTTGGATTCTATTTTGAAATAATTTTCATCAAAACAGTCCTTGGTACTCCTGTAATCATCTTTTTACTGAACTAAAAAATGAAGATTAATGAAAAGCTATCTATTCAAAATTCCTATGAAATCCGAGTAGAAAATGTAGTGAATAATTAGCGATAATTTCAAAAGTACAAATTCAATCATAACACGTATCATTTTGAATTTCAAAATGTATTCCATTATATTCTCTAATTAAAAATGATAATCAATTTAAAAATAATATCTATTTTAAATTATTTGGAAACAGATTAAATTTGAGTTGAAAACCATAATTCACAAAAAATATTAGGAAGAAATTAATTCCTTACGTGCTTTCTAAATGCAAACTCAATTTTTGATAATAGTTGAATTTTACAATTTAAATCACTCTTTTTAAAAATTTTCAGAAAACATTTCTTCTTTGATGTGTATTATTTGATGTAATATTCTTTGAAAACTGCAGCATTTAATGTTTTTTTTAAAAAAGTTCTATAGTGAAATATAATATGCTTGCTTCTAGAATAACATTCCTTATGTCATAAAAGAATTTAAAAAATTGAATGGAAGAAGTCACAATTTAATTTCTGCGTACAAAAATATGCAGTACTTAAAATACCCCACAAAAGATGGAATAATTTAATAAGATAATCATATGAAAAAAATTCAACTGTGTGTCATTAATATATTTATCAACACAATGATGCCATTTGGGCGTTCATTATCATAAAAATACACTTTATTGTATAGCAGTTACTTAAAATTTTATAAAATATTTTTTATACTTAGCTTTACTAGTAGCAACTTTTACTTAGTTTCATTATCAAAAGTTGCTTAGTTTGGAATAATTATATTTCAATGCCATATACACACATACTTCAGTTTGTATTTCCTAAGAAAATAGATAATTTTTAATGAATCCCTTCTTTAATTGAAAACTTTATTTGCATCAAATGATAATAACATGTATTAATATAAAAAAAATTTATAATATTGTTTTGTATTTAAATATAAGAAAATTACTATAGAAAATTATTAAACGATAAAAGACAAACTTCGTATTCTAAAAATTATTAAAAGCTTTTGCTTCATGAACTAAAGTTTTTTATTTTGCATTCAAATCTAAATTATTAAATGTTTATAAAGTTTATGTACAGAAAATTTAATAAAAAAAAGCATTTTTAATTATGGAAGTTATTTTATAGAATTTGAATGTTTATTAAATCCTAAAATGTTATTTGCATATTTTACTATTCAATTATAAAATATATATAAGTACTATTATAATAAATATAACATTTTTATATAAATACGATGCATTTTTATACGAAAATGAATAATTTTTTAAGTAATTATTACTTGTGTGGAAACTTCATTACAAAGCATTAATTTGAACACATAGTTTATTAATAATAGTTTAATTTATTATGTCCATAATTTCTCATCAATTTTTTTCAATAGATTATAAATATCTTTTATAATTACATAACATAAATAATAATGCAATAAAGGGATCTCTTTTTGAAAACATAAATCAATTTTGAATTCAATGATAAACTCCCTTAAAAACAAGACAAAAATAAATTTTTGTACTTTTATTTTCTTGCATAGATTATTTAGCTTGTTTTCTAAAACATATATTATTTTACTATTCTATAATTTTTATAATATTAATAAGCAATCAGTCTATTTAAATACAAAATAATTTCTTAAGCGAACATTGATTTAATAATTTATTAAGAGATTAATTATTAAGTTCAATAATTTAAATGAAAACTTTTTTTAAATAAATGTCCTTTTTAAATAAATAAAAAATTGTGAACATTTTAGGTCTCTTTAGTTTTTAAAAATTATTTAATAAATAACAATAATTACATTTGTCTAATTAAATAAGTCAATGTTATTAGTTATTTAAAAGAAAGACAAGAAAGTTATTGTCTAATAACAATTTTTTTATTATTTTAGAATATTTCTTCTCACTAAGCCAAAGCATGGTACTTTGAAAACTATATACCTGCTTGTTTCGCTTGGAAACAAACATTTCGATACCACACCCAATTTTATTTTTGCTTCCGGAAATCAATATTGTTTAATGGATAGATTTTTGAAGGTTAACCAATTAATGCATAACATTTGAATTGTGGGAAAATAAGGAAATATAAATAATCTTGCCTTTGCATCATGATAACCTTGAGAGTCATTAAGTTTTATTTGTTGACGGAAAGGAAAAAAAAATGGGTGACCGTTAATTCCTTTCTTAAATTTATTTTTCATTCATTCTTTTCGAAAAGATCCCTCTTTATTAGAAAAGATTATTTTTATCAGCATGTTAATCGCCATAGATTTTGGAAAAATTCAGATATTACTTATTTCCATTACTATCATTTTCGTTAGTATTTTTGATTAATATATTTTAACTTAAATAATTTCTAAGGGAAAAAATTAACTTTATATATCAACATACACTGAAGTATATCAACGTTACACTGCTTTGATTTATTTTTACTAAGTATTTCAAAAAGAAGATACTTATTTAAAAAAAAAATCAAAGCAGACTAAAGTTGATATACTGTTTACTTTAATTTTGATTTAAATCTTTTTATGCGTCTTTCTTTTTATACTGACACTCTCGAAGGAAATTGTACGTATGCCTTTTTCTTATATTCCTTGTTTATTATATAGTTTTATCTTATTCTTGTCAGTGATTTGTAAAATTTTTGTCTTAATTGTTTATTGTTCTTCTTGTCGTGTTTAATTTCATCTATATTGGTATATCTTTCTTTAGTTGCTTTTGCGCTGGTTAGATTGCCAATAATTTGTTGATGTTGTACTTTATTGATTCGATGGATTCATGTGTTATAAGCTGTATTTATTGTTTTATACTATACTCTATTATTCTATACTATTCCTATTTCTATACTATACTATTCCCATTCCATACTATACTATTCTATACTATTCCTATTTCTATACTATACTATTCCTATTCCATACTATACAATATTATTCTATACTATTCCTATTTCTATACTATACTATACTATTCCATACTGTTCTATACTATATTCCATATTATTCCTATTCCATACTGTTCTATACTATATTCCATATTATTCCTATTCCATACTGTTCTATACTATATTCTATACTATTCCTATTACATACTATTCCATTCCATACTATTCCATTCCCTACTATACTATACTATACTATATTTATGTAAGCATGAATATCCTTTCCTATTTTGAAATAACAGTATTTACTCACGCATATAATACAACTGCTCTGGAAAGACTGATCTTTGAAACGTCACACGTATACACTGATTTTATTTTTACAACTCCTTTTTTAAACTCATTTTATTAATGATCGTTGAGTTACTAAAATATGTGTGAGTGTCTTGTTTGGGATAAATTTAAGAGAATAAAACAATGAGGAAAATACCTATTTATGGAAAATAAGTACCTTCTATTGCTAAATGACAATTTAGCATTTTTTATTTGCTCACGATATAAAAATTGCAGTCTTAATTCTAAGCGTAGAGTTCCAAAATGGCATCGTTTTAATTTTTATATTTTTATGGCTAGTATGATAAACAAGGTTTTTGGTACAAATATTTATTATTTGCGCAGAAAACTAGTTCAAATAACTATATTATAGACAATTAATTCACTTTAGTCTTCGGTCTAGAAATGTACTTAAAACACTTAATTTTAGAAGATTTAGTATTTTGAGTTTTTAAAGAAAAGATAAATGCTGTTTAACTAATATTTTCAATAATTTAGAAATTCCGAATACATTATTATTTGAAATAACTAAACATGTTAATTTTTGTCCAAGACAAGAAACAAAACGTTTATTTAATTTGGCCAGAAAATTTAATAATACTTCGATGTAAACAATGAAAGCTTCAAATTAGTAGGAACATCAAACTGGAGTGAAAAATGTTGTAATTAAGTGTAAGATGAGTAAACGTTTTTGCAAAGCGAGCAAAATAATTAAATCTGGTATTCTTAGGAAAAATGGAGTTTACTTCAATTTTAACAAACTTTAGCTAAAATATCGAATGTAAACTTTTTTATCGTAAAAAAACCACTCTGCATTGTGTTTCATGTATGCTAGAACTTCGGGTATTCGAGACACAAAAACAATTTTTCTATCAACGCAATTATAGTATTTAAAGATAAAAAAGTTAAAATTTTATAAAATTTGAAATTTAGAAAAATGTATAATCCTTAAACATGTCTTTTTTAGTATCCTGCTTATTTCTTTCAACAATCAAGTGTTTTCAAGAAATATTGCTTAAGTCATCATTGAAATAAACTTTTAATTTTTATATCATATAATATATTTCTGTTTCATGAATATCGATTGTTGATATTTTAAATGTTTATTGCTGAAATTTCAGCGAAAAATATGAAAAATCATGCTCTGATTTAATTTCACTAGAAATATAAAATAATGAAAACACAATTCCATAATATAAAAGATTCTATTGGTGTCTGAGAACAGGTAGCATTTCGCGACTTACAAACATAAAAACTATTTAACAAATAAGCAAACTACCAAAACTAGCATATATCTAGAATTTTAGTTGGGATGTTGCTGTTAAATCTCTATTGTAAAAGCAGTCTTTTGAAAATGAAGTCACTCCATCCATAAACAGAGATTCCGCACTTCTATGTGTCGTTATAGGGTTACTGATTATAGTTGTACACGGTGATGATAATATACCACAAGTTAAAATTTGCAGCGTAAAAAATATGCTATACATTTTACATTGCAGCCGCGAAGCGATAACATTAAAACCGAATCACAATGATTTAGTAATATGTATAAATATCGTGTTAATAGAAAAAAATAATACGTCGTCTATATAGTAGCCTTTACCTCTTCGACAATCAAAAAAACAATGTATGAAACAACTGCGAATTCATAGTGAATTCTTTATGGTTTACTAACAAAAAAGTTTAACATTAAATACCCAAAGTTGCTTGCTTTTATAGCATTAATTTTTTTTAATAAAAATTATAAAACAGGAAAAACAAAATATACTCGCGAATCCTCTAATTTTTGGGTTTTTGATCCAAAATTTTGGTAGATATTTGGATCAAATTGGTCAGACTGTCTCTAGAAAAACAATTTCTTTCATGCATAGCAAAAAAATAACAACGAAACATTTTAATATTAAGATTTAACATTTGAAATTATTTGCTTTTATATTATTACTATCTTTTAAAAAAAAAATTACAATTTTTAAAAGAAAATTGTAATAGTATATCGCAATTTTTTCCCCTTTTTAAAACCGATATATTATCTGTAAATCTTTCAATTACACTATTTTCTCTTAATTATTTATCACACAAATCTCAATTTCTGCCCATTGATGTAAATGAAGAAATAAAAAAAGAAAAAAGCCGTCAAAACATATCCACACCCATTTGTTGTAGCAGACAGACTTGTCAAGGTCAACTTCCGATTCGATGTCAAGAACCGCTTTAATAAGTGGAAACTGGAATAGAAATTTTTTTTGCATTCGTGAGAAGTTCTTTTCTGAAGTGATTCTTTTATTTTCTTTTATTTTAAAAATCTATACAGTGGCGCCATCTAGGTAAAATATTTGTATCTTGATTAGCTTGCGATATACAATAAAAAATTTCTGATTTCTTTACACTCGTAGTTTTTGAATAATTTTATAAAAAAGACGAAAGAGCTTCTGACTTTTTTTGCTATTTCCACTGAAGTAAATTTTTAATAATTTAACTAATGACATGAAAATAATAATGAAGCAAAGTTTATTGGCCAAAAGCTTTTTTTATGATTATTGGGATATTTTGAAGTTGTAATTAAATTATTTATCCTTATTTGAATTATTCTATGTAGTCAACTATAAATAAGCCTATTTATCAAATAAATCTGTACACAAAATCATGTGCGTGTATGTAGATATTATACTTTATGAGCCGGTTAAAAAGATTATGAAAAAGCTCATGGTACAAAAAGGTCTATCTAATACTCCAAACTGCTGTCTAATGCAGAACTCAGAAAGTTGAATTCGAGATTATAAAAATGATAACACATTAGTTCGGGTAATGGTGATGTGTATTTTTGCTTATAAATTTTGTCATCCCTTATAAGTAAATTATAGACCTTTATACCAGCTCCTTCAAACAGTAACATTATAAAAATACAATCAAAGTATATTAGAAAAATATTTCATTTAATTTGATCTGTTAAAATACTCTAATACAATATTTGAAGATGCAATAGGATCAATAAATAAGCGCTAATTATTTTAGTGTAAATAAGTATTAAAATAAGTCATGTTTACATTGATTAAAAAAGTAAGGAATAAATGTAGTTATTAATGTAAATTATACATAGGTACTTACATCAATTAATAACATAAAAAAACCTTTCATAGTATAAAACGTAGCACATAAAAAAGAAAAAGCATTGCACGTCAATCACCATTTATGAAGGTATAAAGAAAATAATTATATAAGTACAGAAGTCACATGATTTCGTTCAAATTTTTTTCATAAAAATTTATAGGTACTCACGTACTATGACGACTACCTAGATATATCACCGAAACTGATGACCGGAGAAAATAATATGACGACTACCTAAAAAAACCTAGGCGCTAAAATAAAGAAAGTATTATGTAAATATATATTATTTGAATTGTGTTAGTCTCATCATTGAAATAGTAAATGAAAATTTTTATAGCTAAATATCGCCAATGTAGTCTTCATAGTACGTAAGTATGAATTTTTTTCATTCATTTAGAGAAATTCGCTTAGCTTTTGTCTAGAGCAAATGTAATTTGGGAAAATGTCTTTCTAATGTGATTAACTGAATCTATGGCATAAAATCGGAATTTTGAGCAAAAACAAGAAAGTAAGTATACTGAATGCTACTACAGTGGATTCGATGAATTCTTTTGGTGCAAAGTAAAATATGATCACTTAATAAGTAGTTATCAGATTAAATTACAGTGCAAACAAAATTTATAGACTGTTGTTTATTTAAGCAATTTACTTTCGTGTATCATAATCAGAATTCGCCAGTTTTACTTACAGCTGTTTCTTTTTTGTTTTCTATTTACCACTTAAATGTGTTTTTTGTTGCGTAGCGGATAGACTAGTATTTTGTGCGGCTTTTTTGAATACCCTCATATTACTAATTTCCAAAAAGATATTTTTATAGTTAGAGTACCTTATTCAGATGTTGGATTGGAAACAAAGGAAAAGACTTACGTACTTACTTCAATTTTAGAATACAATAACAAGTAAAACACTTTTTTATTTTTTTAACAATGGCTTCAATCAAATAATTGACTTTTACCTCTGATGTAGTTGATTTTGCTAGTAGATCACATGAAGCATTTCTCAAAATGATTAGAAATATAAAAAAAGCACTTCAAGAAAATAATAAATAATTATTTTCTCGGTTGTGATCCGAGAGCGGAGTGAGTAATTGCTTTCTC
This sequence comes from Latrodectus geometricus, assembly GCA_026290005.1. Taxonomy (NCBI): domain Eukaryota; kingdom Metazoa; phylum Arthropoda; class Arachnida; order Araneae; family Theridiidae; genus Latrodectus; species Latrodectus geometricus. The sequence continues at coordinate 95,673 of JAPDSC010108568.1, forward strand.
AAAAGCATCTTATCTTGGAATGTGATCCCAAAATGGCTGCCATATTGAAAAATTTATTCTTCTTCACAACATTACAATTTACATATTTAACACTAATTTGCAATTTCTTCAGCGAATCACAAGTCCAATCATGGTAGGTGTGCTGCACGAACAACACACCAGGGTAGTCGTAGGTAGTTCTATCAATCGAATAGAATTCTTTTTTGAAATTTTTCAAATGAAAACTTAAAATATGTAGAATAAACGTGTTGAATTTGAAATAGTTATTGAAAAATCAAAATAAATTCCATTCAGATGAGCGGAAATTGTGTCTTAGAGATAATCGTAGTTTTCTAAGGGCTGTAGAGATGTTGGCTAAATTTGATCCAGTTATTTCAAAGCACAGAAATAATATCAGTTAAATGCAAAGATAACAAGACATGTATTTCACATTACTACGAGCAGCATTTTAAAATGAAATATTAGTACTTTTACCCAATTTGTTAGTTATAATGCAACTCATATTGTCAAAAAAAAAAAAAATACTGCATCCTAATTCTCGACTCTACATCATATATTAGTCATGCAGAACAAAAAACTTTAGTAATTAAATCTGTATACACTACTGATTGTAAGGTAAGATATTTTTTAGAATATTTTACAGCAATTAATTCTCTTCTGAGGAAAGTCTGTGTAATTTTTCGCTAGAATAGCTATTATCTAGTCTTCAGCCGGAAGTTAAAGATATACGGAGTCAGCACTACGAACAATGGATCGATCATGAAAAAAAGTATAGGGCTTCAGATACGAATTCTCGATATCCATCCTAGAGTATTATACGTGATTAAAGATGAGATTTAACGTACGTTAGAGTATCATACCTTAAATCTCATCATTAATAGTGCAGACAGATCCGGAGGTAAAATTATGGTTTTTTGATATGGTACAAGAGGTATACAATTACTATTTTGTGTCCCCTTATCAATGGCATTTACTTAAAAGTACATAAGATATAAATAAGTGGAACAAGGTAGATAAAAAAGGTTTCAAAATAATTAATAAGATTTTTAATATAATAATTATATGATTTTTTAAATTATCCCATTAGTTTTAAAATCAGGAGGAAGTATTTTAAAATTCTTTTATATAATAGGAATGATTAACGTTAATATGTAAAATGTTCTAAGTGGTTTTCGCAATGTGTTTAGTGTTCCAACTGTGGCGCATAAGCGATTTTAGTTATGCTTGTGTGATTGATGGTTGTACGAATTCTTTGACAAAATGGGAAATGCTTATAATATAGAAGTTTTCTTTCTGGAAAAACTAGTCTCTCTCTCTTTCTTAAGCATATTTTTTAATTAAAATTTACAAATTACACATAATGACATTTAAACTGATGACACCATATTTTTCGTCCTTAAAAATATCTAATATTTTTTTAATTCAAGAATCTTTTTTTTTTAACCTTGAATGATTAATTTATAAAATAATGATCAAAAAAATTATTTCTTTAATTTGAAATATGCGTATTCACACTGCTTGATATGAAAATTACTGCACCCAGAAACCAACGTACTACACGTGTGAAATTGAATTAACAAGATGTTATGATATGCAAACGATTCGTTTTTCAATGCATTTATGTGAAATAAATGATTATAACAACTTCTATCGAATGCTGATAAATGAACTTGCGCAGTACTTTTCCTCATACACGAGTTGAATTTGTTGTTCAGAAGTAAAACGTTATGATTCTTTATGTAAGAAAAAGAAATACTTACCACTGTTCTTATTTCGGTAGAAGTCGATTTATAAACCACCAAAATTGATTGTTCATCGTATCGCGATATTGTTTCCCACATCGAGCGAGTCCCCATGAATGTCGGCAATATGGAATATAAATCAATGTGAATTAAACAGAATCAATTGAACGCCGTACTAAATCTCAGAAATCCATTATGACTAAGATATGTTACTCGCAAAGTCTTCATGAATCGTACAGCCACATCACGAGATCTGATTCAAGAAAAGAATTGTCCAAATTGTACAAGGATGTTTCGATAGCAAAAAATGCTTAAAATTCCAAATTTTAATAGTGTAGCACTCTAAAATTTCATAGCACAAAATTATTGTCAATGTAGATCTCTAATAATTTTTACAAACAATATAATTTCCAAGTAAGTTTAATCATATACATCTGGCTCATATATTGAAATGTTTGCCGCTCACATGGTGCACTTGGCCTTGCAATAATTATGCAAAAAGTAAATTCATTTATTTACTGAACGTAGAAAAATTGTCTTTAATTATATTAAAATATTTTCAAACGTGGTTTCATATTAAGATTTAATAGACGACATTAGTTGTGACGTCATATTGTTTCCAAACATTTGCTGTTAAAGCGTCGTTTGTCATTGAAACTGCCATAGTCTTAGGTGATAGATTTTTAAATTGTTGTTTTTGAAATTGATATTCATTATTTAAGGATAACGTGTTTGTTAAAACTTTTAACCTTTTGTTTGCTTAACCTTTGATTCTCGCCAAATTGTAGTCACAATTAATCACCAAGCTGGGCTTATTTCCAATCGTATTCTGGTTGCAACAGAACAATTTATTGTTCTGTGCCAACAAAAATCACCAATAAAATCGATAGCCAAACAAAAATCTCCAAGTTTGTCAAGAAGGCACTCTTAAATACAATATTAAACAAATGTTTACATTGTATTTGTTTGGAAACAGTTGTGGATATGACGTCACACTAATGTCGTCAATTATCTCAGAGAGTAATTTCAAATTTAAAAATGCCCTTTCAAAGCTAACTTGTGTAGCTGGAATTGCCAAAATTACAATTGCAATCTTAATCAAGAGCGATTATTTTATTCTCTTCCCAGAAACCAGGGCCGACGCTAGCAGCTTCGCCGCCCCGGGCAAAGAGGTAAAATGCCGCCCCTTTATAACAAAATTTAAAAGAGATAATCTAAACCCTTTCCACAATTAATGGTAAAATAAAACGAGTAAAAAAATTACAATCAGCAGCAATGTTGAAGTTTTGATTAGCAAAAAAATACTAATTTATTTATTTATGTTTTTGGCACTAAATTAAAATTAGAGTTGCGCAGAAAAAAAGGAAAGAGTCATTTCTGGTGCATAATTATACAATACATAAAGGATATTTAAAAAAAAGTAAAACAAATTATAAAACCACTAAATATTAAAACTTTATTACATATTAAAAATACATTTAATCCGAGAGTTGAAATTAAAAGTGTTTTTTTCAAACTTTTAATTCTGAAAATTGTTTTATAATTTCTTTAACATTAATTTTTTCAGCCAGGTTATGTTCGACGGCTATTGTTGTTAAGCCGTTTATTAGTCGATCCTCGGTAGTTGTGGAGCGTAAAAATTTTTTAATTAATTTTAATTTGGAGAAACTCCTTTCTCCACTTGCCACACTTATTGGGAGAGTCAGCAATATTCTTAAAACTATACCAAGATTGGGAGCAAAATCCAGGTTTGATATGAATTTTAAAATCTCAACTGGACTTTCTTTTTTGTTTAGCAAAGCCAAAATACTATCTCGTCTGCCAAGTCAAGCGCGTTTATATCGGATGAATTCCCATCAGTCAACATTGTTTCTAAATATTTACAATACTTTATATGTCGTTTTGAGGAATATCTTTTAAATCATAAATATTGTAAAAAAATTGGAAATAGTTGCTGTGGGTACTGATCAAATCAAACCTGGATTCGAGTGCATTGATAGCTTTATCTAATGTAAAAAAAATAAAATTCTGCCTTATATTTCAAAGCAGGATCTTCTATTGGATCATCTTTTGCCTCATAGTCGAAATTAACATTCCTTCTTCGAACTCTATGACGTGGCTGGGTGAGCTCAAAATTAGCTGGTATGTCAATTTCGTCTGCGAGTTCGAGCATCGCAAAGCATTTCATTAAAGGCTCTGTCCGATCTAAGATCCTTGAAAAAATCTTTACAATTTTTCAAGAGCTCCATAGCAGATGGTAAATCATAGTCTTTTGTCTGCAAGAGCTTACTTATAGGATTGATACAATTTAAGATTTTGTACCAAATTACAACGCAGCATAAGAATTTAAATTGTTTGACACAACTTAATAGTCCTGAAGCGTCAACTCGTATAGAGTTGTCAACCTCCGAGTTATTACAAACAGCAAGTAAAGCATCGTATATCCCTCCTAATTGATACCTTAGTGGTTTTAATGCATCTATTCTGCTTTCCCAACGAGTATCACTTAGAGGTTTCAAAGTAAGTCCGGAAACATATTTTAATAATATGGTCCATCGAAAAGTTGATGAGGAAAAAAACAGATATATTTTTTGGACTATATTAAAAAAATTGGCGGCTTCGAAGGATAATGAGTGGCTGCTACATGGAAGGTAAAATGCTCTTGGATTTAACGCATTTATTCTAGATTGTACTCCCGATTTACTGTCTCTCATGTTGGCCCTATTATCGTAAGCCTGTCCCCCAATATCCTGCAAATTCAATCCCTATGTTTCAAGTCTTTTAAGTACTAGAGCTGAAAGTTCATATCCAGTCGATCTTTCAACTGGAAGAAAGCCTAAAAATCTTTTATTAATTTTAATGGAAACCTCCTTGGCATTGGACTTGTCAATGGATACATACCTTACTAAAACTGTCATTTGCTCGATCTTGCTGATATCAGGAGTGCAATCTAGAATTATTGAATAATATTTAGCTTTTTTAATATCAATAATAATATGAGATGTTATATTTTCAGCTAAAAGAATAATCAATTGATTTTGAATTTCTTTTCCGAGATAGTGCACTTTAGCTTCTTCTTTTTTAAGCACTCTGCGGATATGTTCTTCCCTTACTGGATCAAACTGAGCAAGTAATTGAATAATTTGTAAAAAATTACCGTTACCGAAATCGTAAATTTTGTCACTTGTACCTCGGAGGGCTAAACAATTTTGAGCAAGCATTTTTATTGTTGAAACAATTCGTAGAAGCACCTCGCCCCAATAATTTATTTCTGCGTTAATAAGTCTTTGTGAATGATTGTCAATCGTTTCAGAATACTGTATTCTTTGACTTAATTCAATCCAAGGCTTTTGACTTTCGGTATGTTTTTTAGAGGTTTCATGTTGATTTAAAATCTTAGCGAGGTGCTTCCAGTCTTTAAAACCTCCAATAGAAAGGGAACTTAAAGTAAAACCAAAAAGAAACAAATTTTTGCTTTATGTTTAAAAATCACCCTATATATACACAAGGTGTTAGGTGTTTGATTCCAAATATCTTAATGCTTAAAAATATGATTCATTTTAAACAAAAAAGTTTAGTATATCATGGGTCAAAACTCAATTATTTTAGAAAGAGAAAATGTTTAAAAGTTTGAGAAATTTAATTTTAGGGCCAATTTGCCGCCCTCTAAGGTTGCCGCCCCGGGCAGGGGCCCGGCTTGCCCACCCCTAGCGCCGGCCCTGCAGAAACCTAAAATATTATTTAATATCGAGCCTTCATCCACTGTAAAAAAGTTTTTAATTAATTCACTGTCAATAGAAACAGGGCATTTATGTATTCCCAATTCTTTACCCATTATCATTAAAGATTGAATTAAATTATTCCAAAAATTGTAATTTTTTCCAAATATTCTTTATGTTGTGCATCTTATACTTCTGTGCGTGGAAAGCAAGATTTGATAACGCGAATCCAAATAAACAGTGATCCTACTAAACTAACAATATCTATTAACAATGCCTCCCTGTTAGGTAACTGATTATATAAAATATCTACAAAAAAAATTTTAAAATTTCATAAAACATTATTTTTTAATGGGTCTAAGTTCTGCAAAAAACATTTAAAGTTAATTCTTCAATTTGTAGTTTCAAAGTCGCTTCTAATAGGTATTGTGGGGTATTAAAATTTTTATTCCACCCCTTTACTGTCAGTAAAATAATAATTTAAATGCGTAAAAAATGAGCTAAAATATTTGAATTCCAATAAAAATTGAAAAATACTATTTGTAAAAATCTTTATTGAAATGAAATGGATGCAACTAAGTTTGAAGGGGAAAAAAAAAACAAATGAATGAGCGAGCCGGGTGAGAGTTAACTATAGACTTTTAATTTATTCTTCACTTGACTATTTACTTTTAACTGATCATCGTATTTATTCTTTATAAATCAACTCCGACTATTACTAGCCTCTTTACGTCTTCTGACCAATTAGAGACGCGTATTATTACACGTACATCACAATCCCTTTCTTTCTTAGAACGGCGCCACACTGTATACTTCGTGCTGAGCAGCTGTTTTCTCTAACTAAACAGTCTACACGGACATCTGTTGATGATCGCATGCTGAATTCCAAAAAGTATAACTCAGACTGATATTTTTCTTAAAAAGTCATCTGCACTTCCAGTTCTTTCAACTAAATCAAAACTGACTTCGACAAGTATTTTAATGAAAACTGAAACAGAAAAGAATTATTGAACATCAAAACAGGAAATTATAAATACGTTTGGCATTAAATTAGAAAATATAGATAATTTATAATAACAGCAAGAAAAAGACTGAATATTTATGGAACCAAAAAGTAAACTGATACTGATACAATTCCGGTTTTCATTCCAACCAAAATAACGGTTTGTTCCGGTTTTCGGCTCAGTTCCGGTTCGAAGCCCAAGACTAAAACGCGCGAACTCATTTTAAAATTTAACTTCTTGTAACAAACTGTAATCATCGGTAATTGTTTCATTTTTCCTGACATTAATTCAACACATTTCTCGCTAAGTTAAATTGTGTCATTTTGAGATGCATTCAAATTTTCTTAATATCATAAACGACTATTTTTTATTCTAGCATATCAAAATTAAAGAATATCATTAAGGAATGTGTATGGTCACTTTGTGCGTTGTTCGTGGAAGAAATTAAAAGTTGAGTAGAGCTATATAAAATACATTCATTACATCAACTGATATCGTTTATTTGCTTAGCATTTATTTTCTAAACGTATAGCAGGCAAAACGAAAATAAATTCTCGTGCTGTTATGAACTTTGTTCTAGATTTTAGAGTATTTCATTTATTGCCACGAAACAAAAAAATCCTATAAATTATTTTGCAAAATTTTTATGTATTATTATTCCTGTGCAATAATTACTTATAAAATTTTGTTGTGATAACTAAACAATATTAAAAGATTTAATAATATTTAGATATTCATACCAGCTACTTATTTAATCTTGATAAATAATATAGCTGTTTTTCAAACTTAATGATAAAAACCAGTAGTTTTGATATCTGAAAAAAAAAACATTCAAACAATATAAGGTATATCAATTTTTTATTTTTATTTTATGAAATATACCTGAATTAATTTAACTACATATATTAAAACATTATTGTTAAAAAAATTTAATTCTTTGAGAAAATACTATTTATATATTGAGATGCATCTGTGATAAATTATTTTCCAACATCTTGCATTTTATTCCTATGTTTATTCCTAGTTTTAATTATGAAGATGCATTTTTCATTCATGCATTATGATGAAAAATGTCAGATACAATTAACATTCTTATGCATACATTCAAACAATTCTCACGCATTTCAACAATCAAAACAAATGAATTTCTTTGTTACATTATATTTCAGTGAAACCTTTCATAGCTTATGGAAATTATGTTCAATGAGAAAGATACGAATATATAAATGCATTAAAAAATTAAATATTTATGTTCTACAATATATCTGAAATTAAACTCAAACACACACAATTTAGAGATCTTTTTAATGGCTAAATTGTTAAAAAAATATCTTAACTTTATTATTATATTAATATTTACAAAGATTTTTGCATGTTAATGTTTTTATCTGAGAGTTAATTAAACTCTCTAATGGGAATATTTTTTATATATAAAGAGCATTTAATATAATCTTTTGAATTATAAATCTAAATTAAGAGTTACAATAACAAATTTTAATGAATTAGAAACTAAAGAGTCATATTTTAAATAAATTAACATAGAGATATAATTTTTTAAGATTATAGTTTATTGTATTTCAATAAATAATTACCATTCTTTAGCTTTTCATATTAATAAGCAAATTCTTCCTCATATTTCAATTTTCAAAAAATGAAAAATCAAATTTTAATTAATTCGAAATGAAGGGTGGTGCCATTTGAATCCTATTTTATTACTCAAGGACTATTTTCAAAAAGAAAATTATCCCGTATGTCTTAGTATACATTGCTTATTTTTAAGGGAACTACCTATTTCTTTTAGATTATAGTTATTAGAACAAACGCATACACATTTACAAGGTGATTACCATTTATAGGAAATGAAAGATATTTTTACGTTACTGATTGGCATACATCTTTTCTTGATTTAAAAATTATTAGTGTGTGTGTGTGTGTGTGTGCGCGCGCTCTGCATATAAATATACATTGTAAACACTGAAATAAAAATATGTTCATACCCAAACAGGAATTTTTGAAGTTACAAGTTCCACAGATGAACGTGGCCCTAACCAACCAGATTGCGGTGGCCTGGTTAGTTAGGGTGTCATTCTCATTATCGGAAGCTCTTGAGTTCGAATCCTGGCTTATCCGTCGTGTTTCACTAATGCCGACTGAAGCACGTAAAATATGTAGTGGTCGCAATGTCATCCATGTTCCCATTCCAAATTAATACCTCTGGGGCTGTTAGGAGCCAAGCTGTATGTCTTCTCTGGCTTTTTATATTTAAATTAGAAGACCCAGATGGTGCTGCCATCTATGAGCCAAAAGTTGTACTTCCACCGTCGTCAGGGGTGCAGTGTTCAAAAACGGAAGATGCACTTTCTGACTTCATTTGTCCCGTCCCAGACTTAGCTTCGCCAAGTACCATTAGTAACAGCCACAACTTTGGAATAACGTATAAGAATTTTACTTTTTTTATTGATCTGAATTAGGTTAAAATTGTTACTAATAATCAAGCTGAAATTGCGTATTAAAAACCAGATATTTATTTACAATCTTCTCTTCCAAGTTTAAGAAAAATTAAATTTTCGTTTATATTGTTCCTTTCGTTTATATAAAAATAACCTTCAAAATATTAGCTTCTATAATATAAGAAAAATATAGTTTAGAAAATTTAATAAGAAAAGTTATCTGAAATTAATAAACACAGTAAAAAGTCTCTCTTTTTTTTTTTTTTTTAAGAGGAAATTCTGATTTAAGCATTCAAAAAAAGAAAACCTTGATTGAAAAATATGTTTTTGTAAAGAGGTTAACAATAATAATGTCATGGATCAATGTGCATTCAAAAATATTCCCGAAAGCTTTATCATCTAAATAATTTTAAAAGAACAATTCCCTAGAGTGTGTAAAGATATCTGTAAAATGTGTGAGAAAAAATTTTATTGTTAAAAGCAAATATAATGCTTGACTTTCAAATTAGAATAAAATACCATATTTCAATATGAGATCTGAATTTTCCGTATTGTATAACACAAGACGTTTTTATCTTTCCCAAAAACATTAAACGTGGTTTTATTACATATATTAAATACTTCATAACAATAAACTAATTATACAGCTAATTTTTACTTAATTTAAAATAATTATAATTGAAATATAGTTTTTATATTTCTTAACATGTGGTCAAATGCACACACTAAAGAGTTAAACTCATTAAAATTACAAAACCAGAAAGGAATGATCTTACGAATTTCAAAATCGGACGAAAGATAAAATTTGTAATTTGCAAATGTTTAGCATTTCGTCGCATTTGGAAGTACACAAAAAAGACAAATGACATCTGAACCCCTGCAGAAAGTTATGAAGAGAATTTCTCAATCATTCATTCCGAAATCGCTTAAGATCGTAACTTTCTGAATATAACGTGTTATACTTCAAAAAAAAGGAATACATATCAGCAAATGTCGGTATCGATAGAGGTGGTGTTGTTTCTAATCGAGAGTGTAACATTTGCAAATCGCATTGATCGAAATCCAATCAAGATCATGTGCATGTGAAATCAATTGGTGTCTGAGGGTCATATTGAAAGGTGTGCAGGATCTTGAGACCTTTCATGATTAACATCCGAAAGGACAGATATGCTATGAGATCAGCCATATAAAACTGTGCAACCTCATAGGGGACTATTAGTCAGGTTTGTGATTGCTGCACGCATCCGCGCTAGTACTTTGTGATGACGTTTAGAATAGCATGGACTATCAACACGGTGACCATTACTTTTGTGTAAGTGATAAGCATTTAGAGCCTTGACAGATAGACCTATAAGATGACTCTGGTGCATTTAGCAAAAAAGCTGGATACGGGAATGTCACATTGTTGTCTTTCAGTCGAGTCCCCAGTTCTGTGAGAAACATTCTGTTGGCGTTTACGTGACTGGAAGTTCTGAGGAGAAAGATGGGTGACATTTAAAATAACCATAAAGGCTATGCAATTGGTATGGGTAGCTCTGGGGTACATGACATGCACATCTTTTGTTCAGTTAGATGGAAATTTGAACGGTGATCGGTATATTAATGACATCATAAAGCCAGTGTTTGTGCTCTGTCTTCGAAGCCTGCGAAACATCATCTTCTAACAATAAAATGCAATTGCATTTGCTACGCATTCGTATTCTGACCTTTCTCGACACATAGGGCATTTTATTAGTTTCCTGTCCTAAATGTTCTCTAGTCTTCTCACCAACTGAAAACATCTAGTCATGAGTTCCTGAGAGACTGGCTCACCACTCATCTCCAGCTACTAGTGTTGAACTATGGCAAAGATTTAAAGCAACATGGAATTTGTAACCCATTTCTCTCATAAAAGCCCAGTTAACTTCATGCTTTACTGGGTAAGGGCCGTTTTAGCTTCCAGGTATGGCAACTGTTTCCAGTAATTTCACACCCCTGTAAACTTCCAAATTGCAAATTTAATCACTTTGTCTCCATTCCGAACTGCTTACTAGCAATAAATATTTACTTGTATAATTCTTCACGTGCATTGGCCATCACTGTATATTATGCTGAATGCAGATAGCCATGGAATAACATAGTAAATAGGTAGGACATACAGGAAAATTATGTCATGACTATATCTGTTCTATATTAGTATTATATGCTGTCTTCAGCAGAAGAAAATATACATTTTTTAGTTCTTACCTACTATGAAGACTACCTACATATGTCGCCAAGACGAGCAATTAAATGTAATTTAAAATTATGTTATATTTCGTTGAGCTAATTTTCACTGCAATAATGTTTTTTAAACTATAAGTCATAAATATTATGCTGCTGAGTAAAATATGAAATAGTTTCTATACGAGCAATTTGCTACTTTTACCTTATCGAGTCTACTAGAAGAAAAAATAATTAATGTGTAAATTAAAATTATTAACAAAAGACCATAACTGAATTGAAAGTTAATTAAGTTTCAGTGATAAAATTTGTTCGAATCTTCTCAGTTATTCAAATCCGTTGTAATTTAATCAAATTATAATTATTTTTTAATGTAATTAATAAAATCATAACATACTTTTAAAAAATATTTTGTTATTTCTATATTATAAGCAATACAATGATGATCCTCATAGATCTGGACTTGAACTTGTGCCCAACACGCAACTTTCATTCACGATCTGATGACTCAACTTATTCAGACTTATTTCCACTTAGCTATAATCGAATTATCCATTCATAAGTTTCACCATCTTTTCCACTTAAAAATAATCAATAAGAGTTTCAGTTATACATTAACTGTCGATTAATCAAATAGTCATTAATTTAGTTTCCTCATTGCTCATATTTTGCTATTAATGAGTTTATTATTCATTCTTGTTGCATTTGCACTTTCAGTGTCAAAATGTATTAAAAATAACTTCAGTCAAAGAAGACTTATTTTCAATGTCAGATTTTATTATCTATGTATAATAATTGTACACACATACATATATCAAGCTATATAAAAACAAGTACTTAAAATAAATTTTCATATTTTTACTGTACATCTATTGTTTAAAAATTAAATACGCACAAAAACTTTATTCCATTAAAATGAAAATTACAGCAAAATTAAAGTGTAATTTTAATGTATTATCTTAAATGTAATTTAAAAAAGATTTCCTTTCATTCATATAAATAAAAAATTTAGTTACATGAAAATTCGTTCTAATGAAAATTTATTGTATATTGAAAAGAATAAAGATAATAAATTTAACCATAAAAGAATTTTCAATATTTTGTTCATTTAATTTATTCATGATTATAGAGTTATTGATGATATAGGACTTATGTTCATTTAATTTATTCATGAACATAAGTCCTAATATGGTTGCAAAAACCAATGACGTTTTTATTTCTTTCACATTGAACTTAATAGTTGAAATTATCTCATTCTCAACAGAGAAGAAATGCAACCAAAAAATACTGAACACTTGTTTGCAAAATTGGGTGGAGCCAGTCATTATATCTACGTAACTATCAAGGTCAAATGTACTTAATAAACTAGATTTTCATTTTTAAATAGAAATATATTTCTTGTTTATAATGCATCGGTCAAAATGCTCTATTCCATCGCTAATAATAGTCTAACCTTCGATCACAGAATGTTGACAAAGGTAATTCTCGAATATATCTTTTTTTACTAATCTTTAAATGTAATTTTAAATAAATGCAAAGTTTAATCTAAAATAATTAAAAATCTTACCTGTCTGTGATGTAGTCATTAATATTCTTTGTAAAATAAGAAGTTTAAAGTATAATCTGTTCTATGTCCACGAGTGATAAGTACAGTTGGTTCGCATTAATACAGAACCTATCTAATACGATGTTTTCGTTAAAAGTGGACAAATGCTTTGCCCAAAGTTCAATGGTAAATTCTATAATTCCTGGAAAAAATGTCGCTTCATTTACCTATTTAAGAAGTTAAATTTTTAGCAGTACGGTGTTTTTAATGATGCAGTGTTTACGTGGGAAACTAACATTTTATTTTCTTGTGCAAAATGTTATAAAGTGAATGAAAATCGATGAAAATATTGTAATTTATACCAGGATTCAAAGATACTGAAATTGTATCTTCAAATAAAGAGATATTAGAAAATATATAGTAATCTAACAGACTGGGACAATATATTAATTTTCTATTTTTAATTAAGACTTCTGCAGTCTTTTTAATCCAGAGTTGGAAAATTAGATATTAAATTCTTTACAATTTTCTGTATGAGTTTTATGCATATTGGTATCTTTTAGAGAGTAAAATATAAGTACACTTGAAAGTAAATAAATGTTTGATTTTCTCACATAAATTACCTCTGAAGTATATTTTCATTTTATGTATTTTTCTTACATGATACGCTTATTTATCATAAGACTTAAGTTTTGACATAAGTAGTTTTTAGACCGATGCCATTCGCCTAAACAATTTTAATTTGTTTAAGCCATTTTCAAGGGTGAAAAATATTTTATAAGGTAACGTATAGCATCCACATTTACAAAAACAAATTTTGAATCGATTAGAATTCGTGTTCAGTTTAGGAATTATAATTCAATTTTTTTAAAGTATTATATTATTTTTTGATAATCAAAAACTTCGATTAATAAATCTTAAAGAAAAAGGAAAATCTCAGCAGGATGAATATTTGCAATTGAGTGTTCCATTGAAATTCCATTTCTGCACAGCTAAAATTTCTGTGATGAAAATCTTTAATTTATTTCATTTATTTTCTCTGAATAAAAAGTGTATTAAAGAAAAATACTTAGCAACTGTAGAAAATGATTTATTTTTTAATGTTTTAAGTTTCAAACATTTTTAATTTTCACTCAAGATTAAATATTTTAATATATGCTTATAACATTTTAAGCGTATTGGTTTAAAAATAACTGAAACTCTTAAAGAAGCAAGAGGAATTGCGAGAAAATTGTTTAAATGACTAAATGACTATTTTTCTTAGTCATAAAAATATATAATTTTATATAATTTAATTTTATTAACATAAATACTTCATAACTTCAATAATAAAAATTTGCTTTTAAAGTAAAAATTAGATTTCTCAAAATACATATAGTTTAAGGAATATAAATGTAATGTAAATTTTAAATTTTTATAATTATAGAAAGTCTTTTTTTGAGTATTTTGGTATGCATTTCTTAAGTTGATTTATTTTAAGTAATATTCATCACATTTTGGTTGTCTTGGAATTTGTTTTAATATGAGTTTGAATAATATTTTAGTTATATTTTATTCATAAAAAATATATTTGTTAATTCTCAAATTTTATAATTCTTAATGCTTCATCGTATAAACACTCAAAATCACTTATACAATGAAACTGTGAATAATTTTATTAAATAAATATGAAACATGGTAAATATTTTATGAAACTTTGATGATAAATTTTAACTGTTTGGGTTCATCAGCATATTATTTTATTGGTTTCTTAAATTATTTAAGAAATAAATATTTTTTAACTGTAAGCTCTTTTTAGCTTTTTGCATAAATACTCCTTCCAATCATAAATAATATTATAACTAATTATTTATTTTAAAAAATAGATTGTAGATATACCTAATTTATTAATTTAGTCTTTGTTATGATGCCATCAAACACTTTATTAAATTCCTTAATTTCATATGTAGATTACATAAATTTATTAAAATATTTAATTACTTGTTCAGCATTGTGAAACTAATAATATGTCCTTTTCTGGTGTAATTGAAGTATTATTTCAAATTTTTTATCCTAAATGTATTAAGCTCTTTGTGTTTGTCACTATACATTAATCAAAGTTTATTATTGTTGAGTAAACATACATTTATTGTTATAAAGTCATATTACAGTACAAGAAAATTAATTGAATTTGGGAATATATTTTATAATCCAATTTAAGAACTGCAATTTTTTATTACATAAAGATTGTCTTTTTTGTAATAGTGTGACTTCTTTATTGATCATATTAAGGGAGAGTGTTATATCTTAACTCAAGTATATTTTTGTCAGGTTAGAAGTTAATTATACAAGTTTAAATGCATTCAATTATAAAAATTTAGATGTAAATTTATAAAGAACAAGCTAATATTAATAATGAATTCATAATTTTAGTAAAGAACGTAAATAATGACTGATAGTTATTAACATTTCAAATTACATTTCTTAAGAGTGATTAATGAATACATTCACACACGCACACAAATAGATTAGCAAGCTTATGCAATAGTAACTGAAATCCTATATTTCTTTTTAAGTTCTACTAAAAATAATGAATTACATTTTAATTAAAATTTAATTACTAAAAATAATGAATTACATTTTAATAATTAAAATTTAATCACAAACTTAAAATTTTACATTAAAATTCTTTTAAAATTTTACATTGTTTTCTATTAAATCGGAAATTTAAGAATAGAATATTTTTGCTAAGTGATGGCAACAGGCTCTTAATTCGCTCAATCTAATTTGTAGAATAATAAGAAAGAAGATATTGCGAAAGTATAGTATGTAATGATACTTTTTTTCTTTGAATGAATTTTGATTACTTTTTCTTTCCATTTGGAAATAAATTTTCGAAAATTATTCGACGTATGCAAAACATCAAATAGGTTATGATGTTTTATATATGTGGAAGAAGGAATAAAATTTTGTCTATTATTTAGACAATTCCAAACGTTGGGTAACCTTTTTTAGAAGATGTGATTACCATGATGAAAGAATTTTTAATATATTACAGGCAGTAAAATTGAAATTTAGATTAACGAAGATATAAAAAATTAACTATTTCCCAAAGTAGTAAAAACTCTGAAATAATTATGTATTCTATAAGAAATAAGTAAAAATAATACCAATCAAAATAATACCAGTAAAGATAATACCAATCAAGACAATGCAAATCTGCAATATTTTCCTTGAAGTATCATGTGCAAAATAATGTAAGATTGACAATATTCAATGAGCAAAATATACTGCATTGAATTTAGTTTATTCATAAAAAAACTTGAAGTTTTTATTTTAAATAATGAATCAGTACTTTTTTTATTGAGCTTCAAAATTGGTTCTTATTGAGTTTTTTAAATTTTAATGAGCTTTTATTGAATTTCAGAAAAAAAAAATTCACTAATTTGCGAAAGCACAACGTTCAAACAAAAATAATGTTGAATACTGAAGACAATTTGAAAAATATTTAAGAATGTTTTCAAATGTAACATCGCAATGAACATTTAGACAAACCCATTACGTTTGCACACAACTTCAAAAATAATTTAAGTTTTAATTATTTTCAAAGTTGTATGCATATAGATTGTTGCGTCTAGTTGATGTAAATTCCATGCAAATATTGTAAGTTATTTAAAATGAATCTCATTTTCTAAAAAAAAAAAGCTCTCATTTTATTCCAAATTGCTCATTTTCAAACTTATGAATTTTAAGAAATTTTACACTCCTTTTCTAACTGATAGTTAATTTTTTCCAAAATTTAGAAAATAAATTAAAGATTATATACCAGTGGTTAATTTATCTGCTGATCATAAATTCCCAATGAAGTGTAACAAAATTTATTCTTATGTAAGATAATTACCTCTTTAACAATATCAGTCATGTGTTTTCCAAAAAAATAATTTTATGCTTATTATTTTAATTAATTTTTGTGATTATATCTATGCATTATTTCCAATTAATCAGAATTTTGACGCATCTAATAAGTTACTTTTATATATATTTATTCCAATTGATGATAGCAAAAAATATCTTGCTTTAAATTGAAATAAGAAACACAAAATCACACTTAAAATCTCTTTGCGTTCAAAATAAAGTGAATTATAATTAATTAAATACTCCGATTTTTCTTTAAAGCTATTGAATTTCTCTGATTTCCTGAAGTCTAGACAAATTAATCTTATATCTGATTAAGAAACTTAACTAATATATTTACAATTTCTGTGATTCCAAATAACAGTCAATAACAGGTGAAGAATTAAGTAACTGTTAAAAGTTATATGAAATTGAACACCAAACAATGTGAATAGCTTCTAATAAAAGAATCATCAGTTGAACAATTTAAATACTATAAATATTTCTCACAAACCTTTTATAAGAAAATAAATTTAAAAATATTTACCTTTCATGTGTAACCAACTTTTATTAAAAAAAACGAGTTTGTTTATTTATAGTATTTAAAATCTGTTATAAATTGCAGCAACGCTATTAATAATTTAAAAAAATGTGATAATTTTAATGTATTACATATAAACGGTGATATTTTCACACAATAATAAAACTCTTAAAATATAGCTATACCTTATTTATTATGATAAATTTAGTTGTAACCTTAAATAACCATCAATCAATTTTTTAATTTTTTGATGCAGTGATCAGGAACATTTTTAAATAAGCATTAATTTGAAATGGAAAATTTGCATTTTAAACACAAAGCAAAATTAAAAGTGTTTTTGAAGAGATTATGAAATTTTAAACTGCATTTGATATTTTCTTTGAAATTTAAAGTAAGGTATTCTTTTAATCAATATAAGTAAAAAATATTTAATAAATATAAAAAATAAATTTCATGAGCATTCAGTAATTTCTAATGTTAAAATATGTTCGTGAACTTAAAGGTATCAACTTGAGAAAAAACTTGGAAATGCTTTCTTTGTATAGTGTGTCTAAAAAATATATGCTTTAAAATTTAATGATTTATAAAATTATATTTTTAATTTAATAACACTAATATTTTTAGGGGCTTTTTAAATGAATGTTCACTTGGGTGTTTTTCATCACATCAGATAATGGGTAAACGTATTGGCTGTAATCCTGCTTTTCATGTCACCGTTGCTCGACACTTTCTTTCTGTAAGCAATATCTTTTTCATGTCCCTAGAAGCAAAAGTACATGGGAGTTTCATCAAGGGATAAGGTTGCCCAAGAAATAAAAATCCATACTTCCGTAAAATTCTGAAAACATGATAAAAGAAGTTATTCAAATTGGAATCTACGATTGATAACTCGAAAAAATGATCTTTAGCAAAAAAAAAAGCTATTTAAATAGAAAAGTGACTATGAAAACTTTCATACTTTAAAATAAATTAATCATTCTATGAATTAATGCCCCAAATTTCCTTATATATTCATTATTTTATTAATTTTTAAAAGTCAAAATGTGTTAGATATTTTATATATATATATATATTTTTTATAGTTGTACCTGTCTGGTTAACAAGAAAAAATAATTCTGTGGTTTTGTAATGCTAACGATATTGCATCAAATGATTCCCAAAATCATTAATAACTCATTTTTCAATATTTAATATAATATAATATTAAACTTTTAATATAATTTTTAAGTCAGCGTGACATATTTCTTTCTTAATCAATTAAAAAATGGAATATATTTTATAATATAAAAGTTACGATTACATACTATATTGTTATTAAATTTAAAAATTTTAATATTTCTAATTTGTTGCAGATACTCTGTTTCTGCATTTTGATGGCAGAGGTTTATACTTTTCCCATAAAGAATGCCAGCCGAGCAACTACAAACCCCATTTCCGGATTTGTCTTAGGAGCCAGAGGTCCTTCTATTGGTCCAGTAGATGTTCCTTCCGAAAATGCAATGATCCTTATTGTTCCACCCAATAATGGTGCAATTCCTCATAAGTATGGAATGGAAAAAAGAATTTCAAATGCCTGATTAATTTCCACTTCTCTTGAAATATGAAGATTACATACAACTACAAGGCATTAGGCATACAGTTTGACAAGGATTGATGGATAATTATATAATTTTTTAACAGCTACAATTCTTGCTGCCATTCGCACTAATCGATCACTGTGCTTTAAGCATGACTCCATTATATAGGCTAATGTAACCATTTATATACGCTTTAGTTTCATTAAACCAAATATTTACCAATTTGTATAACATATCCGTTATTAAAGTTAATAAATTGTAGGAGAAAAACTATGTTTATGAAAACTTATTTTACTGCAACAAAATCCTCCAGTAGTCGTTTATAATGGGATGTATTAAAAAATATTTTTTCAAAAATTATATAAATGATTAATGATTTCATCTGAAAGTCACTTTATTATTACAAAGCATTAATAATCATTTTATATTTTATGATAAGAGCCTTGTAAAAAAAACACTCTCCCATTTAAAATGAAAATACAACTCTCCCATTTAAAATTTGACATCTAGTTGTGGGCTTATTACCACCTTTTTCAAATCACCGAATATGTTAAGCGTAGTGCAATGAATGGCTTCCTGCAAAGCATGAATTTCAAAAATTCAGGTCAAGAATTTAATCCAATGAAGTAGACCTGCGCCATAAACTTCTTTCCCATCCAAAACTATGAGTTTCACTGAAAAAGAATTGTTCAATAGGAGAGATGCTGGTAAAAGATGTTGAATGCTGATAAGATTACTTCGAGGACTAACGAACTTAGGTACACTTTCAGTAAATATTTTTCTTTTTGAGCAGCAAAACGGCAAGAGCTATATTGGTTACTTAATATATATACATTACAGACAAAGAAAGTATCACTCTAAATTTTATTTTGTTCTGAACAATATATACTTTTAAAAAAATGGCTGCATTTTCTTAATAAAAGTATAGTAATTTTATATAAAATTGAACAGCACCAAGTAAAAATTTAAAAATTCATACAAAATGAGTTATTTCAATTACAGTAATGTATGTCTTTAACAATTGAAATCCAGTCACAAAACCACACCTTTTTAAACTAGATTTATAGCTTAAAAATAAATCTTATTAAGCTATGAAAATACAACATGAAAATTTCATATTTCAGGGTCATTCGCCAAACCTATATTCTCTAGTATAAATACAAAATAACCAACATAATTGAATTACAGAAGCAACTCCATAGAGAAATATTTGTCCAAAAGAGGAAAATTCTTAACCACTTTCTTAGTAACGTCGTTGGATCGCCAATTGTTTTCAATTGCAAGTTTAGGAATTATTGTTGCTATTTTAATTTGCATCATGGTTTTCCAAAATTTTTATCACTGCCAATCACCAAGAAAGGAAAAAGACATGCAATGTTAATAACATCTAAAGAAAACTTATAAAATTCATAAGCAAGTTTAAAATGCAAGTTATGGTTTATTTAAATGTTTTAAAAAATTACTTTGTTATTAAATTTAAATTTTTTAAAACAAAGTAATTACTTTGTTTTAAAAAATATTCATTCCATACGATTTTGCACAGTTTTCACTATATTAGAACTGTTGAAAATCCAATTTCAATTTATTCAGACAAAAATAATTCCATGTATATTACTAACTATACACATAAACAAGGTATTATAACTGTATGAATGTTTTATATTTGTCAATCATTTAACTGATAAATAATATTCTTTTAATTTCGTACATTTATATCACCAATAATGTGTTACAAAAAGATTTTTCTTATGTAAATCAAAATTACATGCATTTTATCCTATTTGTGCCCATGTGTTTTTCTTTCTAAAAATTACCAAATACTATATATATATATATATATATATACACTACTGGCCATTAAAATTGCTACACCAAGAAGGCGACATGTTACAGACGTGAAATTTGTACAAAAGGAAGAAGGTGCTGTGATATGCAAATGATTGGCTTTTCAGCGCATTCAGACGAAGCAGGCGCCAGTATCGACACCTACATTGTGTTTAAATGAGGAAATTGTTCAGCCGGTTCCTCATACACATATAACATTTGAGCGTTGTTACCTGGTGAAAAGTTGTTGTGATGGCTCGTGTAAGAAGGAGAAATGCGTACCAGCACGTTTCTGACTTTGATAAAGGTCGAATTGTAGCGTACCGGGATTGCGGTTTATCTTATCGGAGTATTGCTGCTCGCGTCGGTCGAGATCCAATGACTGTTAGCAGAATATGGAATCGATGGGTTCAGGACGGTAATACGGAACGCCATGTAGGATCTCAACGGCCACCTATCACTAGCAGCCGAGAAGACAGGCATATTATCAATATGGCCGTAATGGATCGTGCAACCACGTCACGAGCCGTGAGTCAAGAAACGGAGTCGTTTGGAAGACAACAAGTGTCTGCACGAACAGTTCGACGACGTTTGCAGCAGCATGGACTCTCAGCTTGGAAACCATGGCTGCGGCTTCCCTTAATGCTGCGTCATAGACAAGAGCGCCTTCAATGGTGTGATCAACGACGAACCTGGGCGCACGAATGGCGAGACGTCATCTTTTCAGATGAATCCAGGTTCTGTGTACAGCATCATGATGGTCGCATCCGTGTTTGGCGGCCTTGTGGTGAACGCACATTGGCAGCGTGCATTCGTCATCGTCATACTGGCCCATCACCTGGCGTGATGGTATGGGGTGCCATTGGATACACGTCTCGGTCACCTCTTGTTCGCATTGACGGTGCTTTGAACAGTGCACGTTACATTTCTGGTGTGTTACGACCCGTGGCTCTACCCTTTATTCGAGCCTTGCGAAACCCTACGTTTCAGCAGGATAATGCCCGACCGCATGTTGCCGGTATTGTATGGACCTTCCTTGATACGGAACATGTTCGGCTGTTGCCCTGGCCAGCACGTTCTCCAGATCTTTCACCAATAGAAAACGTCTGGTCAATGGTTGCCGAGTGACTGGCTTGTCACCAAACGCCAGTCACTGCGGTTGATGAACTGTGGCATCGTGTTGAAGCTGCATGGGCATCTGTACCTGTACATGCAATCCAATCTCTGTTTGACTCAATGCCCAGGCGTATAACTGCTGTTATTACTGCCAAAGGTGGTTGTTCTGGGTACAGATTTCGCAGGATCTATCCAGCCAAATTTTTTGAAAATTTAATCACTTGTTATTTCTAGTATAATATATTTGTCCAATAAATATCATTTTGTTATCTGCATTTCTTCCTGGTGTGGCAATTTTAATGGCCAGTAGTATATATATATATATATATATATATACTTTTGGCAGTTTAGCAATGATTTTAGTGGTTCTGACAAGTTTCCTTCCCTCACCCTCCCAAAAGAGTTTGCTCCTGCTAGGGGTTTATTTCATTGACATTCTGTTCCTGCCTCTTAGAGCTCTCCAGATCTGGACAATTGATAATAAGTGCCCCATTATATAGTCTGCAAGAAAGAAAAGTGGGGTCGAAGCCCTTATCATTTCTTTTGATTTTGGTGTTATTTCTTGAGACTCTCTATCATCTTGTGATCTTCTTTTTTATCGTTTCTTGTGACTTCAGACTGGAATCAACAACTCCAGTTCTGAAGCCTGTTCATCCAATAACCGCTTTGAAGGATGTCCCTCAAGAATCACTGCCATTTTGACCGCCATCGAAGTCTCCTTATAGGTAGTACCTTCAGGTCCTTTTTTGGCAGTCTTAGAGGCAGTGTTTTGTACCATCCTTGGACATGATCTTTTCTCGCCTTGTTGTTTTTGCTTGGGTTTTTCTACCCAAGTGCCCTCAGCGATTTTTTTCTCTCTCCTGAGTTTCTTTCTTTGGGCTCCAGAAAGTCTCTTTTTGAGTTTAATCCCCTCCATGGAGGCAGTGATGCTACTAATGGCTTCCTGCCCCTCTTGGGATGTTGATGGTGTAGAGGTCATTTCTACCTCTTTTAAATAAGGGTCCATTTCTTCCCCTTCAGTTAGTTTTCCCTTAGTATCCATTTCTTCAACAGAATGGCCTACTTCGGGTTTTTTACCTGCAAAAGCAGTAATATGAGTTAAAGTTTTGTCTTCATCAGCCATAAATTAACTCAAAAGAAAAGCTTAGGAATAGAAAAGGTCCACCAAGTATTGCCTGAGATGCTGGGTAAGGCAAAATACTCTAGAGGTTCGCCAGTCGCACTAGAGGCTCCGTTAAGACACTATAACCGCAGTGCCATTCACCCAAGGCACGGATCGCATAACACCTGGGTTACGGGAGTTGGTTCGCGACCTCCTATTTGTTATTCAGAGGTTATCCTGTCATCACTACAGGATGTTCGGCTTTCCACCACCTGCCGACGCGCCTGGTAGCCGCTCAAACCGCAGGAATTTCTCAATTACTCTGGTAATTCTTTTCCAATCAGGGTCGGAAGACACTTTTAACTCTTTTGTAAATGCTGATATGGTAACTAGGATTTTGTAGCATTCATAAAATGTTTTCTCGTTGAAAATACACTGAGGAAAAAATTCTGAATTTTTTAGTAAAATTTGGAATGACATAAAAAAATTGCCTTATGTTTAAAGTAATTTTGGTTCTTAGTATTGATTAGTCCTGTAATTTGAATGAATTATTTTCAGAGGTTTTCGAAATATTACAGTTCCTTACTGGAGTGTTATTTCTAGTCACCCTGAGTAGGAACACATACACAAGGGTAATTTTTTAGAAATTATGAAAGAAATGATATTTTGTCTAAAATACATGTTTTACTGCTCAAAATATTCTTTTGCAGCGTCTATGAATTTTCAAACTTGAATAGACTAATTATCACATCAATTATATCTAAATGATATAGCAGAAGCATGGAATCTGTGAGCTTGTAGGTCTCTTTCGGTAGTGAGAAGGCATGAATTCTAAATTTTATTTCTTATAAATGGAAATGAAAAGTAATCATAGGTGCTAAATACATGGAATACTGGCAATGATTACTCATTTCAAAATTTTCATGGTTCAAATAATCCATAGTGTAAACAAATAATATATGAGCTAGAATTGTTCTAGAGAAAAATGATGTGATGGTTTCAATTATTTTTAATTCTGCAGCTACATCTAGCAATCAAATTGTGATACATCAATGAAAAATTGACTATTCTGAGATAATGCAAAGGAAAGGTTTCAGTACAGCCAGATTTACCGAAAAAGAATAATCACTTTTTTTCTCATCACTAATTGTCGAAACAATTTTTGTTAGTAGGTTCTTCAGGAATTACACAAACAGCTAGTTGTTCTTTTCCTTCGGTTTAATGAGAATAAATTCAGATTTTTTTACATACATATTACGACGTCAAACACATGTTTAGAGGTACTGGAATTAAATTTTTTTCAATTTGAAATATATCGTATGAAATGCAAAGTAATGCATTCTGCCAAGAAAGTTACGACCACAGTTTTTTTGGGACCATCAAAGCATGCTATTGGTAGATTTCCTCACTCATGGAACAACAGTTATTGTGCTACACTGAGTCAATTTATAGATGCAATTCTCAGTAGATGACAGGGATTATTCAAGACAGGCGTTCTGTTGATGCACGACAATGTCTGAGCGCATACAGCTACAGATTTGCAATAGAGTTTCCAGAGGCATTGAATCACGCTCTTTATATTCCTGACATCACACTTAAGTGATTACTATATCTTTGGACTTTTAAGGAAAAACTTTGGAGGTTTTGGAAAAAAGGTTTTGGAGGCCAGCATTCCAAAACCGATTAAGTTCAGCAAACCTTATTGATGTGGCTGCACAACCTACGTATTGATTTCTTTAATGCTAATGGTTTGGTGTACTGATGGAGCAAATGCTCAGGGTGAATATATATATATAAATATATATATATTATAATGTCACTTTCGTGAAGGTATCTGGAACAATAAACAGTGACACTTGTCACACCATAGCTGTACACAGTTGATGAGTAATTGTTTTGCTGACTAGCGTCAGGGTATTTTAGCCAGTAAGACAATATATCGGCCATCCATTGCAGTTATTTTACTGGGGCACCTACTACCAATCTTTATAATAGTTGTACTTGTGATTTGGAAGACTTTCCAAGTGCACGAAACGAAACTTCAGATAATTCCAAACTTTTTATCTACACTAGATTTACTATACCCCTCTACCAACTTTCCAATCATTCTTCCTCATGTTAAATCATCCAGATGATTTTTCACGAATAAGCTCATTTGCTTTTGTAGCGAATATC
This sequence comes from Latrodectus geometricus, assembly GCA_026290005.1. Lineage (NCBI taxonomy): Eukaryota > Metazoa > Arthropoda > Arachnida > Araneae > Theridiidae > Latrodectus > Latrodectus geometricus. The sequence goes on from JAPDSC010108568.1 coordinate 120,544, forward strand.
TTTGATTGAGTCTCAGCACATCCTTTTATTGTATTGATCTGCACTCACCGACCTTATGGGCCTAGATTAAACGGGAGAATTTCCACATGAATTGCTGAAAAAAATTCTTGATTTTAACATCTACAATGAAGTAACTGTCCACAATTCAAAGGATTTAAGATTCTCCAATAAAATGTTGATTAAAACTTCTCAACCATAAAATAAAATAATGAAAAAGAATCGTGTTCTAAAGAAAAATAAAAATTTAGAAAAAAAAAAATAAAACTTGCATAAAAATGAGTCCGTAAAAAAAGGAGAGATTTTTTTTAAGATTTTAGTTCATGAATAAGTATTTAAATTACCATTGTATTTCTTGGATCATATGTTAGGGACCAGTCGCTAATTCGTAAAATCATGAGTGTTCATGAATTAAAAATTTGTAAAAATGTGCGTCTACTATATCGGTTGTATGTGACTCATCATAACGTTGTGGAGAGAGATATATGCTTATTATACTAATCTTTTCATAATGAGATATTTCCATAGTAAATATTATTTTAAATATACCTTGATTTTTAATTTTAGATGTCTACTGTTCCATTCTCCAGGTTGTAAATCAAGAGTTTTGTAGGACTTGATGGAAAGATCAGTTGATTACTTTTAATATAGTTTAATATATGTTACTACAGAAATTTTATTAAAACTATTTATTTTCCAGGTATAGATTGATGTTTACTTCTCTAACAGTTCCACGAAACATAACTTTCCATTTTATTGATAACAATACTTCATATCACTTAAATGTATTTAAACAAGTTTTGTTGAAAGGAAATCAGTGCAGTTTTAATTGATATGTTATTCTCATAATAACAATTTCCTCTACACATTGTATTTTCTGTGGTTTAGATTAAATATGCACATTTTGTACTGTATGTAATTGAATATTCATTGATTTCTATCTCGTTATAATTTAGTTTTTCATATCAATATGTTAAGTTATTTAACTTAATAGGAGAAAAAAATTTTGCTTATCTTAGTCGGTTTCATTAAAAAAAAAAGTGTCTTTACCTTACTCCAATAATATAATAACAAGGGAATCATTGTTTAAGTTCATTAGAAAGATAGCAAAAGTATATAGTTTTCAACGCAGTTTAGCACACACTTTATTCATTAAATTTTATTTACCTGACAAGTATCTAGTAAGTTTATGCTTTGTTTGTCAGTTAAAAATTTTATTAGAATCTTATTTAATAATATAGATTTGAAATTCTATTTTGCTTATAAATCTAAAATATTTTTTGGGTATTATTGCTTTCGATTTGTCCTGTTTTATTTGAACTTCTAAAGCAAAACAATGTTAAATAAATTTATCATGCAGCATTTTATTTTGTTTCTATTGCTTTTAATAGTTTTATGGTTTGACTTTTGAAACACTGCTTGGTTGTATTGAGAAAGTATCTTGATTCACAGTAGTGTATAAAACCAGTTTTATTTTAATTGAATTTTTTTTAAAAAATTAAAATCAAATTCTTAAAATATTTTTTGATAAAACAAACCAACTACTTGCATCTGTTTAAAAATTCCCCTCATTTTATTTTTTTTACTTAGTGAAAAAATAAAAGCAAAACCAGAGTCTCGTAAGCAAAGGTAGTTTAATTAACTATTGAGCTATTATGAAATCAAATTGATTACTTATTTTTTAATCCCAATTTTAGTTACTAAGTTCATATTTTAAAATCAAAAATATTTGTTTTTAGAGATTAAGTAGTAAATTTATGAAATACTTATTTAAAAGAAATTATAAATGCATACATATATATGTCTATACATGTGTGTGTGTATGTGTGATATTTGATTCTTTGATACATGTGTACCTCCTCTTAAGGTGCTGTCAATAAAATTTTGGAAACTTTTTGTTTATTTATAAAAAAACCATAATAACACAAGTGCTTTAAAAGTGTATTCTAAATCTGATTTACTCAGCATACTCCCTTGTGTGTTTGACACTACACAGTAGACAGCTTAAAAACCAAAGGCTAATGTATTAATTCCCAGACTTCTATCAATAAATTCTATTAGAGATGTCAACGCAATAAATTAGCATATTTTTATCATAAAATTAAATTGTTTATCAAAAAAATTGAAAGAGTTACTAATCAATAGCTTTAGCATCGGGAAATAAATTTAAAATTTCCCACTAGTAATTTGAGAGGATCTATAATCCTTAGTTATTATTTTATCTTTTATTTCCAAAGCACATAACACATTTCCAAGGAGGATAATTTCATATCGCAAGCGTGGTGCTGAAGCTTAAATTATGTTGCACCAACCCAGTAGTGAGACAGGTCACATTGTAACATTTCTAAATTGTTAGGTGGTTGTTTTAGATCAACTTCCCAAAGTATTTAGAAATGCAAAATCAGTCTGTCTGTAGCATTTTTCAAAAAGATGCTTTGAGTTAACGAAGTATTGTTATCTGAAAGTATTGTTATCGAATAATTCTATTTAGCTAGGAAATTATGAGTATTCCTGGCTTAGATTTATGTCCAACTTATGAGGATGATTTATTGGAGAGTTTCATTGAATTGAAATCTTTCAATGGAATTGTTAAAATACCTAAATCTCAAATAGTAAGTTGTTTGTACGTTTTTAAACGTGATATCATACTGTCGTTCTTATATTTTTTACCTGGCTTGTTTGATTTAAGCTTCTTAAAAATGAAAAACTACACTTAATAGAAAATATAAAGTTTTACCTGAGTATTAAGATGAAATATAAATGGAAACCATAAAAGAGCTTGAAAATCCTTCACAACTATTTGGCATGATTATGGATTTAGTGTATTTGATGACGATACCTGTTTTCTTAGAAATTCAAATTTTAAAACCTGGAAATGATCGACTGCTTATCTGTTATACACAGAGGGAAAAGAGCTTCTAAATTTCTTATTTTTAATAATATTTCCTTTAAAAATGGCGCTGTCAAATAACATTTGGTAAAAACTTTGGTTCTTACATATTATTTGGTTTTACGCGCCAAAACTTAAGTAGAATCTAAACTTAAATATGCTTAATCTATAGTTTGAAAATTTCTTTTACTAATTATGAAAAGTTTACTTATAATTGCAAAAAGAAATTTTCTAGTTGTAAAGACATTTCATTGAAATTTAATGGGCTTAAAAAGCTGCAGTGAGGTTAATACGTAAGTACCCATTTTTTTTCTTTTTAAGATTTATATTGTTTCATATGGTTTTCTCCAAGGATCGTCGCCTTTTAATTTTCAATATCAAAACAACAGTACAAATGGATAAAGAAGCAAAAATAATTTATGTAGTCTAATGTATTTCTTTTTAAAAATATTGTGATAGAGTCCTAAGTAGAGGCATTGTTTTCATATTTAAAGTTGTTCCCATTTGCCTTTAATTTAATTTAACTCTAATAATGATTGAGCAATCAATAATAAAATATGTTTAAAGATTAATAAAGGATTTTTTAACCAAAAATTTTGGTTAAATTGCAGATTAGATCCCCTTTGCCAACTCCCGAATTTGAAGTGCTTTTTCATGCATGCTCATTAATTACTCTTTTGTTTTAGCCATTTCATTGGTTGCTAATTAAGTTTCACTTTGAAATAGCGGTAGAGTTTTCACCATGGCATTGGCATTTTTTTAAACTTGCCAAGCAGGGGACCTAAAGCACATTTTCCCCAAAATTTTTTGTGTAATCATTTTTAATATTTTTTAGCATTGAGTAGTTTTCTATACAGTAGAACATTCATCATTCAGTAATTTTCTATACATACAAAAATGTTTTACAAAAGAATTATCTTATAACATTTTGAAAGTGTACTTTGGATTTCTGAAATTAATACAAGATGTATTTCTGTAGTACTTACTTTCTCTTAATTCTGTAGTGCTTACTTTCTCTTTTTCCTGTAGTACTTACTTTCTATTATTCTTCATATGATAAACTTTTGTAATTTGAACTTTTTTATTATTTAACTATGTATGCATGTTTAATTTTGGTTTAATATAATATATCATTTATAAATTGAAATAAATACTTTTTTTTTTTTGAATGAAAAATTAATTGGTATTTGATTTTGGATTGTTTATTTTTCCTCATATTTATTAACAATAAAATGCTATAAAATTGTTACTGTCCATAGCAAAATTTTGCTTGTTGGTATGTTTTGTAAAAGTATAGTTTAAATATTGCTGTTGTGTAAAAACTCAAAAAAGGTCTAATTGTATAAGTTTTCAAAAGTGTAATTGTTAGTAGTTATGGTTGCACAATGCAAAAATTAAAGCAATCGCCTTAAGATTCATCAAATTATTTCAAAATTATGTTAGAAATGTATAAAGAAATATCTGTTTAATCTATTTTGAAACTTGTAAGAAAATGTGTTTAGGATTAACCAAATTTCATTCATTAAGAATTAAGGAAAATGAATTAGTTGTTGATTTAATAAAAAAATTTTATTACATGGGCATATTTTAAAACTTATTGTATTTAAAATTTGCAAACACTGATATTAAATTAAAAATTGTTTAATTTAAATATCTGTTTTTTCATGAAAAAAATGTAGAAAATGTTTGTTTTAAAACAAAAAATAATTTCTGAAGGATAAAATTTAAATTATTCAATTTACATTTAAAATTAGTTATCACTATCATACTTTGTAATAATTAGCACTTTCTATCATAGTTTGAAGTGATTCAAATAGAAATGTTTAAAAAAATGTTTTTTTTAACCATTGAGGTACCTGAAATGTTTTGACATAAAAAATATTAACGAGCAATGAATTAAAAAAAAAATCATTTCATTATAAATAATGATTACTCACTCTGTAATTATAAAATTCTTATTCCATTCTTAAGAAAACATTTTTAATATTTAAGAACATAAAAGATTTAAAATCACCATGTACTTCTGTCAAACATAAGAATGATTTTGGCAAATAAAATTATCACATTTTAAGAAAAAAAATTTTAGCTCCATTATTTTTAGATCTTGGACACATAAAACATCAACCTTTGACTTTTTTAGACTCTTTGTGGGATACAGAAACTCTTCTATTTTACTTGACGTGACTTCATTTATTTTTAGATATACATAGTTCTTATCTTCATATGTGGTTCTGTAAGGGATACTGCTTAGTATTTGAGGAATTTTCTTTTATTAAATATTGTTCTGGAAGTTTTCTTTGTTATTATTAGAACAATTCTGATATTTATTTCTTTGATGTTCAATGTATAATTAAAACAGTTATTGACCATCTATTGATTTTTTGTGTTTAGATTATTATAGGCATTTCATTTATTGTATCTACAAAACTTCTAATGTTGCACTACTAAACTGAATAATTTCTGGTTTTTTTTTTTTTTTTTTTTAAATCTGTTTCACAATTGATCAAATTTTGAAATGTTTTTTAATTTTATTTGTTTTCTTTACTTCAAACTGTTAAAGTTTTGCTCACATGTTTGTTTTCTCCTTAGTCAGATTCTTCATTGTTCTCATCACTATGCTTAAATTTTTTACCTCTCTTTTATGAGAACTGTATATCCCTACATCAGCTTTATCTTCATTGAATTGATCAATATTTTTTTTATTGAAGATTCAAATTTCTGTAATCCAGCTCTCAAATGTTCCATCTCTTTTTCATACTCTGTTGATTTATCTTTTTTTTTTTTTTTTTTTTTTACCATACTACACTATTTGGAATTATTCTATAATATTTAGAATTGTCTATTGTCTTCTGTTTAGAAATAAAATGGCAAATAAATATACTAAAACATTTTAGAACATGAAAATTGGTTGCTTGTTGAAGAAATTTTGAAATATACGTCGTATGGGGCACAGCTACCCCAATATCATGAATTTTAAGAAACAATTGTTTCAAATGTAGAAATGAAAGGTAAATGGGAATTTACTATGCCCATTTCAAGGTGAATGTCAGAAGGATATTGAAAAGATAATTGATTGCCTATTAATAGTTTTCCACAATAGTTGATTTTCAAAGCATGGGGTATCTCAATGTCCTACAGATTTCAACGGATTAAAAAAGGAACACTTGTTTAGTCAAAGATATTAAATATATTGTGCAGAATGAATATCCTAGATGACCTTGTATGTTTGTAAAAATTATTTTTATCTATTATTTTTTTTAAAATTAAGATTATTTGAAAAATGTAAATGTAACAGCCCACATGGGAACCACTGCCTACAGTGCCCATACCTATTTTCATAACTAAGGGCCCTGGGGTGTGGAGAAAATGTTTCATTTAGGTTGTCAGTCTAATAGAAAACCCCTAATGTTTAGTTCCCAAACACTCTTGATATTCCTACTGAAGAAATGAAAAGCAAAATGAACCTTGCCCAGTCCAAAGATTGGATTTGTGACTTGAGAGACAAAGTATTATAATGTCACCTAGCATTTAAAGGAAAATTTCTTCGTTAATTAAAACATGTGAGTGACTATGCCCTATCATATTAAATTGGAATTGATAAGCATTAGAGTAATGAAAGCCATGTTGATTTTATCTTCGAATTCTCAAATTGAAACTTTGAAATGCTATTGATTTATATCTTTAAAGAAAGATTAACTAATTTTCTAGAAATATTTTTTTAAATAAATCAGTATTTTAAAAAAATTAATTTTTAAAGATTTATTTGATATTTGAATTATAGCTCTAAATTAAAATTTTAACCAATAATAAATGTCTGATATATGATAATTTTACAGCTAAATATGGGAAAACCAAAATACTTCATTTTAAAGATTTTATACTTAAATATTGCAATTAATAATTAACATAAATAAGGGTCTCACAGTGTCAAAATTTTTGAATTTCAAGTGATGAAATCTTATATTAATTATCACAAATTTTTGGAAGTGAAAAATATGTATCTTATCAGTAGGTTTACAGATTGTATCATTAATATATTTTATTTACCTATCAAGTTTTCTTAATAAGATACATTTTTCTTGCTTTTGAATAATTTCTGTACATTTTCTATTTGTGTAAAGATGAAAAACTCTTTGAATGTGTTATGGAGATATATTTATTTTGATTTTTCAATGGAATAAATTTAAACTTTAGAATTCAATGAATCTTGATAATACTTCTAAATCATTCAATATTATTGTTAGAAAAATGGGTTATTTTCTAACTACAATTGACTTTTTATCAATGCTGCTGCAGTTAAAATAAAAAAGTCATCAAATTGGTTTGTTAAATATTATTTAGGATTTAAATAATAGCTAAATAGTAATTTTATAATTATTTGAATATAAAATTGTTTGATAATCCAGACAACAGTTTTCCAAGTTTTATTTACTACTATTTGATCATTCTTTAATTTTTTTAAATATTAAGTTATTGTTTTGTTATGATCAATGTGATATATTTAAAATGTATTGTTGGAAAGTGAGATTAGTTTAGATGATTAATCAACACCATAGAATTTAATGAAGTTGTTTTTCCTTAAATGTATCATGTTTCGATTGTTAACTGATGTTTATTATAATATTAAGGAAAATATTGCATGTATTAGTATTAATGTAACTGACTTTTAAAATGTTTAAATTTCTAGAATGGGGCTTGCCGCTCTGTTACAGATTTTCAGAAAATAATTCCATTAAAAATTACAAGTACTTGGATCATGCGTAAGATAATTATTTTATCAGTTTTTATAGTTTTGATTAGTTTACTTCTTGTAAAAATCTATGTTACATGCACATAAGAGCAATTGAATTAGGGACACTTGTTTTGTAGTGCATTGCCTTCCTTTTCAATGATGGCTGCAATTCATTTTAGCATGAATATAACAAAACACTTGAAACAGTATCAATCTATAAATATTAACAACTCTCACAAATTCATAAAGATTATATGGTAATCAAAGTTCTGATCGTTTCTTTCATCTGCATCCCAGATGATTGGATTGGAATCAAAACTATTTTCCTGACTAGGGAAAAAACTAAAACAGATGGTCATCAAAAATATCTCTGTAATGTTCACTCTTATGAGAAATGGTGTCACCAGAAATCTTATTTCAATCAATGTGAGCACTTTTCAGATAAGAATTCTATCTTCTGCAAATTGAAGACACTTTACAAGTAAGAAGGTTCTTTTGTTTTATGTGGTTTAGGTGGTAAACATACTCTATTATTGCTGTATGTCATAGTGAGTCACAATTCATTTTTTCAAATTTTGAATGTCCTTTGGAATGTTTCCATGCTCCTTTTAATCATTAAACTCTGTTCAGTCAGCAAAGTAATTTTGCTAGAATGATTCTCTTGCCCCATTGAGAGGAGATGGTTTTCTATGATATTGCACTGTGGTCCATTTATCCTCTGTTATAATGTTGACAAATCATCCACACACTGTTCTCTGCAGAAGTTGATCCAGGAAGATATTGTTTTATTAGAATCAGTGTACACATGATATACCTTTAACACAGTGTTGTCAGAAAATCCAAGTTCTGCACTACTTCCGGAATGATGTGACCTATTGATTAAGTCTCGGCAATTTTGTCACACACAAATGCACTTAAATCTGTTCTCTTCATTTCTTTACTTTTAGCTATAAATGATATATTGAATATCACTCATTATCATGTTAAACTACTTATTGCTTATTTTGAAAGTAACTTAAGTCTTCTGCTGAACTCAAAATTTCTGTACCACCAATTATCCCTAATTCATTTGTTCTTCAGTGTATATTTACCTGCTGTCAAAATATATGAATAATTATTGCTCTTATCTTTAAGATTTTATAATTTATTTCTGTATAATATTAGTTTCTGAATTTTGTGTTTGTAATTGAATATACTTTAGAAAGCTAATATGCATTAAATTATTTTAAATGTACAAAATTGAGTGCTATTTATCCGCTCAAATTTAGATTTATGTTTGAGCAAATAGATGTATTAGCTTGTTTACCAATTATCTTTGATATTTGTCAATGTGAATTCAGATTGATAATTTAACATAAACTAAAACTAATCTGGCGTGACAGCCCATTTGGAAAAGCCTACAGTGCTCATATCTGTTTTTCTGACTGGGTGCTCTAGAGTGTGAAGCAAATGTCCTGATTAAGTGGTCAACCTAACTGAAAATCTCCAGTGTTTAGTTCTCCAACCTGCTTGGTACTCAGTTTTATCGACCCACTGAAGGGATGAAAGGCTGAGTCAACCCAGCTTGATGATGGAACTTCGAACCTGTGTATTAGGAGTGTGAAATGCTTCCACTACACGATTAAGCTTGATAATTTAGCATACCATATACAATTGTCTTTTTTAAAGTAAAATTTTTTACAACAAAATTAAAATTTCATTGCTTTTTTTTCAAATTATGAATTATTATTCAATATGAACAATTGTGATTGTTGCTTGGAACATTCTCTAAACATTTATTTTGAAATATTTACTGTCAATGTAAAAAAATAAGTTTAGCATTTAATGTTCTTTTTAATTTATTTCATATTTTAAAAAATATTAAGTTAAAGCACTTATTAGTATATTAACTTATCCCCTGATCCTTCTATAGACTTCGGTCGTAATATAGTATGGTTTATAACTTGCTTAATGTGTGTGAATGCTTCGTTTGTGACATTTCTAATCAATTATCTAAGTATCTTTGCCTTCAAATTATGTTATATAATTATAGTGTAAGTATTGTGGATAAAAATCTTGATTTTAAAAAGTTAAATCAATTTAAAAAATTTATTTAAATCATCTTGTGTTACTTTAATGGCGAGGATGCATTTTATGCAACCTGGTTTTGCTTTTTTAATGTATACTATATACACTTTGTACATTCAAATATTAGTAACTATATGTATGTTATTAAAATTTCCATAGGTAGTTAAGTGATTGCATTTAATGATATATTTTTTAGGTAAATGTTTCGATCCCAGAAGAAAAGAGATTGTTTGTGTTATGAAATACAAAGACTCTAAGGATACTAAAGATACTATGGAAAATGGTAATTAAAAGAAATTTTTATCGTAATAAATTATGGAAAATGTAAGATTTTATTGGCAATAAATTTTATTATTGTTCCCATTGTCATTAGATTTAGTTATCTTGTGGCGGGAAATCGAAATTTTGAATTTATTAAAGCATGACAACATTATTCAATTCTATGAACCTGCAGTTGGGGAAGTTTTAAATAAGTAAGTCTTTTTTTTATGAATTTTTGTTTGACTGAAAATTTAATGCAATATTTTTATACCAGCTTATTTTATTCTTTATTATTGACTTGCTTTGTGATCTTCAGAAATAAAATATTGAAAATTAATTATGTTTTCAGCTACTTCCCATCTAAGCCTAATAGATCTTAAGCTGAATGTAAAGTACTAAATTTTATGTATTCAATTATTTTTTCTTGAAAAACAAATTATTACTTCAATTTGGTTAGTGATTAGTTTATAATACCATCGATTTGATTAGTGATTTCTATACCATCAATTTGGTTAGTGATTTCTTTTCACAACAAAAAATGCTTTTCATTCTATAAAAAAATTATAATCTACTACAATATGGCATACCTTTAACCTTTTATATGGATTTCTCATTAATGTGTACATATCCCTTTTCCAGATAAGCAGTAACCTGGTTGGTTAGGGCATCATTCTTATTACTGGAAGGTAGTGAATTTGAATACCATCTTATCTGTTTGCTAATCATGATTGGGGCACATAAAATATGTTGTCCATGTTCCCATTCCAAATTAATACCTCTAAGAGTGTTAGGAGCCAGGCTTTGGGTCTTCTGTGGCATCCTATCTCTAAATTGGAAGACCCAGATGGCACTGCCATCTATGAGCCAAATCATACTTACACCCTCGTAGGAGGGTGCTCTGTTCAACAATTGAAGACGTTTTTTCTTTCTTCATTCGTCTAGTTCCTGATAGGTGGGCTTTGGCTTTGCCAAGTATCATAAGTAATAACAACAAAAACAATCCCTTCTCCTTATCCTAGAAAAATGAAATTATTTATTTTATAATTCATTAATTTGGATAATTATGACAAAAATTATCTGATTTACTAGAAATACAAAGTGTTTATTAACACAATTTGTTTTTTCTCATGTATTTATCTTAAAATTCTTCTCAAAATATTTAGCTTACAGTTAGCACTAGAAAATATTTTATTGCATTTTTTAAAGAATCTAACTGTAATTATGTTTAATTCTGATATATATTTTCTCTGTATTCTTATTTTTTTATATTTTGTCTGTTTTTCTAATTGGATGCTAAAATATTTATCTTTAAATATTGCTAATAAACATCAGAACCCAAAATTTACTGTTTGTATAGAGTTAATATAGAGATAAAAATCGGTTTTTCTAGTTGCTATAAGTTGGAATAGGCTATTAAATTTTATCATGTCAATCTTTTTACTTTATTTTTTAAGTTAATTTACTTCATTATTAAATTTGTTTTTGTTCTTTTAATAGTTTTAAAATTTGAATATGCAATGATCTTCAATCTTGCTTGTAAAATATTCACTTACATTGTTTCATTTAACAATTTTGTATATATTTCTGATAATTTACTTATAAAATTGAAATTATGTTCCAAAATTCTTTCCAACTATTTCAATGATAATAATTTATGGAATCTGAATCTGAAATTTGAGAAAATATACCCAGCTCATTTTTTACACGAGTTTGAAAAAACACTACCAGTACCTTATTTGCACAAATTTTTCTTCTACCAAAAATCCCCCCCCCCTAAAATTTTATTCTAAATTTGGCAATGTTTAATTTTGAATAAAAATCTAAATTTGGCATTTGAATAATCAGAAGACATTTGATTTATGACTAAATGTATGAATGACTTGATCAACTTTCTTACTTTGTGTTAGAGTGTTCATAGGAGGCCATAAATAATTTCAATGAACTTTTGAAAATTCATATTCAATTTTTTTTTTAATTTAATGGTGAAATTTTCTGCATAATTTTCATACATAATTTTTGCTTTTAATAAGGAAATTGTTTACTAATTGAGCTCTACTGAGGAACTTCGATGAAAGAATCCTTTATATTAACAAAAAAACTACATTCTAATAACTTATGGCTTGACCAACTTACTCCATCACTTTTAATTTTCAGATAATATGTAACAACTGTATTCTTTGCTGTTCTTTTCTTTCAGTTTTACACAAGCACTCATAATTCAAAAATCAACCGTGTGTTCTGAAATTATAATTAAGTCAAATGCATTTGATAATTAATGTTCAAAGAGCATACCAATAGCTGACATTAAATGATTGTTACTTTTGAGAATGAAAGTTCTATGAGTGAGGAGGATTTGATCAAATTCCTGACAGTTTACGATAATATAGAAGATAATAATAGAGTTCAGATTGTAACAGCTGATTTAATTCAGAGGGTTTGAAATGTACAATTAGTATGTAACATGTTGTTTGTACTTATGACCACAGCATAGAATGCGCATAAAAGTTTCCATGTAATCTGCAGTTTTTGTAACAGGCTATGAAATAACTTGAGAAACCAAAAGAAACAGCTGCTAATAACATATTTTGTAACAACAAAACTCAGAGGTTAATAATAATAGACAAAATTCTTCATTTGATTCAAATCCAACTGTTGTGCTAGAGTTATCTGACTCATCAGTTAATACCATTTTTGAACTAGTTCACAATAAATGAATTCATTGTTATCAAGTAGCAACAAGTATTCATAATTTTATTCCTAAAATATTTGAATATTTATGTGTTGTTTGTACTGATAGATTGAATTTTCACACTGATGTTTTGTTGTAAGCTGGAAATGTTTTTTAAATGAGTTATATAGATTTCATTATTAATATTGTTACTGTGTAGTTTGTTAATATTATTAATATTGTATATTATTAATATAGTATTATTTTGGAAAAATATTCCAATTTTTCATCTTACTCTTTTTTTTTTTTTTTTTTTTTTTTTTTTTTTTTTTTTTT
>JAPDSC010108568.1:134629-161857 GCA_026290005.1 Latrodectus geometricus
ATTTAAAATAATTCTGTTGATATAATTTCATAAGAAACAACAATCGGATAACCTCTAAAACTATAAGGTTGGTAAAAATACTTAATCATTTAATTTTAAGACCAATTACATTAAAACTGCAAAAATGTCATTACCTCTTCACCTCAACTCTTCAATAACTCATTTGCATTTTATTAAGTTAAATTTGAAACTTTGTATCACTGTGGAATTTTGAATATGTTTATTTGTTTTGTAAGATTTTTTCTATTTTTATATAGATTATGCATTAATTTTTTGCTACATTTTATTTTTTAAATTTTTAGATAAAAAATATTATGCACCAGTTACTTCAAGCTATTGAGTATCTGCATGATAAGCTTATCATGCATAGGTATGTTTTATTACCCTCGTTATTTTTTTTTTAACATAGTACAGAATTTGATTGAAACATTTGATTTTAAGTAAAAATATACACTGAAGTGCCTGCTATTGAACTTAAATAACATTAACCCTTCTTTGCATAATGGTGAAAATTTCCCTCATAACCTATAATGCCCAAAAATTATATAAAAGAACAAGTTCACTTTAAGTTGATCGTGTTTGGATACCTTTTTAATGTCCATTGCATAAAAAGAAACATAGCTGTCAAAAATAAACAAGTGTCATTATCAGTGAAACAAGCTTAAAGTTGTCTCATTCCGCTGTTTGTTGTAGTTGCAATAAACATATGATTTCGTTTATAATTTTGTTTTATTATATTAGACTTTCTATTGCTAAAAAATTGAAAATGAGTGGAAGAAAGGTTTGTAACACGTGTTTCTGTTATTTTCCTCTTTTATTTCTATTTAGTACTAAGCTAATGATCTAACTTTGGATGATGATGGAAATTTTTAGCATATTGTTTTTTGCTAAATTTATACTATAAATATATACTAAGATTTTTTTAACCATTTTTCCTTTAATTTTGAACATGAATTATATCAACTTGATTAATTTAACCAATAAAGAAAAAATCATGCAAAGAAGGGTTAAAAATTATTATCTTATTCATGAATTTGTAGTTGTTGTCATTGAAAATAAATATATGAAGTTAACCTAGTCAGTCTTTGACATTGTAGTAAAATCACTCTTCAGAATAGTAGATACCAGAATTGATAACAGTCCTTATCGAACAATAAGGTATAAGTGTTTCATTTCTGCTTGTATATTTGTCAGGTTGACTACTTGGAAACTTCATTATTTTTTCCCTTGCAACACATAAGTATGGTTCATTTTCTATATAAAACCCTCCAAGAATGTTATAATATGTGATGGATATTATAAAAGCCTTACATTAGCCTTTGATCTTTAAGCTGTCCACTGTGTAGTGTCAAACAAAAGAGTATGCTGAGTATATCATATTTAAAATACACTTTTGATAAATTTGTGTTGTTAAGGTAAGTATTTTTATAAATTAGCAAAAATGAGCAAATCAAATAATTTTTGAAATTGCTATTGGTATACTTTATTACAACATTATCACAAGTATATTGATGAAGGAAAAAAATCTAGTATATCATTTATATTTGATTTATATCAAATGGAAATTTGTTTTTAATGAATATGATCAAAAGTTTCTATCAATGTACTCAGGGCAACAAATGCTATTTTTATTCAAATTATTGTCCATTTAATAAGGCAGCTAATAGATTTATTTATCAACAAACTATCTAATGTTATATCATGTGACACTTGTCTTAACAAAGAGAAACATAGTTTATTATTAATGAGGATTCCATTAATTATTGATATTTTTGTATGAAAATCCTTTTAACTCTATTAAGGTTTTTATTTTATTTTAGGGACATATCAACAACAAATATTATGTTCAATGATGATGGTTTCCTTAAACTTGGTATGCTGTTATATTTTATCTGTAAAAGAAATGTTTCTCACATTGATAAACATTATTATCTTTTTAAATATGATTAAATGAAAGTTTTTTTTCTTGTGCAGCCAATTTTCATAATGCAAGAAAATTAAATTCAAGCGACTTGGAAATATATGTAACAGAAGACAAGTAAGCTATTAGGACTGTTCTGTTTTTTAACTTTTTTATAAAATTATTTCTTAAATCATCCTCTTTATTAGTATCCATGAATCACACCTTTAAGTGCAAAAAAATTCTGATGAATTTTTCTACATTTAAAATTTAATACATATCAAATTCTATTGATAACTTCTATTTTTAACTTAATCTTAGTAATATTGACAATATTACTTATAAATAAAACTGCAAAAGCTGCCTGCTTATGTAAGTCTTTTGTAACTTTTAAGTACTAACATGATTTGTTCTATTCTTAAAAGTTTTTTTTATTTATTTATTTATTTTTTTTTTTTTTCCATTTTCAGTTTTGAAAATTCTTCAAATTTTAAGTTGATTCCTGAGAAATAAAGAATAATTCCTTAAATTATTATTTTTTTGTTAGCAAATATTAATTTCGTAAAAATATGTGATTACTGTTTGAAATTGCCAATGAATATTAATAGATATTATCAAGCCTATATAATAGCATAATATAAATAAGACAGATCTAAATAAAAAATGTAAATTTTTTCAACCTAAGTACAGTTTGCTTCTGTTGTAAGATTGTATTGTCAATTAATAGTCTAAGTTTCTCTCCAATAAGTTGAATGTGATTGATTACCAAAATGATATATATGCTTATGTGGGAGAGATGGGAGAAAAGAAAATGATTTATATTGTCTGAAAAAAGTTTTTTTTTAGTCCCAATTTTAACTAAAGTAATACCAATATCTTTGATTTCATAATCACATTCTTTTATAATTTAGTTTGATTTGACTCTGTCTTTTGATTTACTAATAATGGTTAATAAAGATTCATAAAAGGGTTGTTTAGAATGAATATATAATTTTAAAAGTGGTAATGGACATCAGAATGCAATGCAAACATTATATATTTGTATTGTTTTAATTCCTAGAGTTTCATCTTGCTTATTACTTAATAAAAATTGTTAATAGAAGTTAAACATTACTTTTCGTTTTAAACACTCATAAAATGAATTTGAATTGCTGCATGATTATAATTTGGTAATTTCTTTTGAAAGCAAAATAAGTATATTCATAATAAAGAATCCATGTGCCAGTTACTCTTATCATTTGACAAGTAAAAGCAATGTATATTTTACAAGCGTTTTATAAAATTCTAATCCTTTTTGAATTTTAATTATAGAAAAAGTTTATAATGTTTAAGAAATCCTCAAATAACTGTAAATTTTGATACATGCCTACTGTGTTTCTAAACCTAGAACATAATTTTATACCTTTATTGCAAATTGAAAATGTTATGTAAAAGCATTTAAAAAGGATATTCTATGAATTTAAAATTACTAATTTCTTATTGGTTACTATAAAATTTAATAATTGTAGTCTTAAAGTCAATCACACTAATCGCTTACAAAATGAGAACTATTTAGTAGTTTCCCTATTCATCTAAATAGCTTATGATTTGAAAAAATTTTACTAATCATTTAAATTAAAATCTAATAAATATACTTAATTTCCATTTTATATATATATATATATATATATATATATATATATATATATATATATATATATATATATATATATATATAATTTTACGCTCTGATTTTAATAGAAGTTGGTTTTATGCATATTTTTAAGTGCACTATATATTAGTCGAAGGAAATCAGCTAAACAAACTTGAAGGTTAAAAAAATTACTTATATTATTTCTTATATACTTCAGTTATTAATATAAAGAACTTTGACTACTAAAAAGATATTTTGAAGATATTATTTTCAAAATAGTCAGTCTGGTGCTTTATAATAGTTGCAAAACTTTGTAATATCTTTATTAGTTGTAGAAAGATATTTTAAATTATAAGTCTGCATTTAAGTTGGCATTTTTCAAATTATTTATGTACGATGTATCTTAACTTTGTATCAAACACAAATACATACAGATTTTTTTAATGAAAAAATAAGAAAAGAATTTAAAAATTATTTGATTTACATTTTATCTTTATTTAAAAATTTCAGCAATCCCTCAAACATAACACTAGGTATTTCAATGATACTTTTTATTTGTAAGGACGTATTTTATCAAAAATGCTGTAAAATATTATGAAGTAATTTTATTACAAAAATTTTAAGTATAAGTTCTTTTAATTACTGATCTGTTGTCATTTAATATTTCTATACTTTTCTAGTTATGTAATAAATATTCATATAAGATGACCATATTTTTAGGAAAAAAAAAAATTTTAAAGTTATTCTGTGCTAAACTAATTTCCAAATATATATTACTTAAGATTGTTTAAAATTATTATAAAAACTTTACTGTAAAATCTAGAATACAGTGTTGAATTTTCTCATAACAAATTTTGTTTTTATGAAATATATTACTGAATATTAAAAAATAGAGTTTTATTTGTAAATTACTAATATTTTAAATACTATTTAATTGCTCATATAATCGTCTATAAACCTTGTTGAAATTTTATTTGTTGAGTTTAATCTAAAAGTTTAATTTTTTTCTTGCATGTACAACTGCCTAACATGGGGGAAAATTGAATCGTGTCTTATCAAAATATTAAGCCGAGCTGATAGCCAAATGGTTAGTGCTCTTGCCTTTGGTTCAACAGTTCTTGGGTTCGAATCCCACCTTGGGCTTGGATGTTTGTAGTGGTTCAGAATCCACTTTAAGCTGTAGGTCCTGGTCTAATTAACACTCACGTGCATTTTATTATTAAAAATTATCATTGATCAACAATCTATTACTAAAACTAATGTTACAAGTAATTATTCATAATATTTCATTGATTCATGAAATGGTAGCAATGAAATCCAACATTTTTTCATTCATTTTGAAAATAAATTTATACAATGGGTACATAATTTATAAAATATAATATATTATTCCCTATGCATAGTCTACAAATAATGCTTTTAAATTATTTCCATATTCATTTCAAGTTGAGCTCTTCTACAAGAGTTGATTTAACTGATTGAACTTTATTACATATTTGCTTATAAAATTTCCTCGATTAGTTTCATGTTTATATTTCATTTATTTTTTTAATTTATTCATAGCCACCTTGCTCCCGAGATTATTTTAAAAGATAAGAAGCATCATGGATGTGCAGTGGACATATGGTTTGTTCATTATTTTTAAATTTTCAAATAAAATATTTTATGTGTCTTTGAAGTTTGTTATTTTATAACAATTTAATGTAAACCTTTCTGTATTTTAATAAATTTATTGATTAAAAGAAATTAACACCAATGTTGCAATTGGCTTAAGAATTTTTAAACGGAGGTAGTTCCTAAACATAATGAAAATTACGACTAATCAATAATTATGATCATGTAAACACTGAAGTGACGCTGAATTAGGGATAACAAGGGCTGTGAAAATTGCATAGTGCTGCATATCATTTATGCGCAAGTGAAAGCATTGTGGTAACCTGATATCTAGCACATATTGTGGTTGTTCTGAATTAAATGTTAGAATCGGCAGTATGGATAAACCTGATTTAGACCCCTTTGGTCACGGACAAAATGTAGATGCTTGACGCCTTGACCATTAAATTTTCAAAATCCTTTTTAAAGTCAACAGTATCAAGAATATACCAAGAATACATAGTTGGTGGACAAAAACCTTGTGATCAGACAAACTGCAAAGGACAGTTAGCCTTGAGACTGTGTGGTGAGAGATGTCTCAGGTATATTGTACATAGCCAGGAAACCAAACATTAGCTCACATTACCACCCAGTTGAATGATGGTGCCAGTCATACAATCAGTAAACGAACTGCACAACACTTGTTTAACTGTATGGGTTTCAAGAGCCATAAACCTCCGAGAGTACCATTACTCAATGCTCGTCATCAGATTACACATCCTGACTGATGAGAGCACAGAGATTGGAATGTGTAGATCTAAAAATGAGTAGCATTGAGTGATGAGTCTCGATTCTGACCTCTTAACCTTGATAAAAGGCTATGAAAATGGCGTCATGCTCATCAAGCCTTGGATGCTATGTGCCAGGTTGGAACTGTACAAAGGTATGGTGGCTCAATCATGGTATGGGATGGGTTTAAAGATATATTCTTCAGGATTTATTGTAGTTTCATATGTTTTAGGTTCAGGTTTTATAAATTTTTTATATGAAGTCCACATGGATCATGTTGTTTTTACAGTTATTTCAAAATTATATTTAATATTATCAAATTTTTGGAGTTTAACATACAATTGAGGATGTATTTTAAGTTCATTTGTATTATAACAACTTGATAGTCCAGCACAGAATTGTGGTGTGTTAGTTAACCAAGATAAGCCCCAATTTGCACTGTACTTAATGAGATCTTCCCATGTTGCACTGATTACCTTTTTACATCCTGAATACCATGTGGCACTCTTTAGAATCATTGGTGCATGTACCAACCTTCCTCAATGCAATTCAGTGTGTAGATTGTGTAGTCATCTCCATCCGTTGTTCTGTTAACCACATGGCAAAATAACTGTAATTACAAGTCTTAGTTAGCTGCTGATTGGTTGAAAGAGCATTTCTCTGACTTTTCTCTCATAAATTGGCCACCTAGAAGTTCAGACGTGAACTCTATTGAGCATCTTTTGGATACTTTGGAACAAGTCGTGAAAGGCATTAACCATCACACAGTACTAACAAATCTTACTGAATTATGGACAGCTTTAACCACTATTTGGCAAGCTATTCCCAAGGAACATTTCTAGAAATTTGTAGAATCTATGCATCTTTGTGTGACAGCCATTATCAAGGAAAAAGGAGGCCCATCTTGTTAACCTATGGTAGGTATCCCTAATTCAGTGGCACTTCAGTGTTTTTATGTGTTCACACCCACACTTGTGAATATGCACAAGTGTGTTTAAAGCACTTATTTTGATTTCATATTTTTAATACATTGCTTATTCTATTTTCTTGGAAGAATTTAATAAAGGAAAGTATTATTATATTAAATTCTTCTAAATATTTTTAATTCTTTTATCTTATTTATTTTATGAATCTTTTTTAATAATTGACAGTATCAAATTTTTATTAGAAATTTCAATTCTCCATTTGACTGACTGAAAATTCTTTTTAATATATAATATGTTGCACTTTGAAAGAAAAAATTATAACAAGCATTACCTTGGCTACTGTGAGCATGTCTGTCGATAATTATGTTATTTTGAAATTGGCAGATAATTAAAAACATTAATTTTCTGTCTATAAAAACAATTTTATAAAATACAAAATAAGAGTAAATTATAACTTTTGGAATATTTATTTTTCCATTTTGATATTGGATTTGTTTAAATTAATTTTCTTTTTAAAATGCATTTAAATATTTTAAAGAGAAAAGACATAACTTTCTTGATTTCATAATTTTTTGCAATTAAATCAATAAATGTATTTTTTGTTATATTGCTTTTGGTTTGAATAATAATATTCAAATAACTAAATGTTGATATAAATTTTATCAAAAAAAAATTTCATGCTAAGAATATTTTATATGGATCTTTTTATTTTTAAAAAAAAGTTCCGTATTCTATGTATAAATTTAATATTTTTTATGTTAGTATTATCATTTATTTGCATTGTTTATTAATTAGGTAAGTAGTTATAAAATGATTAACACATAAAGATAAACTAAATTAAAAAAGACTCTTTCAAAAATAACTTTTTTATACTTTTTTTAATCTTCTTAATAATTTTCCTCAAAATAAGTTTCTGTTAAAAAAAAATTTTAAAATTTTTATATTTATAAAATGTTTATTCAGCTATACTTAGAATATAAAAACTTTTAGCTGTCCTTATTTTCTGCAAGAAATGGCTGAATATTTTTAAATATTATTCTTTAATGTAATTTCATAAGATGATGTTTTAATGTTATTAACATTAAAAATAAAGCAATATAATTTTTAAATAAATATTTTAATTTTAACTATTAAATATTTGTAATAATGGAATCTCATTGTTCGCATATGAAGTTTTGAAGCTATAAAATTATTTGAAATTTTAAAGCTATAAAACTATAAAATGAGCACTTAAGTACATGTTATAGAAATTTAATATCAAATAAATAGCGATTTTAAAATAACTAAATATTAGAACATATTTAAATTGAAATGAACTTTATTAAAAAATTTATAGCTTAGTATTATGATCTATATTCATATTTATCTTATGGTTTTGAAGTAAAATTTTCATTTCTGTTTTTTAGAAAAAAAGTTTCTAATATTTTAATTATCATTTTTGTTACTTGATAAAACTTTGTAAAATAAATTTAAAAATATTAAACTAAATAATTAAAATTATCTAGTTTTAAATTCAATACTAGTTAATATAATTTTTTCCTCCTAGTAAAATAAAAGAATGCAAACAATAATTTAATTTTTAATGCCATTTATGATTGGATTATGTTTCAAATTTGAATCGAGCAGATATTTTTTCTAAATAAATATATTCCTTTTTTTCCTCATGTTTAAATTTGTGAAGAACAAAGTTTACTTAAATAAGAAATGAATACCAACAAAAAAGTATTTTCAAAAATTAAATATTTAAATACATTGTTTTTAAAAAATATAAATTCCTTTAAATAATTCAAAGTGTTATTCATTATCATTACATTCTATTAGTATATTTGGTGCTTAATTAAGTTTACCCTTTAATTTACTAATCATAAAAATGCAGACATTTTTCTATAACTAGCTCAAAAATTTTAAAAAAATCAGAAAATTTTAAAGTAGCATTAATTAAAAATGCAATTATAAAAGTTTTATTTTTTTTAAATATGTGAATTGTAAATAGTTAATGATTGTCATAACATTTTTATATGTAATGTAATGCAATACAACAAAACTTTCTTTTAATTTAAATTTCATATAGGCATATTACTGAGTAAAATTTTGTCTAGCCTAGGGACTTTCTTCCTTCCCATGTTACACATGTTAGTTATTTTGTTGATACATATCTGTTTTCAAAAATTTTTCTTCTGCAAAATTATTATTTTATGACAAATTCTGTTCTGTGCCTATAAATCCTTTATTTGTTTCGTTGAATGTAAAGTATTCTTTGACCATCAGTCTCAATTCAATATTGTTGACCATTCAAACATTTGAACAACAATTGACTATCAATTTCAATTCAATATTATTGACCATTCAAATATTATGAAGCAAAACATTTATTTTATAATATTTAATTAGAAAAATTATGATTTTTAATTGAATTTCCAATTTATGTACAACGTTAACTTTCAAAAGTATACCTTTCTTATCGGCTAATTGATACACATTGTCACTGAAAGGTTAAAATTAGAGATAGATCTGCTGTGAAGTCCCTTTCAATATAAAATATAAATGTAGTCAGCTCATTTATTCGGATTACCTTGTTAAAGATAAAACTATCTAGAACTTGTGGACTAGTCTGGACACAACTTAAGACTACCTCAGTTTATATAAATAAACATCTTGCATCAGTAATTAAGATTTGCTATTCCCTTTATCGATAAATAAGTTTTAAAGTGCAATCTTGGAATACTTAGTACAATTAATTTTAGTACAAAGTGAATGACCTCAATTTACCTAGAATGATATAAAGTTCAATCACAGCTTTACTACATGTACCTTTCAGAGTTTGGTTTATATGTGAAAGTTGTATTGCAAAATTCATTTAATTAAAAAAATTATAATTATATCTATTTTCAAAGTTATACCATTGTTTGGCTATATTAAAGACTACAACTTCGGTAAAATGTGCTTTAATAGTAAGTATTAAACTTAAGAATGTATAATTCAAAATATTTTCAAATTATGAACTTAATTTGTATTATAGTTTGAAACAGCAATAATAATTTAAAAATTCTAAATAAGACTTCAAGAGTTAACATTTCATGTTAGAATGATACTTTTTTCCTCCAAACGGGATTCGTTCTGAAGTTTAAGGCCACAGTCAAAATTATAGTTGTCATGTGCAAAAAGTGAATGCAGAGCAATAAAAGAAACAAGTGAGATTTTCTAATAAATGACTTAAATAAATGACTTAAATTATGCTTCGGGAAATGTGTGTTTAGTCACATTTAGAATTTTTTTTAAAGTGTTTTTCTGCTATTTCTGAATTATTATGTGAATGTACACATAAAAGAAGAAAATTGAATCTTTCATCTAATTCTACCATACCACTACTTTAATGTATTGCAATATCATTTTGAATCAAGGTCGTTCTGTAGTCTTAAACATCTTTTTGTAAGACAATTCAGTATTATTTATTGTTTTCATTATGAAACCCTTATTAATATCAAGAAAAAACATCTTTAACCACACTATTTACTTGCGAAAAATAATATTTTGTTAAAATTTAGCTTGATGTTTGGCAATTTTTTTTAAACATTATAATTATTTTGTTATTGATTTTTATTTATGCCCAAAAAATTTTTAATTAAGAAAGTTTTTCCTTATTTGTGAAAATTTCAGTTTTCTTAAGTTATAATCACATTCATATTTTCTTAATATTTCATAGACTTGTTTTAAATCTCCATTTTAACTTATTTTATAATATAATTATACAAATTTCAAGCATTTTATATTGATATTTACGTAGGACATTTTTAGATACAGATTTTTAATACAAAATTCAGAAAATACAAACTTTTGAATCACTATACTGTATTTTGCTGCATATAATCTGCAATTTTCATGCATATAATTCGAGAGACTCTTTTTTTTTTTAAATGAAAGTGTTGCATAATCCATGGCAATTAATCAAATGTATTTACTGCTGATAATGTGGTGCCACATAAAATATACAGCATGATTAAAAATATAAGAAATAGTACAGAAAAAACATCTATTTGAATATGCCTCATCACAAAGTGCATTGAACTGAGAGGAAAGCACCAAATCGAACATCAAGAGCAGTAAATCCGTGAAGATTCTAATAAAACTTATCAATTTTTAGTTATTAATAACTTTTAAAACAAGGTTCTTCTTTTTCTTCTTCTTGAGCTTGTCAGATATGTGGCACCTCTGCATAGTTGCATTTTGTACCATGCTCCAAGCCCAATTTTTTCCTAGTTCCATTGTCTTGGGTCACCTACTTTGTTTATAAAGTCTGATAGGCCCTCAATGGAGTTTAGGTGTAACTCTATAAGATATGGATTACCTAGAGTAGTGAATCTTGTAAGGGCAAGAGCATCACACTCATATAGGATAAGATGAGCTGATTCTACCCCTGCGTGGCATTTCCTACAAATTGGTTCCTGTTTAAAAAGTCCCATTGTATGAAGGTGTTTCCTGAAATGATAGTGCCCAGTAATCAAGCCTACAATTGCTTGAGTCTTCAATCTTGGTAGTCTAAGAATTTCAGATGCAATTTTCTCAGATGAGTTGAAAATCATACTTTTTGCATGTTTCTGTCCAAGAGAATCATGCCAAACTTTGTTCATTTCCTGTTTTTCCCATTTTAGAATGGCCTTCCTTGTAGTCTTAATGTTGATCCCACAAAAGGGTTCCATTTCTATTGGATTGAAAGAAGATCCCTGTTTTGCAAGTTCATCAGCTCTTTCATTACTTTCTATTCCTATATGCCCTGGCACCCAAATAAGAATAGTTTTATTCTCATTTGCCAGTTCCTTAAGGTGATTTTTGCATTCCATTACAATTTTTGATTTGACTTGGAATGAGTAGAGAGCCATCAATGCAGCTTGACTGTTGCTGAAAATAAGAATACGCTTGCCTTGATAGCCCTTCTTTAAATTTATCTACAGACAGTTGGCGATAGCAAGAACCTCCGCCTGAAAGACAGTGGCATGTTCCCCAAGCCCTTTATAAAGACTGAATCTTGGTGCCATGCCATAGACCCCCAGTCCTGAGAGGTTTCCTTTTTTTGATCCATCAGTAAACCAGATAAGATCATTCCTTTTTTGTCAATCATGCTGTTTTTCCATTCTTCTCTGGTAGGAAAAACTACCTCGAATGGTCTTTCAAACACGTATGTTCTTTCCATGTTGTCTGAAGGCATTTGGAGAGTTGGGTGGTTGATTTTTTTGGTAATATTAGTATGACCTCCAGAAGAGGGCTTATCACACCACTGATTTTGCAATTTCATTCTATATGCAGTTATTCTGGCAGTGCTGCATATGAAGATATCTAGTGGAGTCAGGTCCAGAATTGCCTCTAGTGCTCTGGTGGGTGCTCGGTGGACATCGCACCTGTGATACACAAGCAGGCCAGTCTTTGCAGACTTCCTAGCTTGTCCTTCACAGTTTTCTGTTTCACCTTACACCACCATATCTTTAATAAGAAGATACATTCATGTTTAATTATTGAAACAATAAAACAATTATTTGTGTAAAATACTATCTAATCAATTTTAACAGTCATATTTTAATTAATAATTATATTATTATTATTTCATATATTAAATTAGGATGAATAATAACATTTTTAATTAAATTTTGTTTCATTTAAAAAAATTTGAAATTTGTTCGTCATTAAATTTCCTTAAAAATAAAATTATATATACCTTTGAAAATTTCTCTCGTAAATCTTTAAATAAACTCTTTGCCTGGAACTTTAGAAGCATGTAAGATATTTTTAGCATGCATGGTATGTGAATTTCAAATAAAAAAAATTTTCTTACTTTAAAAGAAAGAAAAAAAATTTATTTGAAATCTGCTTTTTATGAAAAAATAAATAAAAATGTTATTGGCAAAGTTGTAAAAGTAAAAAAAATAATACTAATAAATAAATAAATAAAAGTTTATAGTTTGTGCAGAAAATATAAATTATATTTTATTGGTTCTGAGAATCATATAGTAAGAGGACAAGAAACAATTTGCATTTTTAAAATATTTTAATTTAAGTGTATTTTTTTAAAATGTTTTTACCTAAACTAAATGTTCTTTTGATATTAAATAATTTTAATATTTTTGAAGTATGCCTATATTTTAACATAATTAGTTTACACCACTTATTTCATTTTCTTTTAAAATATGTGTGTAGTTTTATTCCAGGGCATCTGCTTGTCTCTTCAGTGAGTTGATTCTTAAAAGAAAATTATTTGCTGGTGATTCAGAACAAAGTATCTTAGAAAATATAGTTAATATACTTGGTCCTCCTAAAAATCTAATTTGGAATGTAAGAATTTCAATTTATTATTTTTATTAACAACCAAATATGTTTCAGTATTATTCAATTATTTTAAACATTTATAAAAATGTTTTTTAGTAAATTGAATTATAATATACTAGTATTAAAATGTGTTAAAAGAAATTTTTTCTCCCTGCTCTCGTAAATCAAATATATTCTATAAAAATTAATTTTAAATATAATTTGTTTCATCTTTTAATATTTTTTCTTTTTTATGTTACATTTTAAAAAAATATTTAATTTATTATTTGCGAATAACAGTTCTCATTTATAGATTGTAATATAATTTTTTTGATTGTATATTCAAGAACATTAGGTTTAAAGTTATAATGCATCAAAAGATTTTAAGTTTTATTTCAAAAGACATTAAGATTAATCAGGATCAGCCTTTACCTGGATATCTGATTTTTTAATGGTCATTTTAAAGTTATTCCATGAATTAACTATTATTTGGATTTTTCCAATTATATTTTAATATTACAAATCACTTAATAAAATTGTAAACAACTGTACTATTCAAAGCCATCTAGTATGGAGGTTGTAAAATTCATTATTACTCCATGCATTTTGTTAATGTTTTTGAGAGTCAATAATTAATCCATGTGTATAAAAATATCATCAATGTATCTTAGAAATTTGAAAAAATAATTGTCTAGTAGTATATTGAAATTCATATTTGTATGTGCTTACTGTGAGGTTTGGGTGTAAAGCTTTATAAAAGAATTAAATCTTTTTTTCATAATCTAATTTATATATAATTTATTTTTGGTCCTTATGTTTTACAGGATTGTGATGGTCTTCCAGGTGTGGAAAAATTTATTATTCGTTCAGATAAGTCGTAAGAAGTTTTTACTGTATTTCCTCCTGAAATTTTAGTAAACAAGAAATAAATTTATATTGTTCTTGAAAATCCCTATAAAGTCCTCAGTATTAGTTTTCATTTTTTAAAGGCTACTAAAAAAACTATTATACTCTTAAAAATAGTTCATGACCATTGAAAATCTTCCTTTTAAATTTCTGACTATAAACGATGAAAATTAGATATTTTTTTTTATAATTTCATACATTTTTACATGAAATTGTTTATTTATATAAGCTAAAAATTTAGTTTCAAAAGAGTATGCAAAATGATATTACATTAGAAAAAATTGTTAAAAAAAAGTGAGTGATTTTAATATTCCTTTCTATGTAATACAGCATCAAAAATAAAATTTCAAGTATTGTATAAAGCATCTAAATGAAGTTCACTTTGAATTCCATTTTCTCCCCTTACTATGTCTTTTCAAAAGTAGAAAATGCAAAAGAGGAATATGAGTGAATTCAAATGCTGCTATATTTCTATTTTAAGTTAGTAGTAAAAAAACTCTTATATATATATATATATATATATATATATATATATATATATATATATAACTTTCTTTCACTAATAATAACCATTTTCTATCCTTTCCCTCTCTCATTAAATGAAAACAAGAATCTGGTCTTGCAATATTAATTTTGCTTTTAAATTAAATTTAAATAAACTGATATACTTTTGAAAATTATTGCTATAAATATATTTCAAAATAAAAAAAAAATTATATGTGTTATTATATTTTAAAATTGTTTGCAAAATTGGATAATTTTGTTTTTAATACATTAGTATTATAAATCATAACTATTTACTCAATAATATATTTCTCTTGTATTCTTTCAATCTAATATATTCATATTTAAATTGAGAAAAACAAGTTAGTAAAGAGAAAAAATATTTATTTTAATTTAATAAACTGTATAAAACAATGTTTTTAAATAAATTAATAAATATCTGGGTGCGTTAAATATCTGTGCTTATCATCTGAAACAGTATTTTGTTATGCATATTATTCTGATGTAAAATTTTAGTGTATGGAAGGAAGTTGTTAAAATTGTTTTATACAATTTTAATTGCATGTTTTATAATTGTAGTATGCTATAAAATTTGTGACTAGCTAAATTGGAAATCAGACATTTACAAGCTTTTGAAATTGCTTAACACTCTGTTATCTAAACTCTCTTTCTTTAGATGTATTGTGACAATTATTTCATTTATTGTTCCAATAGGAACATGATATCATTTTAGCTGTAGCGAAAAATAGCATTCGACAAAACTATGCTGAAGCAGTTGCCATAACTCTGCAGGAGACTAAAAAGAGGGTGTTGTTATCAGACCAGTTCAGCATGCAGTCCAGCAAATTTGAAGAGTTGGGAGGATAGTAGGAGTTAAACAAAACTTGTTTGTTTTGTCTTTTCAGGGGAACTCCATACCCTGTACTTCAAGATTAGTGTATTTAATTGTGGAATTACAAGGGTTTGGTAGTGAGTATGTCTAACAAAAAATGCCAGATCTCCACCTGTCTGACCAGTTTTTCTGTCTGAGCAAGAAACATTGTACCCTTTAATTTTAAGTTAATATTTTGTGTTTTGTTTCCTTTGGAGCAATGATTTAAATATTGAGTTCAGCAAGTTACAAAAGCTGGTCTAATTTAAGCTTTGTCACAAATGAACTAAGTCCATTTATGTTGCATTGTAGAATTCTTCCAGGTTGATGCAAACCAGAACCAGGTTTTCTTCCAAAATACCGAGCATGTCTTTGTTTATCTAGTGCAACATACAATGCTGTATGATTGACTGTAGTGACAGAAAAAAATCATGGAGAAAGCAGCTTCTTTTAGTCTAAGGGCTTAAAGCATCCCAAAGAAGAAGATTAACTTGGCTCCTGCGCCTATGTGCCTTAGCTGAGCATAGTAGAATGGCTTGCACTCCTTTGGTGACCTTACCAGGAGTATACACTTCCGAAGTACATGGTCATTCCACCCAGGTACACCTGCATCCCTCCTTCACAATGAAGCTCAACCAGAGTTTGGAGGGGTTTCTTTTTTTTTTAAATTAAAAAAACATTTCTCAATCATTATAGGCATTTACCTATTTCTTTTGCAGCCACTAGCATCTCTATCATTTGTTTCTTTGATGTCTGAAATTTTATTTCTTTTCTCATTTATTATATTCTCAATCATTTTAATTATATGATATTGCTTACATACAAATTACGTTTGAGTATAAATTATGTTCAAAGTCTTGAAAGAAATTTTTTGGACAGCAGTGGGTTTTTATTCAAAATTTATGAATTAATAACTCATTTTCATTTAAGTCATCCAATAAATGTTCTAGACTTTTTTCAGTTACAGTGGTTTATTTAATAGAATCTGCATGTCAAAATGACATAGATGTCGTTTTTTCTGCTACATCATTCCAAGCTTAGATTGACAAATGCATTGAGGTTAGAATTTCGATTTCATATGGGGATTACAAGCCATGATCACTCCTTGCAAAAATATCTTGATATCTGCACTTGAAGCTATTCATTGCACTCTGAACATTGGATTGTAAGATGAGAGATTAGATGAGGGAAATTCTTTACCAATTGCTTAAAAAAAATCTGTGTTTTCAACATCAATAGTTAGTTATGCCCAATTTGAAGTATTTATGATTCTTCAATACAAAAATTAATTCAAGTTTCTCAATGTGATAAAATTGAAACAGAAAATCAGGTAATAAAATAATGTAAATGAAAGATACATGAAACAGAGTTTGCAAAAACAAGATTTTCCAAAATTAAAATAATTTTGTATTATGATTTCTTTTATATAATGTATCAATAGAAGAATAATTTCATTCTTTTGTTCTTTAACTCAAAAAGTTTTAAACAATAAAATATGGGCTTGACAAACTAGTCTCCATAAACTTTCATTCTTCCCTTCTTAATCCAAAATATTTTCTAAATTCTTATTTATTATTCTAATGATATATTCATTGCATTGCTATTTTTTAGTATTATATCATAAAATTAAAAAAATATAGAGATAAAAATTTTTTTTTACCTTATGACTTGTACTATATTTTAGTTGAAATTAAATTGAGTTTTTTATTATTATTTTCAATATACTTCATATTTTAATTTTATGAGATTAAATGCAAAAGAAAATTTTTTCTTTAATTTTCAAATGTTTATTGAATTTAGCATTTAAATTTAAGGAAGGTTTAGAACCAGTCAAAAAATAACGGCAAGCTGTTGCAGTTATATTTTTCAATTTTACATATTTATGTATCATGGTATATTCTGATACTTTAAATAAAATTTTAAACTTTCTTCTGTGATTATTTTGACATTATAATATACATACTATTCTATCTAATAAAAGCTTTTAATATCTTAGTGCACTTCACATTTCGTATATGTTTTAAAATATATTAATTTCTGTGTATAGAAAATATGGTCTATCTTGCATGAAAATATAAAAATTATTGCTTTTTTATTGAAAAGGAAGAATTAATTTGAATAAATGCCATCATTTGAAGGAAAATTCGGAAGCTTATGCGAACTGATTGCTAATTCTAAATGCATTTGCATATCTTTTATAAACTGTTTTATTGATTTTGTAAATTTTAATTTTTACGTTTTGTTTGATAAAAATGTTTTATGAGTCACATGGGGCACACGTAAATAAAAATTGATTAAATAAAATAATATATTTTTAAAACTGATGAAAAATAAGAAGTTTGTGCTCACTTGTTGCTATCAAATATTAAAAACATATTTAAAACTTTCAAAAGTGATTGCTTTTGTTTATTACTTCTTATTGTGTACTTAGAAATTCTATGTTCTGAGGATTTTCTTGTGTTTTAATAAACTTTTATGATAATGTTAATATAATATTAATATATATATTTTATTATAATATATATTGATTTTTCCAGGTATAATTATCTAAAAAGGCTTATGAAGAAATCTAATCTGTCAACAAATAATTCAATTAATTTGATAAAAAATATGTTAGTTTATGATCCTGCACGTAGGTAAGTTTTTTAACTAAATTAAAAAGTTTCATGCACATGTTAAAGTTTTTATATTTTTATTATTTAGATTCAGTTGATGTTAATAAGGATTTTTTTATAATGCTAATTCAAAATTTATTCTATGTCTATATCAGTGGTGCGCAAACTAAAAGTCGCAATCCCTATGGGGGTCGCCAAATTTTTATGAAATACATTATGCCGGCATGCTGCACTCCATACAGTGTACATATAAAGAGTGAAGTGCAGACACTCACTGTTTAGTTACAATTTCATGCTGTCCGCTCTTTCTTTGACTGTAATGCGTAATGTACATTAAGTGTAAAGACGCAAGTTTTTCACTCCAGTAGATAGCTCCCTCTTCGCGGTAATTTGCTAGTTTTACTGAAAAGCTCCTATTTGACTATATGGAGTTGGGAAAGGGGGAAAATTTGCTTCCGTGATCAGCCAATCAGATGGCGAGGTATGCTGTGTATCTGATAGTCAGAGTGAAGATGTGAAGTGTTCATATGAAGTTGAAGCATGTAGCAGTTGGCCTGCAACTGTTTTAGTTTATCCTCGAGTTTTATCATGTGACATTGTGTAAATATGATTTTTTATATTTTTATCGGGCTTTACTGCTCTTTGTTATCAGGTGTGTACTTTCATTAAAGAAAGATCTCTGATAATTTTATTGAATTTCTCGAACAAAAAATGATAAAATTTTATATATTATTTGTTTTAGTTTAAATAATTTAACCCCTATCTTAATAATGGATAAATAGGTAATACGTACACCAGGTTCATCTTCAGCTAACAAACGAACAAATACTGATGAGGGGTCGCAAAATACTGAACTAAATGCCCAATCTAAAAAAATAAGAAAATACAATGAGGAATTAACTAAGTATGGTTTTACATTTTTTGTTGTTGATGATGAAAAACGCCCGATATGGGTCATTTACAACAAAAAATTAGCAAATGAGAGCATGAAACCAGCTAAATTAAAAGGCACTTGGAAACTAAACATAAAGAACTTCAGAATAAATATGCCAATTTTTTCAAATGCGAGCTGGAAAATTTGAAGTGCGCATTTAAAGAAATTTACAACAATACATCAGAAAGCATTACGAGCTTCTTTAGAAGTTTCTTGTCCAATAGGAAAAACAATAAAACCCTATGTAATTGGAGAATCTCTTATCCTTATTGCAGCAACTAAGATAACATCAATTATGCACGGTGATATATATGGAAATGAACTAAAAACAATACCATGTCTCCTCGGATTTCCGAAATGTCAAGAAATATGGAGTCAGAAGTCATAAAACGCATACAAAATGTATCTATTTGCTTTACAACTGGACGAGACTACAGATATTACTAAAATGTCACAACTAATTATTTATGTTAGGTTTATTTTTAATGAAGATATAACAGAAACGTTTTTTGTTGCAAAAGTTTGGAAGGAAAAACAACTGGATAAAAAATATTTGAAGTAATAAATAAATATTTTGAAACAAAGTCCCTTAGCTGGGCAAATTGTGTTGTGGTTTGTATGCTGATGGTGCTGCATCATTAACAGGTTTGAATAAAGAGCTCAGAGGCTTAATTCAGAAGGTGGTATTTAATAACTGTATGGTTCATCGGCAAGCTCTTGTTGCAAAAGATATGGATGAAGAGTTGCATTACAAGACGCTGTTAGTTCAATTAACTACATTAAATTCAACAGCCGTCTCTTTTCAATACTTTGCAATGAGATGAGCTGAGTGTATGAGAGATTATTGTTACACACCAAAGTCAGATGGCTTTTACGTGGGAAAATACTACGACGGATATTTGATTTGAGAAATGAAGTATACATGTTTTTAATCAAAAAGAAACATAGATTGGCAAGTTATATCAATGAAGTTTGGCTAGGGAAGCTGAGCTATTTAATTGATATTTTTGAAAAACTAAACGACTTAAATTTGAGCTTGCAGAGTGAGAATTCATCCATCATAACTTCAGCCAGTTAAATTCAAACTTTTAAGAATAAGCTTAGTCTCTGGCAAATTGAACTGAATAAAAACAGCACCGACATGTTCCCTTGCTTTAACGATTTTATCAAGGAAAATAATATAGATATATTTACATTTAAAAACATATTAAAAACATATTATTTACATTATAAACTTCCAATCACATTGAAAAGTTAAAGGGAAATTTTTCAAGAAGATTCGAAGACTTTCCTGAAAATTGATTGGATTTGTTATCCATTTTCCTTTGACATATACAGTTCAACTCTTCAAATTAGTGAGAAAGAGCAATTGATAGATTTAATTAGTGATTATATTCTTCGAAAATCAACTTAAAACTCAGCCTTTCCAAAAATTTTGGCTATTCATGGAACAACAATATCCCGTTTTATGTAAGAGTGCCATCAGAATGTTAATACAGTTTGCATCAACCTATTTATGTGAAACTGGATTTAGCAAACTAGTTTCAATAAAAACTGTTCGCGTTTAAACCCTGAAAAATGATATGCAAATTGCAATTAGCAACATACATAAAAAAATCGATGAAATAATTAGAAACTTGCAGCCACATACATCTCATTAAAGGGCAATTTACTGATTTTTGTGTCATACAAAAAGTATTTTCTGAAAATTATAAATTAAATTAATAAGAGTCAAATATGATGTTTTTATTCTATGAAATGAAAGAAATGCATGAAATATACATCATATTTGTGAAAATTTATCGCTAGGGGTCGCCAAAAATTTTCTCTCTACAAAAAGTGTTCGCATTCAATGTTACATTCATGTTACTTAATGCATTCTGCACGTTAGATAATGAAATATAAAAGAATGTTTTTTAAAAAATTTTACCTAGAATTATATATATATATAAACCTCATCATTAGCATTTCAAACAATCCATTCCTGTCATCTAATCTGCAATTAATAAAATATTCAATGAATATTCAGTTGGTTGTAGCTTATATGAGAATGTACTGTTGGAAATTCAAATAATAGTTCGTTCATACTGAATATTTTTCTATTTGTTTTAAGATATTTTATGTAATAGCTTATTATTAAATTTTTACATAATAATATATGTTTTGAAGGCAAATTTTGCAGAAAACCAAGAATTCCTAATTTTATGCAACAAAAATCAATACATTAATTATTTTTATAATAAAATTATTTTACTTGTATTTTTTGAGATTTAAAGTGTTATTTATTTAATTTTATAGATTCACTGCCAGCCATTGTCTTCAACATCCATACTTTACAGAAAGTCCTGTTGGTATGTATGCCTATATTTGCAAATAATTTTGATTTTTGTGTTGTAAAAAATTCTTTCTTCATTGTTTTATTTATTTCATATAACTTTAGTCTATTCTATTTAATTAATACTAAACTTAAAAGTCTACAGAGGTAATGCTCCAGGCAAATATAAAATAAAAATATTCTTGTTTATTATTGTTCTCAATCATTTAATCATTAGTACATTACACACAAATTATATCTTAGATCACATTCGAAAAACTCTGAAATAAAATTTCAGGCAGCAATTGGTTTTGTTTATTAAAGTTCATAGATGAGTAACTCGTCTTACTCAAGTCATCAGGTAAATGTTCTTTGCTTTCTTCAGTTATGGTGGTAATTAAAAATGTATGCCGAAATGACTTACATATCATTTTTCTGCAACATTGTCTTAAGCATAAATCCAATGTTATTTTTTAGTAATGAGAACTAAATTTCATCTCTTGAGAGTTTTTGAAGTTGAAAATTATGTTGTGAGAGAAATTTTCATGTCTAAAATTTCCTTTCAATCAGTAATTATCACTGAATTTCAATCAATATTGAAAAGTAATTCAATTCAATGCTAATTTTACTTGAAATGTCTTCCGAGCAAGGTTTAGTATCATCATCAACAAACTTGGTACTGCTGTGATGAGAATAGTTGTGGCATCACCTTAGAAATCTGAAAACTTCTTATATTTAATAGAGCTATTGATCACAAAGCAATTATCGCTGCATTTTTGTGTGAAAACTGTTATAATCCTCAAAATTGAGATCATGAAGAGATTAGCTAATTAGCTTCATTTAGACTAAAGATAAGAAAAATCTGTACAACATGTATAATAGTTCATTGTCTGGCTAAAAAACATAATGGAGTCTTAATTGGTCAAGTTGAATAATATTCTGTTCATGAAATATTGATGAAAATACATAACAGTACATTTAAGATCTAAAAAAGAAAATTTTTCGACAGCCAAAATATATATCTGGTATGAAAAATTCACATAATATTTGTAAAATAATAAACTGTTTATTCAATATCTACCCAACCACATGTCTATTAGAAAATGGTGTTTTTTCTGTGAAGAAAATTCTTCCTTTTATTGTAGATTGTGATTATTGTCATATGATTTGAGATAGGAATATGGTTCATCTATTCAAAGCTAATAGTTCAAAGCTTTGCTTTTGAATTTTTAATAAAAGAAAATAATATTTGTTGAACTGTAGATATAAATTGCATTTCATTCAACTTTTGAGTTTCAAGTATACTTAATGTAATAAACCTATTGAAAATAAATTTTGGCAGGTGTTTCCATATACAAAAGATTTCATAAAAATTTATTGATAATTAGCATTATGATTTTTTTTATCACAGAGGAAAAAAATTGAGAATGAAATATATATACTAGAGTAATATTTCTAA
Source organism: Latrodectus geometricus (assembly GCA_026290005.1). Taxonomy (NCBI): domain Eukaryota; kingdom Metazoa; phylum Arthropoda; class Arachnida; order Araneae; family Theridiidae; genus Latrodectus; species Latrodectus geometricus. The sequence continues at coordinate 157,368 of JAPDSC010108568.1, forward strand.
GAAACTTCAAGAATTGTGTAGAATGTCTTAATCAGTCAATGAAAAATAATATTAATATTTGGTCAATGAGAAAATGGTTTTCTGTAAAATTTGTACCTAAGTACTTTAACTTATTTCAATAAATTACTAAAATATATATATGAAGGAATAATTTTTTCAGAATAAAAATCATTCTTCTGTTGTGCATGCTAGTTTATAAGATTTTAGTGAGCTTTTTTTATTTCTTTATTTTTATATAAAATGTAAGCAGTACAAAGATTTTTACTGACATTACTTTATATAATTAACGAACGGTTCTTGAAGATTCTATAAGCAGTATGTGTGTAAATTTATAATTGTTAGTACATCTGCTTATCAATTACTGGAAATTATTGGAACAAAACTATTATTCATGGATAAAATTCCTATTCAAATCTCTCTGAACAGCTTGCCAAGAAACAATGATGAACTTTATGAGAAGCTTACTGCAGAATATTAAATGTTTGGTTTATTTTTACTTTTGATTAAAAATGTGGAAACAAATATGCAAGTGTATCATGCTGTATGAATTTAACACAATACTTGCTTTCTAATAAGAATGCTATTGCTATCTATTTGAAAAAATATGAAGTTTATCAGCACATGAAGTGATAAATTAAAATAATCAGAATTACCTTAAATTGATAATCTCATATCTTTATAGTAGTAATTCAAGTTAGCATTCAAAAAATATAAATGTTACGTAATTGCCTTTAATATATATAATATATTATATTAAAGGCAATTGCGTAACATATTTCGTCACTTAACTGCAATGATATGTATTATATGAAATTACAATCGCAATAAATACTAAAAGTAAATTATAATTTCAGTTCAATTAATTTTTTTTTAAAAAAAAGAGAATAAGTAAGTAATGTATTAATAAAAATTAAATTTACCTTTATCTGCACATTAAAAATAATTTCAAAAATATAAACAATGTTTTTTATTGGTAAAATGCTGGTTCTTTGTTTAAATTCATTTTTATTTGTGTAAAAAGGGAAATTACATAATCCATTATAAAAAATAGCTCATTATTTGCCTGAAATATTTTAGTAGGTTGAGAGAGAGATTATTAAAAAGAGAGAGACATCTTGGTGAATAAAAATCTGAGAAAAAAAGACATATAAAATTGTATATAAGTTAGAAAAAGATATTGAGTTATTCTTATTTCCATTTGGAATGATTATTTTAATTTTAGTTAATGAATTTTAGGTGAATAAAATTTTAAATATATTTTGATGTCACATTATCATAAATTGTTAGTTTTAAATGTATGTTAAATTTTTAATTCTTTATTTTTTTATGATTCTGTTTTTGTCTTGTAATGTGTCTAGTTGGCAAATTAGTTAATACACTGTCTCTCATTCCAACCATTCGCGGTTTCTCTTCTTGCCTCAGATTTAGATATTTATTGTGGTTTGGAATTTCCTTTAAGCTATATCTTTCAATTTAGTAATTAGCCTTTATGTGCAACATATAACTACTGGGTAACAAATTAAATCTTACATTGTAGTTCAGAGAATTTTCCCTTCTTTCAAAATATTGTTTATCCTATACTTAAATTTTTTTTTCCCCTCAAGTGTAAAGCTCAGCAGAGAGTTTAAAAAGTTAGCATTAATCATGAATATTTATATAATGTTAAAGATTAGCAAATACTGATTTCATTGCTATTATTGCTTTTTTGAAATAAATTTTTTTTTACAGAAACTTCTATAAAATTGTTATAGAAAATGTTTGCATTGATGTCATTTTACATTTAGGTTTATTTACAATTCTTTCGTGATACAATTTAAAAATATTATTCATTGTTATTGTGCGTTTTGTTTTAAAAATAAAAGATCTATTTTTGAGTAATTTCTTTTTTTTTATTAAATTTTCAAATCAAACACCAAAGGAAGCAATATTAGATAAAATGATTTGTTAAAATGTTTCATTAAGACTATGTTTTTTCTATTAATTTAGGCTGTCTTTTGTTTTCATCTTATTTAAGTTTTTTCTCACTTGTATCAGCAGGGTTTTTACTTTTCCTGTATTTTAAATATTTTATTCAAATAATAAAAGTATTTTTTATATAAAAATAAATTGCTCTAATTGAATGTTTTAATGTAAGAACTTATTAATTTTGTATATTTGTCTGTATCATTACATGTTATTAATCTTTATAACAATTTGAAAATTTTTTTATAAATATAATATTCTCTTTAAGCTTATACTGAAGAAAAGGTTTCTGAACTTTTAGAACTGTCCAATATGATCCGGAGGCCAGGTGCAGCACGTATGTGCTAAACAAGCTTGTTTTAAGAAATCTTTTTTAAACAAACTGGTGATCTTTCAAAAATCTCATACCTAAATTTTTAAACATTTGTGTAACTTAATATATTTCATATTACAATTTTACAGCTAAATATTCAATTTATGTGCCAACTAATCATCTTTCGTTGACTTTCTCATGCTGTTGATGTCATTTTATGATTTTCATCCTGTACAATGCATATTTATTTTTTATTATGTAAATAAACAGTGCAGTCATTGTACAATTTTATCACTTTTGTCATCCATCATTTTTTCTAATCATTTGACTTATTCTTTTTATAAATTATATAATACTGAATGATTTTCTGAATATATTATTTTCTCAAGAGGAAAAAATCTAAAGAGGATTAAATTTTTCTTCTGAGTTTTATTTCAATTTACTTTTATATTCTTTTGCAATAAAGCTCTTATACTTAAGTATTTTTTGAAAATTTTGTATCTTAAATAAAAATAAAGGGGGGGGGGAATTTTTGATAAAATGACCAAATACTGGAATTTTTGATAACTGTTGGATAAATTTTAACAGTACTCTCTCAGCTAAGGGCAGTTAATCTAGAGAAAAAAATTAGCAACACAATTCTTTTTCACCCAAATCCAATAAATTAGTCTAATCTATGACATTAGTCAATATATACTATTGGTATTGCTTATCCATACTGATTGATTTGCATTAACCCAATTGTTGCTATACAATTGTCAATACTGTTGCTAATGACAAAAATATTTTTCATTTTGTTATACTATAGTATCAGTGTTTGTTTAGTTTCTTGATATAGATAACATGTAATAATAAAGAATGAAGAAAATAGTATTTTGGATGTTTCATATATGCATTTTTTAAGCTAAAAACTGTAATACAGTAGAGACTTGTGTATACAAACACTCACATTTTTATGCACTAGTAACAAGTCCTTACCCTGATGCCATAGACACACTGATAATTTTAATTCCCATTGCAAATTAAAATTTTGAAAAATCCGTTTTTTGTGTACTTTCATTTCTAATAAATACTTTTTCTTATTTATTTTTTATGGTGGGATATTTTTTATGATGACTTTTTATATAATACCTGAGAACTTTATTCATTCTTGAACAACAAAGTGACACATACAAGTTTTCTAGACGTTGTGGGAACAATAATCAAAGTCACTTGGATATCAGACATTTGAAGGAAACTACTGGGGTTGATTCAACTTTTGTTCTCCCCGTATGTAAGAACACAGAAAGAGAAGAAAACTTATTATAAGTTTGAACCCTCTTGTTCTGTTAGTTTTGTTTCATTTGTCAAGAGATTGAGCTGATTCCATTGACGATTTGTCATAGATTAATTATGCTGCAGTTAAAAAGGAAATTCTGAAAGAAGTAGAAAAAAAGTACTATGGGTAAAATTGCCAAAAAATATGGAATTCAAAAAGCAGCTTCTCAATAACTTTAAAAGCTCAAAAAAAAAAAAAAAATCCTTAAAAAAAGAAAACAGTTTCAGCAAAGGTATCCCTCTTGAAAATATTGTAGAGAGACAAAATATCTTAAAATAGGGAAAATCTTTTCTTGCTTCATTGAGAGAAATGAATATTTCTGTTCATGGTAATGTCATTAAAGAGAAGTGAGACTGTTTTGCTATGAAATTGAACATAAAAGATTTCAAAGTTTGGGTGGTTGGCTTCAAACTTTTAAAACCAGACACAATTTGAGCTTTAGAAAATTGTGTGAACTAGAATCAGTTAAAGGGGAAAGTGTTGTTTTTAAGTATTTATCTTATTTTGCATGTGTTTCATATTGTGCATTGTAAATAATTCTTTCTAATAGTATTTTATATATAAAGAAAATGAAGTTTCATTAAATAATAAAGAAAAGATTAGATCTTAAGAATTTAATACATTAATTTTCTATTTTATGCACTTTCTTTTTTACAAACTGTTTTATCGATCCCTACAAGTTTGTAGAAAACAAGTGTGTTGACTGTATTAGAGTTTGTAAATTATATCTCTTCATTCTTCTGTTTCTTCTAAATTTATAAAAAACAATATTCAGAAAACAAGTTTTAGCATATGGAAAAAAGTATTCTTATATATAATATTATTTTAATCATTGATTTTCATGCACACAATATTATATATATATATATATATATATATATATATATATATATATAT